>CM060681.1:46890863-47491038 GCA_030686995.1 Artemisia argyi | reverse complement strand
TCAAAACGACTAGAAAACACATAGACGAATCCTGTTTGGCGGACGGATTCTATCTCCATTGTGTGTTGCTGATTATCGGTCGAAGATTGGACCGGGACCGACCAAGACCGAGACCAAAATTGCCCAAAAACAAAGACCGAGACCGAATATGTTCGGTCCGGTCCGGTCCAAGAAGGCAAAATGGTCTGCTTTTAGACCGAACCAAGATTGAAATAAGGAAAAACTCGAGTCCGAGACTGGACCGCTAGTCCTTCAGTCCTGTTGGTCTCGGTTCGGTCTCAATCGGTCCGGTCAGAAATGTCCGTTTGCTCAGCCCTACCTGTGACTAGTTCTATTTTGCCTATTTATGACACCATCCACACTAAAACCAAGTGTTTGCAATGTGACCAGACACATTCTCAAGTTTTTAAAACCCTCACTAACCCTTGATCATAATGCTTATAAATCTCATTTGTTGACAGTGGCGGAGCTATGTGGGGGTAAGGTGAGTCATGGCCCACCCACAAAGCCCTAAAATTTGTACATAGGTATTATGTAAAAAGCCCAATATTGTAAAGTGTAACTAATATTATTTTTTTGTCCAACCTATAAAGTACATGTATGAATAATAATTGTTGTACAACTGATCCACCGCTCCTTATTAATTCTTCTATAAATACTTTACAAAACTTGATTGGCTAAATAAATAAATAATCATTAACAGTTTATATTCACTTTTAAAGGATTTTAATGATGCAGATGAGTGACATGTGCAACTAAAGTACTAAATTAAAAAATTTGTTACAACATTTTACATAGTTATATATTATGATGTTTTTTAGCACTTGTTAACGTCTTTTAATTCCCCCCCCCCCCCCCCCCCCCCAAAAAAAAAAAAAAAAAAAAAAAAAAAAAAAAAAAAAAAAAAAGGCTACGCCCCTGTATGTTGAATGCACATTAACATGTCATGATCCACCAAAACAAGCTTAGAGCTCTTATCACCTTCATTCATTCAAAGCATACTAGCTTACTAAGATCCACCACAACAAGATTAGAACTCTTGTCATCTTCATACATTAGAAGCTTCTTAACAAAAGAACGTCAACCATTTCAAGCTTAAAGTTCTTGATGTTTAGATTAGGCATTCATCTACATTAGACAATCATGTCTTATATCACCATTATACAACATAATGTAACACTATCATATAACACCATGTATTACTAGCTATATTCCAAACTATATGTTTGGAATGTTTATGCCTTAAAACACAAGGGTAATAGGTTTGTTGTGTTTGGGCCATAAAAAACAACGGGTTTGGTTGTACATGAAGATGAACTCGATATTTAGCTTTGTATTGGTCCACTTATAAGTGACGTTGTAATGTTTTCTCCGTTGAGAATGGAGCTTGTTGAATTAGTGAAGTAACCCTCAAGTAAGGAACTCGGGGAGTGGAGTAGAGCGAAGATGAGATCCGTGCCAAACCGCTATAAATCATCCTATCTTATTTGATATTTCTTTTACATATTGTCTTTTGCTTATACTTGTATTGTGTTGATACGTTTTCTTTCATGATCTTAATTATTATTATTTTGTAAAATTATTATTGTCACTTATCATATTGCATCACACTTAATCGATTATTTTATAAAAAAAAAAAAAAAAAAAAAAAAAAAAAAAAAAAAAAAACCTAAAGATTTTTAAAAAGGTCCACCTCTTATGCATTTTCACGTTAACCGGTCATAATTAATAAGCATGCAGGTTTTCAAATTCAAGTTTACTTATCACCTTTAAACAAAGTTCCAAATTAGCTTAGCTCTTTTACTAGTATAGAATTAGCAGCCGTCAATCTTTTACACTTTCGTTGCCACTACTAGCGATAAAAAAAAAAAAAAAAAAAAAAAAAAAAAAAAAAAAAAAAAAAAATGTCTTTGTCTTATTGGGCGCCGCTTTTCTTCTTTTAGTTGTATATAAAAATTAAAATTTATGTTCGTGGTGCGTGATATGTTAAGGTAAAGATAAATCATATTTCTTTCTAATCAATATTTTAGTTCTGCTTCTCGATGTTTATTTAGCATGAGATGAAATACATTTAGAAAAACGTACGTCACAAGTTTATTAATAGAACGATGAGTTGGGAAGATTCATTATGAGACATAGGGATGGAACCAGGACCATATATAATCGGGTGCACAAATTTTTTTGAACTGTAATATAATAGAGTTGAAAAGTAACGTTAAAAACACATTTCAATTGACCTAGTGCATTTAAAATGCATTTAAGAAAAATCGATGTTTTTTTCAAAAATTAACACTACATCGAAAAAATTCACGAGGTTCTCGAAAACATTCGAGAACCCCTTTGATTCTGTCCCTGATGAGATAAAACATTTTGAGCAATTTTATAATTGCTCGCCTTTGTATATACTTTTTTCGAATAAAATAGTTTAGGCTAACAATAATATTCGAATGGAAATGATACTTACACCATTTTTTTTATGCATACACCACAATGTTACATCATTAATGCACATGTTACAATATGTTATATGTATAATTGTGGTGTGTGCATCAAAAAAAGTGGTGTAAGTATCACTTCCCATATTCTAACTATTAAAACTGCTATCAAATAAGCATATTTTTAACTTTGGATATTTTAAAGCGTATAAAGAAATATTAAAAACCGAGACTCGAGATTTGCTAATTGGATACTAGCCTTATCCATTTATAATTAGAGCTTTATTTTTCATACTTTTTTTGTGAGACCTTACTTTTTAAGCATTCATTAGTAGTTCTTTATGAAATTTCATCACTAATCTTGTGGCTTTTGCTAATTAAACTATCATTGTTGTCATTAGTCAATTTTCCACATGTTGCCTAAAAATCATCTTTAACTTTTTTATTTTTTAATAAGGGCGGTGATAAATTCACGGATGAGTTTACTAGGCACACGGCATTTCTTTTCCCACATGCTTGGTTGGACGAACCTACATTGGTACTAGATGTGACACGGGTTAAACTCAATTTTAAGTCACAAATTGCAAAGAAAAAAAATTAAAAACACGATCTTTCTTTTGCTACTTTCATTTTTATGGTATGACTTTAGGAACCCAAATAGAAATTGCGCAATACCCTCTCAAAAATCAAGATTCCGTCCTCGCTTTCTTTTTTCTCAGCTTTATGTCTCACCCACCATTTCTAGGAGTGACTTAACTCCAGCTCTCCAATTTTAACGATGTGTACCGGCATGTGATGCTGCCCTCGGCATTTACCAAGGCGTTTGGAACACATTGGACTTTTTGTTTACGAGCCTCGTCCCATGCATTTTTTATCTTTAGTTTGAACAATCCTTTCCTAGTTTCAAATTTTCTTTCAAAATGTTATACATCATCAATCGCCGCGTCTCATAACCAGTTGCAAGATGATCAAGCACCAAGGAACCAAACTGAGATAAATAAACTAAACTGTTTATTAAAACTCTATGCTTCAACTTTTGTTTCGATAAGGGCATGTTTGGCAAAACAAGTTGCAAGCTATTACTGTAAGCTGTAAACTGCAAAGCTGTTAACATGAGCTACAAGCTGTATCTTTTTGTCAATAAAAGCGTTTGGTAAGTTAGCTATTAAATGTAATTATAAAATGTAAAATGATATGAAAAGACATATTTATAATTTTTAACAAATGTTTGAAAGGTATATCAGTAATTTAAAGTTTTAACAGTTCCAAGATGTTTAAAAAGGTGGATGAATCAGCTTTTTATTTAAGAGCTATTTGTTTGAAATAAAAGCTTGAAGTTAATGTATCCAAATAGAGCTACTTATTTTAGACAATTATTTTTATAACAAAAAGCTAACAGCTCCAAAAAAAACTCCAGCCAAACAGGCCCAAGGAAAGAAAATATTGTGTAAAAGTAATTAGCATTAAACATTATCTGCAACATGGTCAATATAACCATTACATTATGGACAGTTAGCAATATGACTAAATAAATAAAATCAGATGATCAAAAGTCCATGTGACCATTTACCATAATTAATTTGACAAGTATCTTATAACGATACTTATAGAGCAAGAAATTATAAAATAATCTACCGCCAGGAACCGCTAATATTAAAGACAAGCTCGGCCAGTAAAAAAAAGTAAGTTATTTCCGAGGTTAAAATTGATGGGGCGGGTTTCGGACAGTTTTTCAAGGGTGGTTTCAGGTGTTAACTAGAATGCGTCAATGAAGAGTTGCATGGACAGATGGCCTGCAAAATATCATCCAGTTAAGAGATGTTATTACGCAACACATATGATTCATAATACAAATGATTACTTCAAACTCAAAAGTTCGCTTAAGATGATTTGGACTAAATGAGTCGAAAGTGATCACAATGCATTCAAGTGCTTACAAACTCTCAAATAGCTCTATGCAAATTGCATTAGTTGGCTATGAAATTAATTTAAGTGTGGGCAAAAATGTTTGCGGGTCAACTTAACCCGTATAAAAAAGATTACTTCATCTGACCCAAACATATTTTAATCAATTACCCGACCTGCTCATTCTAGCATAACTAATTTGTAGTGTCTCAACCAACCAGATTAGAATCCATAATGCCGTGTACTAAATGAATGGTGGATATTATGTTTAAAACGGCTGAATCCCTTTTTTTCCCCAAATAAAGCGACTCTAATACACTACAAACAAGAATCCTACCCGAGTCCATATGTGTTCTTGCTCAATCCATCTTTGCAAATATTTTACACGATCCTGCATCAGATTAGCATAACTATCTCGATCATCATGTCCATTTAATAACAGAAAAAACAATAGTCACTATAACTGCTCGCTAAATCAGCTTATACCTGAAAATGGCTGTCTTTAATAACTACAATATCCTTTCTTCTCTTTGATTTAGTTAAATGAAACAAAAAGAAGGATGCTAATATCTCTTGAGGTTATCGATATTGTTTTAATCTTTTCGGTATTGGCTTTTGGAACCCAAATCTTTCCAAAAATTCCTCGATCAACCTGAAATATGAGGTTCCCAAAATTAGATATGGAATTTAATAGATGGTGTAAAATATGGAGCTAAGATTACTCACATGCCACAAATTGACTTTTGCGCAGCTGCGACTTCTCGATCTGGGAATGAATCATCAAGCCGGAAACTTAACCATACGTATAGCTCCAGGACCTTTAAATAAGACATGTGAGGAAAGCCTAGTAAATGAAGGTAGGTTATAAGATAACTGAAAGTTAGAATTCACGATACGGTTGATTTTTATAGTCAATCAGATTACGTTCTATAGTCATAATATATATGATTAAAAAATTGTTAATTTTCTTGCAATTTATATTGGAACATTACATATATGAGTTTCATCTTGAAATTCAAAAGTGTTCTATTGGGATGGAGAAAGTTTATAACATGGCCACGTGGGTGATTTACATTTATATGAACTTTACAACTGATAAACGTTTGACCTATTTATGCATTGTGTGGCGCTAGTGACAAGAAAAGCTTACCTTGTGAATTGATTCAAGTTCCTTGAGTTCAGCTTGAGTCTTGGGAACCTTAAGTGTCCCTGGAGTAAATATTTCTCGAAGTCGAACAATGCGACTCTTTGCATAGGCATGAGCGAACTAATGGATAAACAATTTATTAATTAAAATCCCAAATAAACACACAGGAAAAGAAAAGGTAAATATTATAGTAGACTTTACCTGTGTGAGTCCCTGAGATAATATTTCATCAGTCATGTCAGCAGGACTGCAGAAACCAAGAGTCGGTGACTTAAAGAGTTAACAAAAAAGAATAACTGCTTCAAGTTCCCCAACCAATTAGTCACATATTTATGTGATATTAATCGTATAAACCAGAAATAAAAAAGGGCGTACCTAAGACAAAAAAGGTACTTATCATGCAAGGAAATTGGCATCTCGTCAAGTACCGCAGCAACTTTCTGTTGTGAAGAAAAATATTTCAAAATAAATTGGATGATTAGAACTTTAGAAGCAACCATGCCACATTACTACAAGCACCATAAAACAATACAAGTTGGATTCCTCAAAACCATTCAATTTAGTTATTTAAGTCAGAAAGGATTTGCAAAGCATACCATCATTTCTTCACAGTTAGTAATAAAATAATTTGCTGATAACTTGGCGTTCTCCACAAATTGCTCCTGGATAGACATAACCAAAAATCAGCATACCAAGACAAAACTTTTGGTGAATGTTCTTTCACATAATAAACCATAAAAGAATAAACAAAAGTAGATAATAACCAACCAGTATCTGGCACAGACCACAATTTATATGTGAGCGAGAGTACATGTATAGGAGGTCAAAGGTAGGAAATAATCCAGCGCTCTGCATCATAAACAAATTTCCCACTTATAAGTTGGATTAAGCGGAATTAATGAGAGTGTGAAATTAGAATAGTGATCCGCTTATTTTAAGAATTGCATATATGATATACCTCTAGAATTGGTGATGGGCAGTTTAGTGAGGAATGAATCAAGGGTAGGTCCTTTTTATCTAAACAAGTAACTTCACCGACAGGAAATTTAGATCCATACCTCCCAGCTCTACCTACCATATAGCATATAAACAGATATCAATAGACATTAAAAATCAGCAGTTAAATTTTTAATTGCGAGATAGTGATTCCAAAACGCAATGGAGCAAGTTGGAGATGTCTGGAATTTTGATAAAACAAAAATAAATTTTGAAAATTATATGAGTAATGTTAAATTTTGATAATGGAAAAGGTATGGCCAGTTACCTGGCAATGTCACTTTCATAACTTGGACACAAACTTGAACAGAATACCTTATTTGTTTTCATAAGAAGATTCTCATAAAGTTTGCATCTAACTAGAAGGAAAGATAACAACTCCTCACGTTAATTTGTATCTATTTGTGAATATTCAACAGTAATGATGGCAACACGGTAGTTATTTTCCGACAGGGTTCTTTTGCATAGAAAATAACCAGCATTTGTACTGTACTCTCTTTTTGTACATCTCAGTCATCAAAAGATCGCTTCTGTGCCATGTGAGTAATTCTGTAACCCATAATATCTTAGCGTATAAGAGCCGGTCCTTGAGAGATTTTTGGTGACAAAATGATTCACACGGGTCACAAACCATCTTCGAATGACTCATGTGTACAAAAGAGTACAATGACTAATATGCGACTAGATGCAAAAAGTACATTTAGGGGCTGAGGGCATTAAAAAATAGTTTAAGGGAGCTAATCTGGGGAAGAAAACATTTAGGGACTAATGGCACTAAAAAAAAGTTTAAGGTCATTGACCGAAGACTAGCTTCATAAGTCTGAAGGAACAATATTGTTATTACATTCTGTATTATATTTGAAAATGAAATCCTAGTTATAATTAAAATTACCAGCAATTTGTTTAATCTCCGGTACAGTAAGTGGTCGCATTTCCAATCCATCAAACTTCTCCATTTCTGAAAATATAATTCTAGAAATGTTGAGATTGAGGCCCATGCCAATGGCATCACTTGCTACAAGAACATCAAATTCGCTACTTTCATCATTGAACCTTGTTGCCTGCAGTTTTAACAAATTTTATCAGCTTTAAGCAACAATATGACCATGGGACCAAGAACTAACAGATCATGAATTTGAACAAACCATATATTTGGACAATAGGTCGTATATTAAAAATTGTAGAGTAGGTTAAAGTAGTGTGTGTGTGTGTGTGTGTGTGCGTGTCTCTGCCTTCCAAAAACAGAAGATATATACTAGACGACAAAGAATAAAAATCAGAACACCAGAAGTATTATCTTACATAAAAAGGATAATTATAAGTGGCCGAAGTATAGATATAATTTCATTTATACCAAAAACTGATCAAAATGCAGAATGGCAAAAAACTTTCTTGAGTTTTCGTAATGTTAGATAATACTTTTACTTTATTGAATTTATCAAAAAACCAAGCATATATTTCTTTTCCCCATATATTTAAGGTTATCTTCGTCCTTGAGCCTGTTTTTATAAGATTTGGTACAAACAAAACTTGGTACACGTATAGGCAGCCTATACAATGGTTTCGCTATTTGGGTGGCCTTAATGAAGAAAGTTGAATACCAATGTGGCCTCCTTGTACATTATCCAAAAAAAATTAATTAATACAAGCATAATAAACATATTGTGATGAGATACAAATACAAAAGTGACTGTAAACAGCAAGAAGTAAATACCTGCCTTGATCGTGTCTCTGGAGGCAATGAACCATAAACTACAGAACACAAATGCTTTCCATCATTTTCAATTTGTTTCTGACAATACAAATAGGCAAGCCAAAATTAGTAGCACACTTCTTGGTTCTAGAAAGTAGAAACTACTATTTCAAAACATATTCCAAATAAAGTCAGCAAGTAGATTTTAGCTATGGCTGCCTATATTTGCAATAAAACACGCACTATTACTAACAGTTAACATAAAAATAATTCATACAAATATAAATCGTACCTTTAATTTGTATATTTTATTGCGTGAAAATGTCACAATGCAATCACCAGTTCTAATGTTTGAAAAAGATCCAAGAGGGGTCTTTAATGCTACTAATGGTGAAAGCCGCTCATAATTTCGTACCTGCACAACAAAATAAATCAACATAAATACTAAAATAAAATTAGACATCCTATAAACAGATCATCCACAAAAACCATTTCACTACCTGCACATTATCGCCAGTAACACTTAAAATCTCTTGAATTAATGGAACAGCAGCAGGATCTCCACACAGATGAAGCTCATTCGCTGCAATTCCTAAAAGAGCACGTGTAAATGAAAATCCACGTGTTCTGCACCCTATCATCTGCATACATAGAGAATAAGTAACTACATATAAAATTAAATTTAACGTAAGCATTAAAAAAACACACCTGAATTTCATCAATAACAGCACAGTCATAATCAGAGCTGACATCAGCCATTTCTACCGTCACAGCTTTGTGCATTGCACCCTCAACAACCTCTTTTTCTTGACCAGTAATTAAATCACAAGGAACGTTTGCCTTGTTTAACCGTTTTGCTACCTCCCATGCCAACAATCTCAAGGGACCACAATAGATACCTAAATTAGTAAATTTTTATATAAGAAAAGATCACAAATTTTAGCAAGGTTGGTGTAAACCCGTTACAAAGGCGTGGATAACAAATAATAATGTTGATACCAGAAGAGCTAAGCTCCAACTGCTTCAGTGCATGATATGTCTTCCCACTGTTTGTTGGACCCACATGAAGTATTACATTTCGCTTCTTTCTTCGAGCAACCGGGTACCATGTGTGAGGACGACTAGAATGGATTTGATAAGTTCCATCAGTTTAAGTTATGTTTAACCACATAGGAAACACTCATTTGCGCAAACATCTATGTTGTCTAGAAGATTTAGGAATAAGTAAATAACATTGGATAAGATGTTCTTACGTCATGTCTGTAAAATCAAACTTCACTGGACCAGTGGAGCTGCTAAACTGCCTTGAGGAAATACATATACGAACTGCATTATGAAAGGGAATCATCATGATTCTACAAAAGATATCTAAGAACTGATAAACCAAAGTCCAAAGGATTTGACTTAACAATTAAAGTGGTGTATCATGTGTAATATAGTACTTTTACATACCAGTTACCAGAATAGATAAAGCTACATGGCACACAACCAAAAGAGAAAATAATTTTTGATCCAAGGAGGAGGTACATGATGACTGCAAGTGCCCAAAGGACTACTTTTGAACTTCATATTCGATGTGGATTTTTCACTATTTAAGCTTAGAAAGAATTGTCATGTGACACCAGATATTATTCTGTGATATAGATGGAGCGATATTGGTAAGCTTGACCCTTCTTTTAGCGACAGGCGAGCTAAAAGTAAATGAGCATCCACATATGACCATATGGGTATAACATATTATACATTTATACATGCCTTGGTTTTATGGCAAACTTATGTAAGCATTTCAGGAAAATAACGTGTACGGAAATAACGCAATTACAAGCCTTCCCTTTCTACATATTGATGATTACTTGTAAAAGATGACGCTATTATTAAAAAAGGAATCAGCTAACATCATAATCAAGCATGAATACACCTATACACTCCATTTTTGATAATTTAATGAATTTGGCTATTTGGACATGAAAATTGGTGGGAAAATCATTGTAACTATCACAGTCACCACATTTCTTTACACAGGAAATATATAATTCCTTATTAAAATAGCTTAGTTACTCATGCATTTTGATACAACGTATAAACAGCTCTAAGGGTGTTTGGGGTTGCTTATACAAACTGCTTCTCTATAATTTGTGAGAAACAAGTTGTTTTAAATAAGTAATTTTCAAGTAGCTTATTCAAAACACCTTATTTCAAAAAGCAACAATCAGATACACGTTCCTAATAAGCAATCCCAAACACCCTCAAAACTGCTTGCAGTTTTGAAGGTATTTATGACAGCTTATCCAACCCTGTTATCTGATAATTAGCAAATGAAATAAGATGTTTTGAATAAACAACTTGAAAACAACCTATTCAAAACAACTTGTTTCTCACAAATAATGGAGAAGCAGTTTGTATAAGAAATCCCAAACGCCTAAAGAATGCTTATACGTTGTATCTAAATGTAAGAAGCAAATAAAGCTGTTACATCCTCCCGTCATAAACTACCTAATTCCTAAAAACATTATACAAAATACGCTACTAAACCTCTAAGGGGGTGTTTGTTTAAGCTTATGAGCTTATTTGATTTCCGGCTTATTTTCAGATTTTTGGGCTTATATATATGCTTATTGTGATATAAGAAACTTATATAAGCCGAAATCAAAAAAGCTCATAAATGACAACTTTTATTCCTAAAAATTGAAACTTTATAATAGCAAATTTATAAGCTTTATCCTGAAATAAAGAATTAGGTTTAAAAATGAATGTACCATTGGAGAAAAGAGTATGAGAAATGGTTGACGGTGAGAGTCTTCGCCGAAGAGCAACAGCCGCCATCTTTATAGAAATTAAAAAAATTCAGTTGACGTAATAAAAATGGGAATATTCCGGTGGATGAATCTCGCACCCGAAGTCTCGAGTTTCAAACAAACAACATATGTTAACTTGTTAATGTGTTGTGTTGTACGGAAATTCACTACTTTACTTTCTTTTTCTTTTTTTAATTTCTGTTTCATACAGAGTGAAAGGAAAAAAATTAATATTTCAAAAAAAAAAAAAAAAAAAGAAGGGAAAAAAATTATACTATATATAATTTGTAGCTTAAGTTTGTGTTTGCATTTTTAGGTTTTTTTTTTCCCTTTAAGCCAATGGAATATGTCTTATTTGCAAAGTCATGTCTACAAGAAAAGTTTTATTTATTTATTTTTTCTTTTTTTTTTGTGAAAAGTGATTGCATTGATTTGGATCAAGAAGATCCTTGAAGTTACAATTGAGATAAGGCAAAAAGTCATTCCTAATATATTGAAACAAAATTGTGCCAACCAAATTGCTACTGCTGAAACATAGAAAATGATAGGGAGACCTAGGCTAATTGTATGCCTAATTTCATGCCTAAACTTATATGGCATGATTCTGTCGGCTTGTGAAAAAGTTGGTCCCTTGACTGCAGCGAATAAGATAATGTCACATAGGTTTAGGCATAAATTTAGGCACATGATTTAGGCCTCCCAATCACCTCTCTTGAAACATTTCTTCACTCATTGAATGAAAAAGTGAGACACACTAAAGCTAAAAATGTCTCCATTTATCATCTAAGGTTCGGCGGAGCAAAATGAGCACTTGATTGTGCCCCAAGTTAATCTCCTGTGAGTGAAAAGACGGTGATTTGAAGTCATAATTAAAAAAAAAAAAAAAAAAAAAAAAAAAAAAAAAAAAAAAAAAAAAAAAACATTTTTCCACTAACGTCTAAGAAAATCAAACCCACTTCTTCATTTCCCTCTTGTCGTTTGCAGACATAAGAGAAAAAATAAACAAATTTCTTTTATTTCATATTCACGCCTGTAGATATAAAAGAAAAAACAAATACACTTCTTTTATTTTTCTATTTACGTCTACAAACAAAAATACAAAGAATAAAAAATAACTAACACTGCATTTAATCAAGCCTATGTAATTATGTTTTAGGCTTAAAATCATGTTTCGCAAAAAGTTTATGGTTTATAAAGCTCGTAAGCGTATTTATTAGTCAAATAGTCAAAAACCAGTTTTGGTTTTAGTCAAATAGTCAAAAACCGGTTTTACGTAAAACCGGTTTTGGGAGAGAAAATGTCCGGTTTATACTAATTACCGGTTCGGTTTAAACCGGTTTTACCCATAACCGGTTCGGTTTAAACCGGTTTTACTCAAAACCGGTTCGGTTTAAACCGGTTCTCAAACCGTTTAACAACATATAATTCAAACCGGTTTCTAAACCGGCGGTTCGGTTTTTCCTAAACCAGTTTTTTGAGAAAACCGGTTTTGGTTTTTTTTCCCGGTTCGGTTCATGAACCGGTTTTTTTGTGCATCTCTAGTTTGACTTAAAGTTAGTGAGGTAAATCTATAACTTGATGCATATACCTTCGTAAGGTACGAAAAATTTCTTCTCACTTCTCGCTAAATAAAACACAAAGTTTTAGTTATATAAGGTCAATCATATTAAACAAATACTTGACCTTATTTTAGTTATATAAGGTAATAAGCTCATTAGCACTTGACCTTATTTTAGTTATATAAGCCTACAAGGTAATAAGCTCATTAGCCCCTAAAATGATCGAGTTTTGATTTTTATATACTTACAAATATTTTGAGGTTCAAATAGGAGTAAGACACTGATGAGGCCTAAAATACACTCGTTTTTTTTATCATTGATTTTATATGATTTTTGGATTATTTTTCCTTGTTTATTTTCCCATATCTCCATGAATGCATGTAGTTGAAAGTTTCTGAATTAATAAGTGGACTTATGCCCAGAAAATGGCTAAAGGAGGTAGGAATCAAAGAATTAAGACTTATGACGAAGCAAGATGCCATTAATAAGATTCGAAATACTTTAATTAAAAAGTGAATTACACACGATTTAGGCAAATATCTAAGATCATCATCCCACCCTAACCCAAGTCAAATACAATTATTATATATTACTAGCCTCTGCCCATATCCTGGTCATTTTTCCAGTGTGATCTTCATGCTTTCTGCCATAGCCATATCCATACTCTGAGGTCGGCTCTTCCTGCCTACCATAACCCGATTCATACTCCAAAACAGGCTCTTCGTGCCTCCTTCCATATCAGGTTCTATATTCCGAAACAGGTTTTTCCTCCTTACAACTCTATCAAGATCCATTTTCTGGCGTCGTATCCTCATGTTTCTAGTCATATCCAGAAATAGAACGTATCTCATATCTCAACGCTTCTTCAAGCTCTTGCTTGACAACATCCATGGCAGGTCGCTGTTCTCGATCTTCGTTCAAGCATCTATATGCGATTTCTGGAAATGTGGTCATAGAGTATGAGCCCATATGTTCCCTTAAACTAGGATCAATTATCTGGACCAATTTATCCTTTTCATAGTGTTCTTTAACTGATTTGCTTGATAGACAAAAGCCATTATCGCATTCAATAATGCACAACCTCCTACATAACACTTCGAAAAGTACAATGCCGAAAGAATAGATGTCAGATTTTTTCGTCAAAACTCCTGTAATAAAGTATTCTGGTTCATAATACCCATGTGTCCCACAACCATTTGAAACAATGAAACTCATACCAAACCCCGTTACATTTAACTTGGACAATCCAAGATCAGAAATTTTAGCAACCCAGTTCTCATCTATCAATATATTTGCACTTTTTATATCCCTATGGATTATGGTCCAATGCCCTCCAACATGGTTATGGAGATGATCTAAACCACGAGCTGCATCAATACAAATTTTGAGTCTTTCTAACCACGAAAGAGTATAATCAGTTTTATTGATACGCCTTATATACTTATCCAAACTTCCATGCTCTGCGTACTCATAAACAATAGTCTTCTCCTTTCCTTCGTCACAATAACCGACAAGAGAGATGAGATTTGGGTGAACTTGACCACAGAGCAATTGAATCTCTGTCAAAAACTCCTTTAATCCTTGTCTAAACTGCTCGTTTAACCTCTTCACAGCAACCTTAGTACTTTTTCCATTGGCCGAAAGCACTCCTTTGTACACCTGACTATATCCACCTCTTCCGATGCACGTTTTGAAATTTTCAGTTGCTACTTCTATCTCTTCAAATGGTATTTTAAGGTGATGCCACTCTTCAATCCTGACATTATACTTGTTGGTTTGCATGAAAGGCCTATGAATGTGAAGAGGGAAATGAGTGGTAAGAAATGGAGATTAGTCTTTGTGGTTTAATACTGATTACATGCACCCCATGACTATATAAACAGATTTTGCAATTTCATTCATTAAACTAACATGTTATTACAAAAAAAAAAACTAACATGTTATTTATTTTTTTTGGTAAAAAAACTACTCCGTAACATGTTATTTGATACTGCTATAACAGCTTAAAAAACTTAAATATGTCATAAGATTTTTTTTTTTATTTTTTTTTTATTATTTTATTTTTTAATTATGCCGATCAAAGTGTTAATTATGTAAGCATGCATCATATGCTCCGATTATACCCATTTTAATTATCACAAACTAATCTTTTATATAATAAAACAAAACCCTTGGGAATTTTTCATTTAAAAAAATCAATTCATACCTTATTTAGTAATAATTGTATTTAAAAAAAGATTATTTTCTTATTAGGTAACATTTTATATTTATTCATAACACAAGTAAAAGATAAATACAAAAAATATAGATAAGATACAATTAACACAAGTAGAAGATAAATACAAAAATATAGATAAGATACAATTAATAATATGATTAAAAAATTTAAATTATTATCTTTAATAATAAAAAACTATAATTAAACATCATAAATCAAACAAAACAAAGATTAAATTTTTTGTTTTTTAATAAATAAAAATATATGATTCAAAAAATTTTAAAAAGCCCGCGCGTGCGCGAGCATTATAACTAGTTAAGTATATGATACAAAAAGATACGTAAATATACACTCGATACATAGCAACACAATTTCATAGTAGTAGACAGTTATAGTTGTGATATTGAGATTGAATTACGGACCGGGTCAGGAGCGGGATTTGGAGCAAGAATGAGATGACTCTGTCTACTAAAAACATCAGTAGACAATCTAACCACTTGTTTTTAGAATTCAGCTCCAGGATAACCGTTCGAATTATGATGCCTATTGTCCAGGATAACCTCTTATTAATATACATAACACAAAGGTCGATGATGTTTTTCCGATAATATCAAGAGGAAGAGAAGAAACCAAGTTTTCGTGTTTAGTCGCAACAAAATTTACCGTTTGATTAACGAAGATGATAAAGAGGAAGATGATAAATAAGAATGATTTGCACTTTCAGATAGTTCATTTCTAGCTGTGTTGATGTGTGTCTCTTTTAAGAAAAAATGATTCTTATGCCTAATTAGTAAGCCTACTTGTATTGGTATATTTGAAAAAGTAATTGGTGAAAATTTGAAGAGAGAAAATGTATAATACAATTATACAAATAATTTATGCATTAGACATATATTTAAGTATAGATTGTAGGCATAAATAGCATTATTCTTCTTTTAAATATTTGATTATAAATATACTCGCAACAAGTTTCTAAAATTTTTTGTAAATTATTACTCTGTTCGTCTTAAAATTATTGTCAGGAGACAAAAATCACAAAATTTAATAAAAATTGGACTATTATAAATCTCAACCAATCAAATATAATATTCCAATTCACTAAATAATCTTTTTCTTACTTAAAATAAAATGTAGACAATTATTTTGAAACATCAAAAAAAAATGTGGACTATAATTTTGAGAAAGAGAAAGTAAATCGTAATACAAGGCAACGTACGGGGTAGTGTAATAGTTTAGCTTGTTACGAACACAGAAATGAAATGATGGACATTTTTTACCAAGCAACTTTTTTTATTTTTTTATTATTATTATTATTATTATTTTTTGGAATGTTTTACCAAGTCACTTGTCATTCCTCAAGTTAGGGAGGAATCCATAATTCCTGTGAAATTCAGTTTAGTCAAAAGTAAGTTCCACATTTTCATACCAATTACGACAGATATAAATGAACAAAATCAATATTGACACACACATACCGACATACCTAGTAAATCATTAACTTTCTGAATAGACAAGAGTCGTAATTTCAAAAAGAGATGTTTTTTAAATGTTATGCCGACACAATTCATAAATTATGTGCATTTTTTTCACTTCATATTCTTTGCTTAGACGTAATTTATTGGGCCCAATAAGTCTATCATTTATGTTTAACAATCATTTTCCTGTTCCAAAATCACAATTGTTTTTCTAAGATCAGTTTATCATAATCCTTTTTGGCATGCTTTACATAAATACGGGTTACATAAGAAAACAATGAAAGCCGAGAATTATTTTCTCAAACAAGATAAAAAACCAAAGTGAAAAAACATCCAACTTTCAATAAGATGCCAAATGCGAGTTATAACATAAGTCATGAGTCATGACAATACAATTTATTATATATGTCAAGATTTGACACAAGGTATTTTATGCTTGTTGTGTGTCACAGAATTTCCAAACACTCTGAACCACTAGCTCGAGCCTTGTCTAACGACCGATAATGACACATTGATCGCACCTGCACCCCTTTGTGCACCCATAATGACCCATAAGTTTACGTGTTTACATATAACGGACAACTAGTTGACTGATCTCTTTTGAATTTTGATGTTTTATACTTGGCGTTTGGCATTTCGACTACTTGTGTAAGGTTGTATATATATTGTTCACTACCTTGAGTTATCATTAGTTATTGCATAGTTTGGTAACATAGTTCACAAGTTTTATAACACAAAGGGAGGGAGAAAAAAAAAAGGTTATGCTAAACTAGCTAGACAATGTGATTAAGTACGCATGATGACTTCAGGATTTAAATTCGGTTTATTACGAAAGTGATCATTAGGATTTCAAGGATTAAATTACATGGATATTATTCGACTAGAACGATGGATGATCGAGTAGTATTTTCATTTGTTAATTGACGTGATTGGAAATGTAGGGAACGAGAAGATGTTTCTAGACAGTGATATTGACATTTGTTACATTAAATGAAAATGTCTATTAGCACCCCTAAAACAAAGACGTTACAGTTTGGCCTTTTTAACAAAAACTTGTCAAGTTTTGTCTCTACATGTATTAAGCAATACTTAAACCGACAATTATTTGTTGGAAAATTTCTCACACAACATGAAATACCATTGTGGCATACATGCCCTTTTGTTAAGTTTATTAGTTCAACGTAATTCATTCTTTAATGTATTTATATTCTATCTAAAAGCAAGAGTGCAGTAGCTTAGACCCGGCGTAACATGTCATTGTTAATTAGTATCATATTTATTGTACGTGATTTGCCCTTATCACTTTTGATTTGGTCTTATCACTTTTGATACATTTATATTGTAATTGATACTAGTTATAATACCCGCGCACGCGCGGGGTTTTTTCTAATTTTTTGAATAATGTATTTTGACCAGTTGTAATTTAAATTCCAACATAAATCAGTTAATGTGGGTCATGTTTAAAGCGTATTTGCTATATTGTATCTACTTTCAAATAATCTAATATGGTTCAAATAATCTATTACTTATCAGATTAGAGAAACAAAGGAAAACAGTTTTGTGGTGCCTTTGAAAAATAAATCTGAAAGGGTTAGTTTTTGGACCAAATATTTAACCACACCCATAATTTTATTGGCTACAACATTACAACTAACTATGAGTTGGTAATTGAGCTATTAGGTAATGGATACAAAACATTTTTAAAATGTGTTGTGAGCCTCGTTCGTCCATATGAAGCTCAATACAAAAGGCATGAGAAGTCCTAAACTTTACTTGATCTCACTTTGGGTGCAGGGACAATTTCACCAACCCGAAACCTTGATTTTGGTATTGCACAACACCTTTGTGATTATGCATGAGTGTGCCTGTTTTCTTGTAAAAATAAATCATCTATTATTATAAAGTAGTTATTGAGGGACTAAGACATACATCTTTATGCCAAATGAAGAACAATATTTGACGTGGTCGATGACAGTTAAGATATGAGAAGTGTTCAAAACGAAAAGGTACCCTCAGAGGAGAGAGTAGCAAGCAATTCCGAAGATATACAAATCAGTTTCCATCCTCAAATAAATGGCTGCAATTATAAATACATATAAGTAGATAACTTAACTTATTGCCTCTCGAATAGATTTGGAGTTGAACTGTTCTTTTAAATCCATATCTGGTTACATTTTTGCATTTTTGATCCCTTCTTTTCAAAGATCAAACTAAGGGTTTTTTTCATTATCAACAAAAACATTTTCTACAAACACTTAATAAATTAAAACAGGGTGACTAAGAAATGTTATACTAAAGCTATAAGCTATAAGCTATAAGCTATAAGCAAAAAGTAAAATAATCAAGCTTATGGATAGTAATAATCTACCTTTTCTATGGATAGTAATATGGTTGATAGAAAATTAAAAGACTACTACTGGTTGTATATCACTCAAACACTCACACGCCACACTGTGTAAGCCTGAGTCCAATGGCCGGTTCCAATACCTCAACCAAACCCGTCAAGTTGGCTTTGCTAAGTCATAATTTAGGGTTCTATGGGTTCCCTTTTCTAGTCACTGTAAGCATATCTCAGACCTTACTCAACCCGCTCTTTCTATCCTCAAGATTTGCAAGTGAGAGTTAAAGAAGAGCTGAATATTGGCACTGTTTCAAACCCACTCATGTGCCGCTTTTGCTTATGTTAAGCGGCCCAAAGTGTACTCAAGTTGACCGAGCTTTAACTATAAATTGAAAAATGAAGGGAATCAGTATAAACCTTCATTAAGTTGTCACCTTTTCTCTTCAGGTAAAAGTTTTTTTGGTGTCTTCTTCAGAATCAACAATAGCTTGATACGCCTCCTAAAGAATATGTCTAACGGCATGCACATACCTATCCAACTACTTTTCTTTAGCACCAGTAGCCATAAATCGTAATACCTCACCCTGTGGTGTGTAACTGTTAAAGGATTCGGTTGAAACTGATCATTTTTTAGTGTGGGTCGTAACATGGTGGCTGGATTGTATTCCAACACATTTTTACAGATAGCCACCCTAAACATTGAAAATCTGATTGATAATAAAATGATTCTCTAGGTTGTATGCTTTAAAAGTAGACTTTTTATTACTTGCAAGGCCAACGCGACCCATTTGCACGTTCCCTCTTAATTGACCGACTTGAGATAAAGCACAACTCGGATTGACCCATTATATAGCCCTTACACACACTGTGTAAAATAACTGTCAGAATCTACCTAAATAGATAGTCGTATTCTGCATTTCAGCAAGTACATTAATTACTTTACACCACAATTAAGATATTTAGGAAACTAACTCACTCTAATTATTGATTATCATCTAAACTCAAAAACATGAGAATCAAGTAAATAGATTAGCTCAAATAGAGAACATACCACGAATTGAGGTCCATAGACAGCAGAGAGCACACCATAATATTGACCTCCGTAAGGATACTTGCCACATATATATAGTAATTCATCAAAAGTGAAAAAGTATAAGCACCAATCAAAACGATTATGATCAAACTAACCAAAAAAAAAAAAAAAAAAAAAAAAAAAAAAAAACTTATTTATTGTTACCAAAGCCGTCTGACCAAAACCAGGCTCAAGATGACCTCCAAACTCCTGTGGAGCAGATTGCATAGTAAAAGCTGTCTGAAATTGCACTGGGTTTTGCCCGTCTGGTGAACTCTTGGAGTCACCTGAATCACTCTATAAAGTTTGAGTAAATTTTCCCACAAGGTTTCTGGCCTCATTTTAAAAGTAGAAATGTCATGCTAAAAGTTTAAAGAAACATTTCGCTTGAATTATAACCCTAAACATGTAGCACTAAGTTCCAAGATCGGATATTCTACTTAATACTTAACTTGTCCTAAAACAACATCATAGCATCAGAACATCAATTTTGAGGAATATTTGGCATTATGTTTTTTTTTTTAAATGATTATGTGATATTAAATTAATTGAATCAAATAATCATATTTAACAAAAAGGGGTTGCACGAGATGGTCTTTAGATGTGCTTCTGATTACTTCTTGTTTTAAGTTTATGGCAAATTATACTTTAAAATGAAACCTACAAAAGCATATTGGGATGATTATAGTTGTTGCAGCTAATCCCAAACTGTTATTTAACTTCTAACTAATCATATTATTAGTTTCACACTTTCACTACAAAAAAATTATCCGCAACTTGAAAACACCATAACCAGATAACTAAATATATACTATAATTATTGGAATGGGATCCTCTCAAGTTGGGGCATTATGAGCCATTAGACTTGATCCAATGGCTCAAATCAAAAGAACTTCTTTTGATATGAACCATTGGATCAAATCCAATGGCTAACAATCATCCAACTTGTTAGCAATTGTTCCTCACAATTTCCAACATAACATACAAAAACCAAAACATAAAGATAAAAATCTAAACTTTACCAGAAAATATATTGAAATTAGTAATACTCCCTTTAGTCGCCTCGTGATCTGGCAACGGTTTAGGAGCAATATCATTGAATTGTACCTCTTTTGTGAAGCCACGAATAAGCATGAATAACCCATGACCGGTCGACTTTGGTAAAATTAGGGGTTTGTTGGTTGACTTCTTCTTTTCTTTTTTTGTGTCGATATATGATGAAATACTGGAAGGGAACTGTGGTTTTGTTTTTTAAATTGTTTGTTTAAACCCCTCAATATATAGTAGATTTACCCCACTTTTTTAAAGTTTTCTTTTTTCATACTTTTGACACGTATAAATTTTCACTCACTTTTCACCTAAAACGAATTTACAAATTTTTTTGGTTAAATTAGAAAATATTTAAGACTCTTTTTCTTAAAAAATCTTTAAAATAAAAAATAAAATAAAAAAATTTATTACTTAATAAGGTATGATTTAATTTTTTTGAAATGAGAAAGTCCCCACTAAGGATTTTATTTTATTAGGAAAAAAATGCATGCCTTAAATAGTTTGTATAAATGGCATATATATCACACTTATTGTAATCGGTTAAGAGACAATTCAATATTCGCAATTCATTTGTTTACATTTACATGGTATCAGGCTATAAGATCCACAAAACCTAAAATATTTTGCTGCCGCTTCCAGCCGGAGGTTTGGAGGGCTCTCTTTAAGCCGTAACCAAAATAAACCACAACTTCTTCTAAATATATGATCTTTATGTTTTTTTAGGGAAAAGCACGCCCCGTTTATTTGGAAAGTTCTTTGGGAGTTGAAGTTTAGAACCAACTTTCATTATTTTTTTTACTTTAAGGATATTTTGATTTATCCGGTTTACTGTTTGTTAATTAGTTGATTGTTCGTACGGCTTGTTACCAGTCGACTAAAGTTGACCGTTGGTACCTGTCCCAAAAGTCGACCGTTGGTACGGTTTTGTTACCAGTCGACTTAGCCGACCGTTGGTACCAGTTGACTAAAGTCGACCGTTGGTACGGTTTTGTTACAAGTCGACTAAAGGGTTTTTATTTTTTTTATTTTTATTATTTTTTTATTTTTATTTTTTTTCTTCTTTAGTCCGAGTTTTCACGATTTCGTCACTCGAACTGCGGGGAGTGTTAGTAGCACATTTAATGTACACGACTTTCCTTTATCACCTTTGATTTGGTCTTATCACTTTTGATACATTTAGGGCCCGTTTGGTTTGAGGGGATTGGGGTAGAGATTGAGGATGATGCCAAATATTGTTGTTTGGTATGTTTGTGTGGGGTCCTCAGAATAGGGATGAGTACCATATATATTACTTTGTGCTAAACCTTACCCCTTGACTACTTTTGTTATAATTTTCATTTTAATGAGCCTATTTTTTATGTCAACCATTCAATTTTTGTTTTATCTTATATTTATAATTATACATTTTAAAATTTATATATTATATTCATTTTTAATATATATAATATATTATTTTATTCTCTCTCTTCATTTAATTCAAAACCATGTACTAAATTTAAATTCAACTACAAATCCTAATCCAAATCTTAATCCTAAACTTATCTACAAACCAAACGGGCCCTTATATTGTAATTGATATGCATGCTTTAAATAGTTTGTATAGATGGCATATATATCACACTCATTGTAATCAGTTCAGAGACAATTCAATATTTGAATATACATAATTCAGTCGTTTATAGTCATGAGGGTATCCACTATAATAAACCTTTTAAAAGGTTTATAAAATTGACACCTTATGAAATGTCATTAATTTACAAACCTTTTCATACTATAAACCTATTACACTATAGATAAAGCTTTTAATAGGTTAATAAATTTGTCAACTCATACAATTATGCATTAATTTATAAACCTCTTCAAAATTCTAGACCTTTTCATGCCACCTAGACTTGAAATGATTCAACACTATGGTACAAAAATTTTTAAACCTCTTCATAATTTCTTGAACCTATTCTTAAACCACCATAGTGAATGCTTTAACCATATATAATTATTCATTTTCGTTACACGCTAGGTATAATATGCTTAACTAAAATATCGTCATTAAAGCTCTAATAAATAAATCGAAATTTGGCATAATGTCATATACAGTTTCCAAACATACTGATCTACCATCGAGCGATAATACATATGACACACTGAGCCCACCAGTGCCCCCGTGCACCTACATCAACGTCGACCCCCTTTCGCGTAGGTCATGTTTTAAGTTTTCGTCTTTGAATTTTTGATCACTTACTTTACGTGTTTACATTGAACTATAACAAACAATTTTGAGTAAACATACTTTGATCACCATGTTTTTTGTAAAAGCTAGATCAAATTTAAAGTTGAATGATCTCTTTTAACGTTTTATACTTGGGCTAGTTTTTTTTGTTTTTTTTTTTTTTTTTTTTTTTTTTTTATTTTTTTTTTTGAATACTTGGGTGAGTTGTTGTGTATTGCTCACTATAGGTTTGATAACTTTGCTTGTTAAAAGATGAATTTGCATGCGCATTCGATAGTAACAATTATATATATTTTTTTTTTTAAATGTATGCTAAACTAGCTAGCGATGTTAGTATAGTACGCACGATGACATAAAGCTTTGAATTCAGTTGTTTGAACATTTTTGATAGACATGTAATTGATACCACAGTAATTGTCTGTGTTGATTGATTTGATTTGTTCGTATGTTACAATGCATGATACGCTTATATACATGTATGCAGAATATTCTAGATGAGAGGTCGGGCTTGAGCCCGTTACAAAGTACTACACAATATGGGCTAGGCTAACACTCCCCCGCAGTGGAAGCGGGAAGACACCGGACGCTAAGGCTGGAGCGAAATGCTTCAAACAGAGCAGACAGTAAGCCTTTCGTGAAAATATCTACATATTGGTAACGTGAGGGAACATGGATAACCCAAACTTGACCAGTGGCAACCAAGTCACAAACAAAATGGATATCAATCTCTATGTGCTTTGTTCGTTGATGTTGAACCGGATTACATGATAAGTAGACTGCACTAACATTGTCACAATAGACTAGCGTAGCGGAAGATAAAGGTGTGTGTAGCTCACGAAGTAAATTCCGTAACCAACAAGTTTCAGCAACAGCATTCGCAACCCCACGGTATTCTGCTTCAGCACTAGAACGACATAGAGTTGGTTGTCTCTTAGATGACCAAGATAGAAGGTTGTTGCCAAGGAAAACACAGTAGCCGGAAGTGGATCTCCTAGTAGTGGGGCAACCAGCCCAATCCGCATCAGAATATGCTACCAATGATGAAGTAGAAGAAGAAAACAACTGTAACCCATAGTGTAATGTACCCCGGACGTACCGCAAAATCCGTTTAAGAGCAGATAGATGGGGCTCTCGAGGATCATGCATATGAAGGCAGACTTGCTGAACTGCATATGATATATCTGGGCGAGTGAATGTGAGATACTGAAGTGATCCCGCAAGACTCCGATATAAAGTAGGATCAGATATTGGATCACCATTATCCCCCAGTTTAAACTCACTGTCAATAGGAGTCTGACTGGGATTACAATTAACCATATGTGCTCTCTCTAAAATCTCAATAGCATACTTCTTCTGAGATAAGAACAACCCTGAGGAATCACGTGCGACAGAGATACCCAGAAACTAATTAAGTGGACCTAGATCTGTCATAGCAAACTCCTGATGTAAGGATCCAATAATCCGCTGCAACAAACTCTTAGAAGAAGCTGTGAGTACAATATCATCAACATATAATAACAGGTAAGCAGTATCTATCCCCCATCTATATATAAATAAAGATGAGTCACAACGACTATTAGAAAACCCAACCCGAGTGATATAAGATGCAAATCGCTGAAACCAAGCTCTAGGGGCCTGCTTGAGCCTATATAGAGACCGTTGAAGTAAACATACATGATCAGGATGCACATGGTCCCGAAACCCGGGAGGCTGATGCATATAAACTGTCTAAGATAAATCAACATGTAAAAAAGCATTCTTGACATCGAGCTGATCAATCGGCCAATGTCGAGAAGTAGCTAAACTCAGAACAGTTCGAATAGTGCCCGGTTTAACCACTGGGCTAAAGGTCTCATCTACATCAACCCTTTCTAATTGGGTACTGCCATTCGCCACAAGGCGAGCCTTGTAGCGACTAAGAGTGCCATCAGCCAAATATTTATGGCGAAAAAGCCACATAGAGCGAATAACGTTGGTGTCCATGGGTTTAGGCACTAAAGTCCAAGTCCCATTCTTAATAAGTGCAGTGTATTCATCACGCATAGCATTTTTCCAATTTGGATCAGTAAACGCATCACGATAGGTTTTTGGTAATGGTGAAACCGAAGACACATGCATGTTAAGACGCTGAGTGGGACGATTAGTCCCGACACGGAAGCGTGTGACCATGGAGTGAGTCGAGACAGGGTTTGGGTTTTGAGGGGGATAAGGAAAACAAAGTGGGTTTTGTTCCGCGACTGGAGTTGGTGTTTGTGGTTGAGTTGGTGGTGATGGGTCATGGGCTACCTCATGTTGGGCCGTTTGAGTTATTATGGGTGTGGTTGGTTCATTTGTGGGTTGAGGCTCAATGGGTTGCACAACAGGGGCGGATGGAATGAATGGCGGATGTATATCGGGTGAGTCATCCAAGAAATTGTATTTAGGTGCCGATGTTGGTTTGGAAGTGCCATATGAAAAAATAGTTTCATCAAAGGTTACATGGTGAGAAATATTATTTTATTGGTGTTTAATTCGAGACAACGATACCCACGATGATTTGAAGCTTGACCCAAATAGATAGAGGGTGTGGCACGTGGTTCAAGTTTGTGATTAGGATATAAGTGAGGGTAACATAAGCAGCCAAATGTGCGTATAAGGCTATAATTTGGGTTTTGGCCAAATAGTCGGGTATAAGGGATTTCGTTGGCAATAGCAGTTGAGGGCAAGAAATTGAGTAAGTGAATAGCTATATTGAGGGCTTCAACCCAGAATGTTGGTGGAAGGTTGGCTTGAAAAAGCAAGGTCCGAATGAGATTATTGATGGTGCGAATCATCCGTTCAGACTTGCCATTTTGTTGTGATGTTTTGGGGCATGAAAAGCGAAACTGAATGCCCTTGTCGGCAAAAAGTGTATGTAGGTTACGGTTGTCGAATTCACCACCATGATCACACTGAAAGGACCGGATTTCACACTTAAATTGAGTGTGAACATAATTACGAAATATTACAAATTTAGACAAAATATAAGATTTGTTAATTAAAGGATAAACCCAAACAAAATGCAAATAATGATCTAAGAATAATACATAATACTTGAAACCCAAAAGACTCGGAATTTGTGAAGTCCATACATCCAAGTGAACGATGTCAAAACAAGCTTTGACGACAGTATTGGAACTAGCGAATGGAAGTCTAACGTGTTTGCCAAGCTGGCAGGCATGACAAAGCACGGGAGGCTTCTCTTTATTACATGAAATGAGATTATTTGAAACTAGACGACGTAACACTTCACTTCCTGGATGTCCAAGACGCTGATGCCATGTATGTTGACTAACTAGGAGAGCATGAGGAATGAGAGACAGAGGTGTGACAGGATAAAGGTCCCCCGTGCTATCACATCGGAGAAGCACTCGACGTGTCATGAAATCTTTAACAGAAAATCCAAAAGGATCAAATTCGATAGTACAATTGTTGTCACAAATAAACTGACGGACATATATAAGATTTTTGACAATATGGGGGGTAATAAGGACGTTATTTAGGTAAAGGGGTCGAGAAGGAGTAGGCAAAATGCTACGACCCGTATTGGTGACAGGAATGTTGTGCCCGTCACCAACCGAGACAGATGGATACATGCAAGAATTAAAAATGTTACTAAGACTATTAACGTATGCATTTAGATGTGAGCTCGTACCTGTATCCATGTTTCAGGCACCGGTGGTAGGATCATGAAGAGTCCTGGTAGTGAAAGCATGTGGCAAAATAGTTGCCTGTCCCGAAGTAGCCGCGTGTCCTAACTGTCCGATAGGTGGAGCAGGTCTGATGGGGTCGGTTGGGCCTGATGAATAGTAACTGTTAGGCCAGTGGGAATATTGGGTTATGACGCAAGCTGGGCAGCATAAGCAATTGGGCTTGGTGTGGGTTGAGTTGGGTACACATACTGAGTTGGTATTGGATGGTGGGTCGGTATATACCCAAAGCCTGGTGGGGGTCCAACCATGTTAGCTGGGCGAGGGGTGTAGTTTAGTGGGCTCACAGGTGGGCTAAGGGTGTATTGAAATGGATTGGCAGTAGGGTGAGCGTAGGCATGCGACATAATTCCAACAGGTTAGCAACAGGATTGGAGAATGGAGACTGAATAATAGCGACCCTTTCTTGTCTCAATACACGTTAGCAGTACTCACAAGACTTGTTTATATGATGCATACACGTTGAAAAAAAAGATAGCACCTCTGTGATCTAGTGATTCAGAAATTATTACTATTGCTACTAGGATCAAAAGAACTTTGGGAACTGCTCCAAATTCCACACCTTCAAATCACCACTTGCGCACATGGCTCCCACTTCATTGTTTGACGGTTTTTACTGTTAACTTTGCTTTACAGGTTTAAAAACAAGAAAAGAAAAATACCGATTTGTGACCTAGTGCACAAATAACATATATAGTCGTGTGAATTGATGACCAAAGCACCAATCACCAACACTATTTTTGTTTCTTTTGTTTGATATTCATGATTTACAGAGAAGTGTTTAGGGGTAAGGAGAGGAGCGGGGTGGAGAGAAAGCAGGAAGGAGCGTGTTTTATAAGTTTGGAAAGGATCGTGAAAACTTAAAGGCCTGATACCATGATAGACATATAATTGATACCACAGTAATTGTCTGTGTTGATTGATTTGATTTGTTCGTATGTTACAATGCATGATACGCTTATATACATGTATGCAGAATATTCTAGATGAGAGGTCGGGCTTGAGCCCGTTACAAAGTACTACACAATATGGGATAGGCTAACAATTTTATCATTAAAGTGATTATTAGAATTTCAAAAACTATATTTTATGGATATTTGACCTAAACTAGATGATCCAATATTTTCCTTCCTCGTTCATTATATGATGACATTATGAATGAATGTTGTCAATGTTAGCTAATAAGTCTTATAGATTCGTCTGTTGGTTTAGACCCGTTTAACAGTTAAGATTTGTTTATGTCTAATCTATTTAATGTCTTTGTATTGTAACTATCTAATTGAAGAAGTATTCACTCTGATTTTATGACCAAATATACACATAGTACAAACTGTGTCTTAGACGTGTTTACATTTGATGGGCTTGTGCCCGACACTACTAATTAATGGATTGATGCAAATATACATACTAAGTTATACAAATATATATACTAAGGCTATGTTTGGCAAAATTAGTTGTGAGCAGTAGCAGTGAGCTGTGAGCTGTGAGCTGTAGTCACAGCTCACTGCTCACAGCTTCTTAAAGAAACATTGAAAAAATGAGCTTTCTTAAAAAATAGCAAAGCTTACCGCTCTTTTGCCAAACGAACACTAAAATCAAAAAGCTCATTGCTCACCACTCATCGCCCTAAAAAGCTCCAAAAAGCACTGCGTCAAACATAGCATAAGCTATACAAATATATATGCCCACTAATAGGTATCAGAGCTAGGAGGAAAAAAATCATTTGTTCTGCATTAATATGTTAGCTTGTTCGCCTGATCGTAAATCCTCGTCCCTTGATGTTTTGATAATTCGTTCGCAAACCTCTATACCTTTGACATTTGTTTGCATTAATATTAAAAAAAAAAAAAAAAAAAAAAAAATTAACTTGATTTTGATGAGATTATATATTTAAGGAATAGTATATTGATTGTGTTAGTTAATAAGGCTCACTTGTGTCGGCCCATTAGCCCGTCTAGCACTAGGGCATCTTTTCTCCTTTATGTGTTTATATACGTTGCTTGGACAGACTCTTAATTCATCAAGCAATGCAAGATTATCAATTTCTATTTGTTTGTTTTTACATGGTATTAGAGCCAGATTGCTAGTACTGCAGATTGAAATGGGGTGTTCGAGGGGCACATGCTCATGTAAGTTCACTAAAAAAGTTGATTATGCGTATTCTAGTTATTTTAGATCGTTTGTTTCTTTTCTTGCTTTTATACAGAGTTTTCATGAGCTTGTGTCCTATACGAAAGCTGTTTGTGATCCACTTTGGCATGGTGCTATAGCTGAGGAACTTACTACATTGCATCAGACTCACATGTGAGACTTAGTACCTTTGTCGGCGGGCAACCGTGTTATTGGCTCTTGTTAGGTCTACAAGATTAAAACCAAATATGATGGGTCAATTGAAAGATATAAGGCTCGACTTGTTGCTAAATGTTACTATCAAAAGTATGACATGGATTATGAAAAGACATTTGCTCTTATAGAAAAAATGACAAATATACGAACTTTGATTGCAGTGGCTTCTAGTTGTCAATGGAATATATCTCAAATGAATGTCAAGAATGTCTTCTTGAATGGTGACCTAAATGAAGAAGTTTATATGACACCACATCCTGGCGTTCCTCATCAGTTGGATGAAGTTTGTAAGCTCCGTAATAGTCTCATAAAGGCACCACGCGCTTGGCATAAGCAGTTTTCCACAGTTGTTACTTATCTTGGACTTGTCTCTAGCATTGGATGTATCCTATTGTCCTTGCATAGTGATGATATGATTATTACTAGAGAGGATTGTGACGGAATTAAATTGTTGAAGGCAAAGTTGTCTCATCAATTTGATATGAAAGATTTGGGTTTAATACGTTATTTTCTTGGTATTGAGGTTGCTTCATCACCGAAAGGTTATCTTCTACCTCAGTCCAAATATATTGCTGATTTGTTTGATCTTTCCAAGATGGTAGACTCGAGCTCGGCTCAGCTCATTCCAACCCTTAGCTATGA
Organism: Artemisia argyi; assembly: GCA_030686995.1. NCBI lineage: Eukaryota > Viridiplantae > Streptophyta > Magnoliopsida > Asterales > Asteraceae > Artemisia > Artemisia argyi. The sequence continues at coordinate 47,461,409 of CM060681.1, read as the reverse complement.
ATACTAGCAAGATTGTTTGGTTACGTTTGGTTCCGTTTACATTGTCCTGTTTAGTGTGCACAAATGTGACTCTTCGGCATTTTCACGAAGGCAAGTGTGAAAGTCGTTGTGTTGTTTGCACACAAATTGTTTCAAAATGTACGTGTTCATTTAATAACTTTATTAGTTTCACAAGATTCATTTCTCCCATTTATATTTATGTGTCTCTATTTAACGAGCAGAATAGCGACTCCACATTGTTGCATCAACTTGTTATTTTTATGTCATATATAATGAATGAATATCCGCGCAAAATGACAATGTATAACGGCAAATAATTATACTTGCGAAAGCGTGATTCTGATTTGACCTTTGATGTAAAAAATTACGGATTCAATTTGTAGTTATTGCAAGAAAAAACATTCATGAGTTAAAAACAAAAGATAAATGTTTAAAAATTAAAAAAACATTTAAAATTTTAATTTAGTTGTGGATTATGTTACCATTTTTAATTAAAAATATAATAATCCATTAATATTATTTAAATTTAAAAAATTTTAAATTTAAAGAATGCACATAAATGTATTATAAGTAGCAGAGATATATGAATTAAAACAAGGCGATATGATGAATGAAAATGTTAATAACCGTGAGTAAAAAGGTAGGGAAGTAGAAGATGTTAGACTAGCGACAATAAGGTAAGCGACTGATTCGGTCGAGGTCAAATCGACCGGTCGACCTTGTTGTGATACTTGGGTCGCGACCGAAATGAAGCAAGAAAACATACCAAATCGGTCTCAACCACGACCGACTCCTAGTCCCTTTTTTTTTTTTGCTTTTGATCAAAATATGTCCACCTTTTATTGTTTGTAGCCGTTGCATGCAAATTTAAAATAAAAAATAAAAAAATAAAAAATAAAAAATAAAGTATACGTTCCATTCCAAAGTAAAAAAATAAAATAAAATTACACACTATAAATACCACTTTGAAACACACCTTTCAAACACACACTTTCAAGCATAATTCAAACAACAAATCAAACACAAAAAATGGCTTGTAAACTTCCCCACACTGTGAAACAAGTTCAAAACTATGTCAAAAAACAAGTCGAAATAGACGACAAGGAACGCCAAGATGCAATTATCGAAGTTATTAAGAAGTTTCAGCTGGCGAAGTTACGCAAACAAAGCCTGAGAACACGATACACACAATGCAAAGATATCCCTGTCAATAGAAAATATGTGATCGACCAGTTTTTGTACGATGAGTTTCGAAAAGACGCTGATGTTGTTGAAACATTGTGGGGTTGTGTGCAGAAGATAGAGAACGAAAAATCCAACAAGATACAATGGAGTTTTGAGGAGAATGTGGCAGCTGCTGATGCACCCCAACAACAACAACAATTTGTGCAAGGTGGATCAAGTTCATCTGTACCAAGAGTTGTTGGGCCACAACAACAGCAACCTCATCTTGATAACTTTCAGCTAAGTTTTGAGGAAAATGTGAAACCTGCTGATGATGGCTGGAACTCTGAGGACGAGCGGGAGCTGAGCAAGTTGGAAGCTCAGATCGAAGAAGAGAGGTTTGTGAGCTTTGATCCGTAAGACGACGGTTTTCGCTCCGACAACTCGCAGACCTGGGATCACCCAGATTACAATTGAAGTTTTAGTTTTTAATTTAGTATTGTAATGTTTTAATTTCTGTTTATGTAACATTTTTGTTTTTATTAATAAAAAAATTTACGTTTGTGTTAAAAAATCCCGCCTTGTATTTAATTTTTGAATTTAAAATTTATCCCGCCTTCTGTTTGAATTTTGAATTCAAAAATATCCCGCTTCTTATATTTTATCCCCTATAAATAACATACCATACAATACTTTTCTTCACACACTCCTAAAGCATTTCACAATGAATAATCGTTGGTCAATGGAAGAAGAATACCTGCTAGGTAACGTATGGCTTGAAGTTCAGGATTCCAGAGACCTTGTGAATGGACGTTCTTTTTGGAATGAAGTTACACAAAGGTTCAACAATCAGACTGATGGTGAGCACCGTAATAAAAATAGTATTACGGCTCAATGGAATAGAATGAACCTCGAATGTCGTAGGTATAATGCTATTTACAAAGAGTTGCTGCGTACAAATGAAAACCCTTGTCGTCTCAGCAATGCAAACCGAATTTATTATGAGCGCTATGGGAGAGGGATATATTATCAACATGTGTGGTTCGTTCTGAGAAACACAGATGCATGGGACAGAGACAATGAGTAATGGTGTTTTATATTAAGTATTTCTGTATCGTGTTTTATCATGTAATGTTTACGTTTAATTTTTAGTTGTTTAATTCCGTATCGTTTCGTTTATGTAATGTTTACGTTTTATTAATAAAATTTGTGTTTATGTTAATTTTTTTTAAGAAGATGATGAAATTAATGTTTTATTAAGTTTGTAAAAAAAAAATAAATAAAAAAAAAAAAAAAAAAAAAAAAAATTGAACTTGGTCGCCCTTACTGTGACACTGAATCGCCTGCAGTTCGCTGAAAAGAGAAAGCTGACGTGGCAGAGAAAATAATGAGGATTGACCCTTATTGTTGTGCCTAGCCTTATGTTGCATCATTGCATCATATTATGGGTCGATAAATTCTTTTAGAGACGATGATTAACCAATTGGGGGTTTGTATTAAAGTAAGCCGTTAGTGACATTGATTTTCAATTGTTTCAAAAGTTACTATATTTAGTAACTGCAAAAGAGATGATAAATGAAATGGCAGGTAAGATATAAAGTGTATAGGAAGCAAGGTTTTGAAACTCGGGTCGACCCGGTCGGATTAACCGGTTCGACCGGTTCCGGCCGAAAAAAGGGGTCAAAACAACCTGGGTTTCTAAAACCGGGTTAACCGGTTTGACCCGCTGGGTTTTGAGTGACCCGGGTCAACCCGGTTCTCGAAACCCGACCGGGTTTCATTTTTTCAAAATATTTTAATTAAAACCCTGGTTGACCCGACGGTCGAATCGGTTGACTCGGCGGTCGAATCGGTTGACCCGGTCAAAAAAATAGAAAAATAAAAAATTGAAAACCGGGTTGACTCGGCCTTCCAACCGGTTGACCCGATGCCTGATAACTCGACCAGGTCAATTTCGAACCCGGTTTTCAAAACACTGATAGGAAGTCGTAGGAAGTGTCACTTTAGACATCTTGGTTTATTCTTCTGGTAAAATTCATTTAAAAAAATCAATCCCAGATAGGTTAGTGATTGGAATGTTGCTAGGTTATACATATCATAGTTTTTTTTAGTTACAATGTGTTATAGATTAGTAGCATGTCTTAGTCATCAGATATAATTTGTCTTCACACAATAAAGATGTGTCATTGTGCTTTCTAAAATTTATACAATTCTTGACTTTTGTATGATAATATTTTTGCTTTTTATCACAGATATTTGTGAAGAAAAAGGCTACAAAATTTTTTATTTTTTTTAGAACGACTTGTTAGTTGTTAAGGTAGCGGGATAAAAATTTCGGGTGGAACTCGAACTTGAGACCTCCCCTAGCCAAACCTCCTTTCCCTAAGGCTTTAAGAAATCTTGGTGACTAACTGAGCTAGCCCAATTGGTTGATATTTTATTCATGTGTGTGATGAGTTAGGATCAAATAAGAAGAAAAATTAAAATGAGAAGAATAAGAAGAAATCACAACCACATATTCTAGATGCACCTACAAAAATAGATGCATCTCTATTTAAATTTTCCCTCCCAAATTAAAATGTGTGGCTATAATTACTTCTTACCCTTCTCATTTTAATTATTTTTCTTATTTGATCCCTTCCCTGTGTGTGATAACATAATTTACTTTTGAAAGTTAGATAAACTAGTTATGACGGCGTCATAATTTGTCATAACGAGCACTCTTTATGTTGAACAATCAAACAACTACTCCAAGGAAGCTAAGTTCTATTTATTTCCTTTTTACCAGTCGACTTTTAAGCTTTAGCTACCAAACCGAGTTCTTCACTTTTAAAGAACTAGACTAACATTTAGGCCCGTTTGTTTAATCTTTTTATTAAATTATGTTAATTAATAAATGATTTAATGTAGAGATCTTTATTTTTGTCATTTTCTTTTAAATTTTAAGTCGTTTATTTTAGTTAAGTGAAAAACAAAAAACTTGACACATGACTTAATAAATTAATTTTTTTTTTTTTTTTTTTTTTTTTTTTTTTTTTTTTTAATATTAAGTCAGTTAAGTTTAATCCAAATACCGCCTTAGTCATTTATTCACCAAATGTGCAAGGTGGAAAGAATAGGGGATGTCACCGTATCCTTAAAATATAAACCTAAATTAAGCTCATCTCATCTTTTGGCCAACTAGTTACTTTAATATGGTTGTATTTCAAGCTAGGGCTGCAATCAAGTCAAGCTATTATCAAGCAACTCGAGCTCGAGCTCGAGCTTGGCTCGATCGAGTCAAGCTTTTATCAAGCTCAAGCCCAAGCTAAAGCCCAAAAATTAGCTCGAAATATTTAACAAGCCAAGCTCAAGCTTTGGATAGCTTGGCTCGAGCTCGTATCAAGCTTTTATCAAGCTTTAATATAGATATTTTCATATAAGTAATTAGGAGAAAATTTGGTTATTAAGCTAATTATAAGGGATTAGTTCATAAATTTTGGATAATGTATTCTAGAAAAGTTGTTCATTTTATTTACTCAACTCAGTAATTATCATTAAGGTTGCAAAATGGGGTATATCATAAAGGGTAATCTGTAACAAAGTGGCAACATGAACAGGTTTATTGTTTCTTGCAGCTAGTTTTGATGATGGCGTTAAATTTAAAGTGTTACCACGTTGTTGTCATAGGTATCATTGTGAGTGTGTCGATAAGTGGTTAGTTACACATTCGAGTTGTCCTATACGCAGAACTACTGTACAAGTCGACGACTCACCTGTGTAAAAAGAGTGCTTAGTTGTGAAATACAGAAATAGTATTTTCACTTTTATTTTTAAGGATCTGATGTATCTTTAGTTTTGAAATAGTATTGCACTTTTATTGTTAGTGTAGTTAACTTGTTGCAAGTTGCAAATGCATGAAGCCAAGATATCTTTATGTACGATGCATGTGTTAATATCTTTTCTTCAAGTAGACAAGCACTAACACAATATAAACTCTCAGGTTCTTACAATAGAATGCTAAGGAAATCATCAAGTTAGAAGATCATTTTGCTTAAGAATTCAAGATATGTGAACCTTATGAAGCCTCACGAGATATGTTTTGTTGATATGTTTTAGACATTTGAACCTTAATTAGTACTTTGGCTTATGTTTCATTTTGATGTTCGACTTGGGTACGAGAATATTGTTCTTGGTTTATTAGTGTTAAATCAATCTAATTTGGATTTCAAATATGGTTTTAGCTTGTTTTACTTTATACATATATCTATTGTTGAATTTAGCTATTGAATATAATATTTTTGTATTAATTCAAGTTTTTCAAGTCAAGCTCAAGCTTTGATCGAACCTACTCAAACCTGGATGATGAAAGCTTGACAAGCTATCAAGCCAAGCTCAAGCCTAGTGTTTTTCTTTCAAGCCAAGCTCAAGCCTTGTTGAGCTTGAGCTCGGCTTGACTCGATTGCAGCCCTATTTCAAGCGTTTCAAACAAACAAAATCCAAATTGCACTTTGTTTCTAACTATGCAAAGGTTTTCTACTTTGTCCCACAATTCATGGTGCACACTTTCCATCATTGTTACCTTAAAAAACTTCCAACCGTAAAAATGTAAAATCATGTTGCTAAAGGGTCCACCAATATCATAATATTCTTGTCTTAATATGAAACCATTAGGGCAATAAAACGGAAAATCCAAACAAAAAACAAAAAAACCAAAAAAAACCGCTTCAAAATAACCGAGTCAATTCTAAAACCGATGGTGCAGTTTTGATTTTTTAAAAAATCAAAAGTTTTGATTCGATTTTTGGTTTAATATGAAAACCAAACCAAAAAAACTGAACCACCTCATTCTAGAATTAATAAAAGTAATTAAATATATATATATATATATATATATATATATATATATATATATATATATATATATATATATATGTACATTTTAGTTTTGATATAAGTTATCAACAAAGTCCAAAAATTAAAAGACACATGTTTTCTATATATTTCTAACATATGTTTATTTAAACACTGCAATAAATTCGTAAAGTTATTTTCTTTATTTCATATATTCACATATATCATCTTTATATACATGTTATGAAATCTTATTATTACTTTCTACGATTTTTTTTGGGTGTTCAAAAAATATTTGTATTTGGATATCTAAAAAATTGATTAGAATTTGTATTTGGATATCTAAAAAATTGATTAGAATTTACTAAAAAGATTGAGTTTTATCAAATGTCAGTTTTAGAGCTTACATAAAAGTTTTCCAAAAATTATAGATATATAAAACCATTATCCGAAATTCAGATATCCGAATTGAAAAAAAAAATTAAATAATAGCTATAACATAAAACCGTCATCGAAAATTTTGGATATCCAAAAACCGAAAAAAAGAAAGACCAAAAACCGAACAAAAAAAAACAAAAACCGATAAAACCAAACCGAACTTTTGGTGCAGAGTTTGATTTTAAAAATCATAAAACCGAACCAAAAAGTTCGGGGTTAATTTGTTTTAGCCAAAAACCGCCACCCCATGCTCACCTCTAGAAATCATAATGATTAGTTACCTATAGCTAGTTACTAAATTCGATTTATCTACTCAAAGCACAAAAACAATAAAACAAGCATTAGAAATGGTGGTACTAATAGTATATGCTTTTTATTACGGCTACAAATCACAACATAATTACATACACAGTTGCATAATGTGTTGAAAATCAAACTAGTCTAATTCGCTACGCGAATATAACTTGTGCACCTGAAGGTGTCATGTCGGAGATGCCCGCCGGAGCTTCTACGACATGCCACTCGACTAAAAAGTCCAAACTTTTATCTTTTGAAGTTGTGTTCAACCGATGAATCAACCCAATTGCAACATTAAGATTTTTGCCAGTTACATATATCTTATCGTCACATCCGTTCACTACAAACGGCTTGCATATTTGCTCTGGTAATGGAGACCCCTTGACAGTTCCCCAAACATCTTTTCTCGAGTCATAAACCTTAAGTTTAGTCCTCTCATGTTCCGACACCACAAACAAATGCCCAAACATAACCACGCTCGAGCCTGTCCACCCTTCCCTAAGACCCGAGGCCATACATTCCCACTTATCTGTCCTTGGGTCATAAACTTGACCCCTTGGTACAAAATAAAACGGCCAAAACCACCCTTCGGTCACATAAAGCTTCCCATCAAGCACAGCTGCATCATAACAAGCCATACTCGCACCCATACTTGCAATTGGCTTCCAAACACCATCTCTCAGGTCCATAACCTCACCCGAATTAAGCTCAAACCCATCATTACCATTCCCTCCTGCTACATAAGCCATCCCATCAATCACACCACTCGCGAAAAACGACCTAGGAGTATTCATCTTCTTCATCTTAATCCACTCATTCATACAAACATCAAACTTCAACACAAACTCAAGTGAACCACCACATACTAAAACCGACCCATCCCTGGGAACCGAAACACACCGAAACCCGTGCCCACACACTTTTTCGACACATGGCATATCCGGAATCATATGCCATGAAAAATTAACAACATCAAGCACATACCATTGCACCTTTCCACTACATTTATCATAACAAAACACAAACAACCATGGATCTTTCAACCCCATTTCTTTCCTTAGTCTAAAAAATCGACCTTTATCTCGAAACACATTACACCACCTCCTGCAAACACTCCTGCCACCCGAATGAAACTCCACTGGTAACCTTAGTAAACAACTTAAAGCAATATCATCAGGAAGACCAGGAATTAATGGCTCAAAACTTGACTCTGATAGTACTAAACCATCTTTAACATCTTTAGCAATAGAAACAAACTTCATATCTGAATCTTCTAACTTCTGGACTTGTTCTTGATGTGATAACATTCTTATCCTTTTCTGCAAACTTCTAAAAACAACCCTTTTCTGCAAACTTCTAAAAACACCCCAGAGCCAGAAAACTACTTTATTTCCTTATAAGAACACTTAAAACATAAATAGTATGCAAGAAAAACTAAACATACATCAACTAGCTACCAAACTTTAAAAAAGAACTGGTAAAACCAAATAGTAAAAACTTTTACCATATTGCAGGCCTTGAAGCTAATAAAATAATACATGCCCAAGTGGTTATAAACATTTTGCAGAGATAAAATGAAGGGTTTATATGTGATAAGAAATATGAAAGAAGGATGGATGTTGGGTTGGTGAGTGTAAAATGATGGTGGGGCGGTTGATGCGTGTAAAATTAATGCCGACCCACCCGTGCAAACACGACTGTCGATGAGATGACTAGGCTGGCTGGCTAGAGTAGGATTTACTACTACTTTGTTTGTTATACTTTTTATATAAGTATTTAACTTTTTTTTTGAAAAGTTATAAGTATTTAACTTAACGATGCATATATACATATATAGCTAGCTAGCAAAGAGCATTATAGTTATACTGCCAGGTTGGGCCCACTGTTATCCAGCCACTTTATTAGAACAAGCGTGTACATTAACATACATGTTCATATATCTTTAATTTTATGAAATAATAATAAAAAGTGGGGTTAACTAATAACGAATCATTAGAGTTGTACATGGTCCCTGGTGTTTTAAAAATGTTGCTTATTTTATCTTTTTAGTATAGAGATTCCTTGTGCATTTAAGAAGAAAAGTACGTAATCATCAAAACGTGTAAATTGGCGGGAACACTTTGACTTCGGGTGTCTTTTAGCACCAGCAATTGTCCACCTCACAAAAAATAGTTTCGGCACTTCTTCTGGCCTAATGGGGCCCAACTAGAGTGAGCATCAGCCGAGACTCAAACCCTTAACCTTTTATCTACCAAATTTCTTCAGTGGCCCATGAATTTTTTCGAAGATGGGTACCAACTGAGCGAAAGCACTTTGATGAAGAAAAGTATGTATGATTCATGCTAATCATAACTTAAATCATATTAGGATACTTCATAAAGAAAAAAATGGGTCAAAAAGATAAAGCTCTAATTATAAATTGTTTTGAAATGAATAAAATGATTAACATTCGTTACAAAAATTTCAACCTTTTTTTATTCGACCATCTTTATGAAACATGTTTTTCAAGTAGAATTACTGAAAGTAATATGAAAGCAATCTGTTTGTTGTGTAAAAACAACTTTGATCAAATCGGCAATATCTAAAAAAAATAGGGAGTGTAGTCATAATAAAATTTTTGATAATTTATAAAACAAGTTTTTGAAACACTCGAAGATAAGTCCTACAAACAATTTTGATATGGAAAAAAGCAATGGTTATGCACTATTGATCTTAAAAACATTTGTCCAACAAACAATTTTTTGAAACACTCGAAGATAAATCGATCCACATCACATTTAAATTTGGTACCAAAAATGAAATACAAATTAAACCACAAGGACCTAAAATATAATTAATTTTATTATTAACTTTTTTACAAAAAGACAAAATGCAAGTCGCTCAAGAAATGTGAGTCCTAGTCGCCCAAAAAGGTACTAGTGGGATGGTATCATGTTAGTACTATGTAGAAACATTTTGGGGGATACATGTTGTTAATACAAATATCGCCTAAAAACGTTATTTATATTTTACGATCTTCGCTAAGTTTTGTTAACGACAAAATGTAAACTTTAGTTTTAAGCAAAACATATTCTTAGTTTTTAAGACTTGCATAAACAAGACTTTTGCTACATTTTATATTTCATAAAACATAATACAAGTTTATTTCTTAAATTAGAAATAGTCACATCACATTTATGGCAAGTTTTGTCATTATGTATTTATGGCAAGTTATGTGTTTGACTTGCTTTCATGTTGCTTGCAAGTATCATGTTTGACTTACTTTAGGTGATGTGACATTGTTTGGTTGATAGAAGTTATGAGACAAGACCTTGTTTGGTTTGAAGAGTAATTGCAAAAACCTACTGCAGACCCGGCGGTACCCTGGGGGTACACGGGCGGAACCCATTTGAGGGTTCCGCCTGATCCGCCGAGCACACAGTTTGTTGTGCTATAAATACCAAGCCATAACTTGATTTTTGGCTAACCTCTTGAGATCATTTTTACACACACACTCATCTTTCTTTCTAACATCTTAACATTGTAAATGTGAAGTTTCCTTTTGTAGCAAAGAAGCTCACAAGGTCGTCTAAAGTTACAAGTTTCCAACACAACGTTGCAAGACTTGGTAGCTTAGTATTGTGTAAACTCGTGTTGTTTACGCGTCATTTGTTTGTGTATATTCTGAAGTGAGTGGTTAGTATTTTAGTCCTCAAAATACAAAGAGTGTTGGGAGTTGTTGTACCCTAGTAAAAGAACTAAACGGGAGTGGTTGTGCCCTTGTAAAAGAACTCGACATTTAGCTTTGTGTCGGTAAAAGTATAAGCGACGTGTAAGGTTTTCTCCGCCGGTGAAAGAAGCTTGTTGACTAGTGAAAGAAACTCTCGAGTTGGATACTCGGGGCGTGGACGTAGGGCAAGGAAAAAGAGTCCTTGTAGCCGAACCACGATAAATACTCGTGTTGTGGTTTGATCGTTTCTTTCCTTTACTTGCATGTTATAGATATTGTGTTTGTGCATATATCTTTGATCAAACGGAAAGTTTCAAAGCTAACTAAACAAGTTAAAAAGATTTTAAAACGCTAAAACTATTCAACCCCCTTCTAGTTTTCCACAATTGGCATCAAGAGCTACGTTACTCAAGCTTTTAAAATATATTGTGTTTTAAAACTTGAAACGATCCATGGATTTTGAAAATTACAAAGAAGGGCAATCTATGCAAAGACCACCACTCTTTGAAGCAAATGGTTTTATATATTGGAAAAACCGTTTTGAAACTTACGTGAAATCTAAAGATATAGATTTATGGTATATAATTGTTGATGGTGATAATATAGTTACTAACATTAAAGATGATGATCAAAAAAAATTGATAGGTAAAAAATAATGAAGCTAAAATGATGCTTTACAATGCTTTGCCTAAGAAAGAATATGAAAGAGTCTTTTTGTGTAAAACCGCCAAAGATATTTGGCAATCTTTAATTGTCACTCATCAAGGAAACTCACAAGTTAAAGATAACAAAATTGATCTTCTTGTTCAACAATATGAACAATTTGTTATTTCCGAAGATGAGATTATTGATAATGCTTTTGCTAGGTTTAACACTATTATTACTTCACTTAAAGCACTTGATGAATCTTTTTGTAGTAAGAACTTTGTCAGGAAATTTCTTAGAGCACTCCATCCGAAGTGGAGAGCAAAAGTGACGGCAATTGAAGAATCCAAAGATCTTTCAAGCATGTCACTTGATGAGCTAATTGGAAACCTCAAAGTTCATGAAATGGTGATGGAAAAAGATTCGGAACTAGTTAGAGGCAAGAAAGAAAAAGTTAAGTCCATTGCCTTGAAAGCTAGAGTCCAATCAAGTGATGATGAAGAATCTACTTCGGATAGTGATGATGAGGAATATGCTATGGCCGTGAGAGACTTCAAGAAGTTCTTTCGTAGGCGAGGGAAGTTTGTAAGACAACCTAAAGATGACAAGAAAACCTTCCGGAAAGATCGTGATGATCGAAAAGGAAAAGTTGAACGAAAATGTTATAGGTGTGGAGACACAAGTCATCTTGTAGGAGAATGTCCAAAACCACCCAAGAGCAAGCCTCAACAAGCTTTTGTGGGTGGTGCTTGGAGTGACTATGAAGGAGATGATGATGAGCCAAAGAACGATGATATTGCTCTCATGGCTCACAACTCAAATGAGGTACTCTCCGACTCATCTTACTCCTTTATTGATGATGACACTTTACAAAATGAATATAACAAACTTTGTGAGCTAAGCTTAAAAATCATAAACAAAAATAAATTTTTGAAAACTAAAAAGGAGTTTTTAGAAAATGAAGTTTATGAGTTAAAAGAAAAAGCTAAGAGATTAGAAAAGAGTAAAGGTATTGACACCTCATGCAAATCATGTGAGGAACTTAAACTTGAAGTTGAGAAACTTAAAATAACTCAAAATGATCTAATCAAACAAACCACAAAGTTCAAAAAGTTCGATAAGAGCATTTCATGTGCATATGAAATTATGAAACTCCAAAAGTCACCTTTTGATAAAACAGGTATAGGTTTCAGGAAAGTAGAAATCATTAAGGGTCAAACGAAACAAGAAACGAACACACATGAAACAAACAAAACTGCTACAGCAGCCCGCAGACCAGACGGAACCCAAAATAGGGTTCCGCCCGTTGGCCCCGAGGGTTCCCCCAGGTCTGCTGCAGCAGTAACTCCATCCACATCGGATCGTTCTAAATTTGTTAAAGTTACATATAAAAATGGAACCAAACCTGCCTTTAAAACTAGAGTAGGACTTAGTAAAAATGAATTTAGAGCTAAGACTACTCAACCAAGACCTAAGACTCCAATTCCCAAACGCCCCTTTCCAAAGAGCAACTTCAATGCTCGACCAAACTACCAACATGTTTGGAACCAAAACACTCCTGGACATTACCAAACCTCAAATTACATGCCATGGAACCCTTATGCTCTATTTTCATATTTGGGACAAATTAATGGTATGCTTAACCAAAATGGACCCATGAGAAATTGGGGACCAAATGTTTGAGTGTTTTTCATAAAATAGGTGTGCCTCAAAGTTTGTTTGGATCCGGATGAATGGATCAAAGATAGCGGTTGTTCAAGGCACATGACGGGTAATAAAAGCCTCTTCTCTACATATCACAAATGTGATGGAGGTAATGTTACGTTTGGTAGTAATGCTAGGAGCAAAATCATCGGAAAAGGTACAATCTCTCATGACTCCCTTTCTATAGATGATGTTGCTCATGTTGATAACTTAGGATTTAATCTCCTTAGTATTAGTCAACTTTGTCGTAATAAGTATAATGTTCTTTTTAGTGAGAACGGTAGTAAAATACTTAAAGATGGTATAACCATAGCCAAAGGTGTCCTTAAGAACAACGTATACGTCATGAAGTTGGATTCTACATCTAGAGACAAACTTTGTCTTACCTCATTAGATGAATCTTCAACTTTATGGCATAGACGTTTAGGACATGCTAACATGAGACTTATCCAAAACCTCTCCTCCAAAGACTTAGTTCGAAACCTACCCAAGTTGAAATATGACCAACACTTTTGTGATGCTTGCAAAGTCGGTAAACAAGTCCATAGTAGCCATAAGGCTAAAAACTTGGTTTCTACATCTAGGTGTCTAGAACTTTTACATATGGATTTATTTGGTCCATCCGCTATACAAAGTTATGGAGGTAACTTCTACACTTTGTTCATAGTAGATGATTACTCACGTTATACTTGGACAAAATTTTTGAAAAGTAAAAATGAAGCTTTTGATAAATTTGAGATTCTAAGTAAGAAAATTCAAAATCAAGTAGGGTCTAATATTGTGTCTATTAGAACGGATCACGGTCGTGAATTTGATAATGAATTTCAATTTGGAAAATTTTGTGATAATAATGGAATTACTCATAACTTTTCGGCTCCACGTACTCCTCAATCTAATGGTGTAGTAGAACGTAAAAATCAGACATTACAAGAGATGAGTAGAACAATGCTTAATGAACAAAATATTCCACAAAAGTTTTGGTGTAATGCCGTAGACACATCAACGTACATTCTAAATCGAGTCCTAATTAGACCATTTTTGAATAAAACTCCTTATGAACTTTACAAAGGTAAAAAGCCTACATTAGGATACTTTAGAGTGTTTGGTAGTAAATGTTTCATTCTTAACACCAAGGATTATCTCACCAAATTTGACCCAAAGTCTTATGAAGGTGTATTTCTTGGATATTCACAAAGTAGTAAAGCTTACATTGTTTTAAACAAAGAAACCTTAAGAGTCGAGGAATCGTTAAACGTAACATTTGACGAAAGTCCACCTCCCTCTAAGACATCACCTTTGGTAGATGATGACTTAGTTGAAAGCCAAGCAATTGAAAGTCAAGAAATCTTAGATAATGACAAGGAAGATGAACTATTAAACAAGGAACTTGTTAATGTCAAAGAATCTAAAAGTCATCCATTAGATAGCGTCATAGGCAACATTAATGAAAGAACACTAAGATCAAAAGTCCAAAATGAAAGTAATTATTTTTGTTTCGTGTCAACCATTGAACCTAAAAATATTAATGAAGCCATTAAGGATGAATCTTGGGTAATTGCAATGCAAGAAGAATTAAACCAATTTGTTAGGAATGATGTATGGACATTAGTTCCTCAACCAAAGAGTCAAACAATAATTTGAACGAAATGGGTATTTCGTAATAAAATGGATGAAAATGGAATTGTGTCTAGAAACAAAGCTAGGCTAGTAGCACAAGGATATAATCAACAAGAAGGCATCGACTACGATGAAACTTATGCTCCGGTAGCTAGGCTCGAGTCAATTAGAATCTTACTTGCTTATGCGTGTGCACATAATTTTAAACTCTTTCAAATGGACGTCAAAAGTGCATTTCTAAACGGAGTCATTAATGAAGAAGTGTATGTTGCTCAACCACCGGGCTTCATCGATTTTGAAAAACCTAATTATGTTTACAAACTTAAAAAGGTTCTTTACGGACTCAAGCAAGCTCCAAAAGCATGGTATGATCGACTTAAAACCTTCCTAGTTGACCATAAGTACACCATGGGCTTAGTTGATAATACTCTCTTCACTAAGAAGAAAGATTCACATATTATCATAGTCCAAATCTATGTTGATGACATTATATTCGGATCAACTTGTCAAGAATTATGTGTGGATTTCTCAAAAATCATGCATGACGAGTTTGAAATGAGTATGATGGGAGAACTCAACTTTTTCCTAGGACTCCAAATTAAACAACTTGAAGATGGTATCTTCTTTAACCAATCTAAATACATTAAGGACATGCTTAAGAAATTTGGATTAGAAGATTCGAAACCTATCAAAACTCCCATGTCCACGGAAACTAAACTCACCAAGGATGAGGAAAGTGAATCCGTAGATAGCACTAAATATAGAGGTATGATTGGTAGTCTACTTTACCTAACGGCTAGTAGACCCGACATTATGTTTAGTGTTTGTCTATGTGCTCGCTTTCAAGAAGATCCTAAGACTACACATCTCGAAGCCGTTAAAAGGATATTTAGGTATATTAAGGGCACTACACATTTAGGTTTATGGTATCCCAAAGGAACGGGAATAGACACCATAGTGTATGCCGACTCGGATCATGCCGGTGACTATGTCGATAGAAAAAGCACAAGTGGTATTTGTACTTTTGTTGGACATTGTCTCACCTCATGGTTCTCAAAGAAGCAAACGGCTCTTGCTATCTCAACAACGGAAGCCGAGTACGTTTCGGCCGGAAAAGCATGTCAACAAGCTCTTTGGATGAAGCAAGCTCTTGTCGACTACGGAATTCAACTCAACGACATCACAATTCTTTGTGACAACAAAGGTGCCATTGATCTCAGCAAAAACCCGGTTCAACATGCTCGTACCAAACATATTGAAATCCGTCATCATTTCCTTCGTGACAACGTTCAAAAAGGAAATATCTCAATTGAGAAAGTTTCTTCCGAAGACAACATAGCCGACATCCTCACCAAACCTCTTAAACGTGAACCTTTTAACCTTCTTAGGCTAGGCTTAGGACTCATGGAACCTACATTGTAGTTCTGGACATTAGACAAAAATCACAAAAATCAAAACAAATCCATAACAATTTTTCTCAGCAGGGTCGGCGGAACCCTGATCCATAACGGATGGAACCCAAATTTGGGATCCGCCGTGTCCGTCGACCTGCAGAATCAATCCATTAGTTTATATTAAACCAAACACCCATTATTTCACACCACCACTTCCAAAACTGTTACTATTCACCATTCCTCTCAACCATACCCACGAAATTCTGGTATTCCATTCAATCACATTATTAATCCATCATCATTGTAAGTATTCTAACTTGATTACAATCCTGATCTGAGTCTAGGAATTCTATTTTTGCACAAAAACAAAAACTTGGGGTTATGCATTAAACTTGTAAAATTCATGCATAAAATTAGGTGTTTAACAAAACTAATCATGTTCCCCATAGTTAGGAATTGCATTCTTACTTAGTGTAAACATGTTTGCTAAACCACCCCATGTCAAATTCTTGCAAAAAAAATTTCTCACAAGTAGGACAAATATTTTTTCGTCTCACATTGAGAATACAAAATCAAAACGTTATGTTCAAAACATCACTTGCATAATGTCTCTTGAATGCTAAAGGGAATACATAACCAATATGTATTTTCGGGTACATTCAAACGAAGCTACATTGACCTAGGAGTGTTTGGGTTATCTTTTGTTTTTATAACAAAACTTGCATTATAAAACATTTTTGATGCATCAAAATGAGTCAAGATAACCGCACCTCCACATTGTTTTCATATAGGCACACACTAGAACATCCACATTAAAATAGTAGTTTACTTAAACTAAAATGTGAAATTTTTGTTGTTCTACGTATCATCATGCCTCCTCTAACCCATTACGACCATAAGGACACAATTAAGTACCTCCCAAAACACCACAAAACCAAAGGCCTTACCCCAAACCAAGTCAACATTTTCAAAGCCCTAGAAAAACGCTATGTCCATGAGGGTAGAACCATTGACCCGTATTTCCTAGAAGGCACAAACCTTTATGCCGAATTTGCCGCAATCAACTTTGAATGTCTTTTGACTTTAGACGAGCCTATTTGTCCTAGATTCATTCTTGAGTTCTATGCATCCATCACTCTATCCACGGGTGATTATGACTACTTATCCGTCAACTTTAGGGTTAGTGGCAATCATTACTCCTTCACTCTAGAAGAGTTTGCTCAAATCTTAGGGGTCCCAAACCAAGGTACTTGTCTCTACTCCGATTTGCACTCCCTCTCAACCCTTGACACACTTGATGACCGTTTCCATCCCTATGACACTCCTCTTGTGCCAAAAGATGTTCTTCGTAACCATCTTTTTGTTAGGACAACCAACACTAGGAGAACCCGTGGGGGGAATGAGGTTGAGAAAGATCCATATGGAATGGAACTTAATGAACTCTTGCCCCAATTCAAGAAATGGGAGGAAGTCCTTAGAGCCAATGTAATAAGCACCATAGGAAACTGTGACCATATAAACCTTTGCCTATGCTACATGCTCTACTCCTTGTCCACTAGGCAACCCTTCAACCTTGCTTACTACATGGCCAAGAGAATGGCCGACATTCCCGTGCATGGCACAACGGCTATGCCATATGGAATGTTCTTGACCCGTCTCTTTAGGTTCATTGCACCCATTCCTCCAACTCCTAACCATCTTCAACTTGACTACTCTCTCATTCCACATACCTTTGTCCCTCTAAGTGATAAGAGAATGTATAGAGCCCAAGGAAAACGTCCTCACCCCCTACCTCCTCCTCATCTTCCTCAATGAGTGAAGATGACAATTTGCCAAACTCTAGACTCCCACCTCTAGAATACCAATCTCAACTTCCGGCTATTGAAAATGAATCGGAAGAATTCAAGCAAACAAAGGGGATGTTCAAAAACCTCGGGAGATTCCTTGGAAAAATGAAGAAGAAGCTCGACAAACAATGAGTGCGGGTGTGTTAGGAGTGTTTGGCACAAGGTGCTATTGAAACAATTTGGTCGTTTCAACAATATTTGTGATGTATTTGTGTGTTACTACAATGTTTGATACACTTTGGAACATGTTTCAACTAACAATGTTGCAGGAAGACAACTTTTGGCGAGTTGTCAAATTTTCATGGTTATGGAATTTTCACTAAGTATGGTGAAATTCTCGACCTCAATGTCAAACTCCTATGATATGTGTGTTTAGGTGTCTAATTTTTGCATTGCCTAACCAGAAATGAAGTATCTCTTTGATTTTAGGAGTTTTCGAAAATTTTGAAAATCGTTTCGCGGGTCAAAAACGCGGACTGTGAAGTTTTTCAGGCCTGGCGGATCCGGCGGATCCCAAATTTGGGTTCCGCCAGTGCAAAATCTGGGTAACCCAGGTTTGGCCCAACGGACCAGACGGCACCCTAATTTGGGTTCCACCTGTGTATTTCCAGGGTGCCACCAGTTGACTGCAGAATTTCTATTTTCTTTTTCGCCAATTCAACATTGAAACAACAAAATCCAATCCTTTTAGGTAGAAACCCATTACTTGCAATGTGTTTAGCATAATAGGATACTCCTTCTTCCATGAACTTAACCAAAACCAATTCCCGCCAAAATTCAAATTTAACCATAACAACCTCAAGGACCCCTCAAACATAAAGGAAGGAACCCTTCTAAGGGATCCTTGAAATCCCTGAGATTTATACAACCAAAATCTACCAAAACCACTATGCATTTAGTGCAAAAACTTGTCTTCTCACTTCACCATTTTCATTGGATTGACTTCAATGACATGACAACCCACAGTTAAGTTTTCCAAATCATTAGGAACCACCATTTTTGTATGGACTAACATCAAATCCAAACACTCCTTCCCACAAATCTTCATCACTATAAATTAAACCATCCTAAACACTCTCAAACCACACCTTCTTCATCACAAATTCTGAAACTTTAAACCATTTTAAACAATGACCAAGTCAACAAACACCTCTCAACCATCACGACCCATCCGTAGAACCGCCCGGATAAGTGTAAAACCACTATGGTCAAACCAATCCATCAACCTTAGCTCCTCATCCTCGGATGAATTCACATCACCCATAAAAAATGAACACTTTTTGAATCTTGCATCTCCATCTCCATCACCCAAACAATCAAATGAGCACACTCCACCACCTACTAAATCACCTATTGACCCAACTCCACCAAGTGCTCCAACTCAACCATCAAAGACTTCATCACCATCACCATTACCAAAAATTGAACCTATGGAACTTTTTGGGTCTCCTCCAACATCACCACACCCATATGTCCAAGATTTAAATGATCTTCCACCAAGACATAATCAACCACCACCTTTTGCAACTCACTCACCAAGGTCAATTCTTGACCTTGATGAAGATCTTGAACTTAACCAACCACCACAACAAGTGTACCAACCACCCAAACCGTTGTTATTTCACCCAATCTACCGTGAAATCCATGGTCCTCTCTATGGAGAACCAAATTTTGAACACCATGATCACCCAACTCCACCTCCTTCTCAAGCCCATACCTATGAGTCTTTCTTTCCTTCTTATGAGGAAATACAAAGCATGGTTGACAACCAACTTCATCAAGCAATGGAATTTCAAACCACCTTGCTTGAATCAATACCAAATCCATCCTCCACCCAAGAACCAAAACCAAACCAACCCCTAAACCAAGAAACCAAAACCAACCCATTTTCACCCAACCATCTCCATGTTTGCTCAAATTGTGAGCAAATGGTTGAAAGCATAAAAACCTTGCTTCACCAATTCCAAAATGAAACCCGGTTTGCATTCCAACATGTCATTGAACGTTTGGATGCACTTTCCCACCCCAACAAATCCTAAACAACCCTTGGAGGCCGTTTGCCCCAACTTAGGAATGTAGGATTTTTTTTTCTTGGTTATTTTTTTTTTTTTTTAGTTTTTGGTTACTAAGTAGAAGAATAGTTAGCATTTCTTGTCTTTTGACTTTTATAAGTCAAAATTTTACTTGGAATAAAATTTCTTTCTACTTACTTTTGTGCATTGTTGGTTGATCAATGTTGTGTTGTCATTGTGGTTGCATTGTGTGTGGTAACTACAAGCTTAACTATATATATCACCAACTAACCATTTTTTTTGTAGGTCTCAAAATCCATGTTTCCCATATTGGTACTCCATTTAGGGGGAGTATCGACTAAGGGGGAGCATGGCGATTATTCCGCTTCGCTACTCTACTTTTTGTTTCGACAAAAAGGGGGAGAAATATATTAAACCTTCAATACTTGATGTGCTTTTCATCTCTTAAGTAAAACAAGGTTAATATAAATTTTTTTTAAGTCTTAAAAACCAAGATTTTATGTGTTACTTAAAAACAAAGTTTATGTTTTGTCATCAACAAAAAGGGGGAGATTGTTAATACAAATATCGCCTAAAAACGTTATTTATATTTTACGATCTTCGCTAAGTTTTGTTAACGACAAAATGTAAACTTTAGTTTTAAGCAAAACATATTCTTAGTTTTTAAGACTTGCATAAACAAGACTTTTGCTACATTTTACATTTCATAAAACATAACACAAGTTTATTTCTTAAATTAGAAATAGTCACATCACATTTATGGCAAGTTTTGTCATTATGTATTTATGGCAAGTTATATGTTTGACTTGCTTTCATGTTGCTTGCAAGTATCATGTTTGACTTACTTTAGGTGATGTGACATTGTTTGGTTGATAGAAGTTATGAGACAAGACCTTGTTTGGTTTGAAGAGTAATTGCAAAAACCTACTGCAGACCCGGCGGTACTGTAACACCCCCAAAATACCGCAGCGAAAGACTGTGTCACTGAGGGTGCTACTTCATAATACAAAGTACAAGTTATAGAAAACGAACTCTAATAGAGACGTTTTGAAAAGTTACCATTCGATTAATGAATTCAAAGTTACAAACATCAGATTCCAAAGTATGATACATAAATGTATACAATGTTTTGAATGGTAAATGATAAAAGCGTAAGTCTTCAGAATATGCAGCTTGACTCTAAGTTCCACGCACTAGCTATTGCCTTACTAACCTGAGATAAACATGCTAAAGTGTCAACACAATGGTTGGTGAGTTCATAGAGTTTGTCTTAAAACAGTTGAAAAGCCTTAAAGAATGATCACACAGCAAAGGCATTAAGAATCCACTCAGTTACAAGTCCCGCCATAAGAGACTTGTAACCTGTGTGTTCACAACCCATTGCTAACATATAGTATAATAAAGACATGTATAAGTTCATCAAGACAATTAAGCAATTAGTAGTGAGTCTCTACTTCATCTCCGAAGACCTCACTTTTATGATGTATCCAAACATTCGCAAATGTTAGGATGTATCAAAGACAACTGGGAGCCACTTCCCAAAGATTACTGGGAGCCACTTCCCAAAGATATAAGTTTACTGGGAGCCACTTCCCAAAGATATAAGACAGTCATGTATGTATGAAATCAAGTATAATGCCATCAAGTATAAGATAGTCAAGTATATAACAATCAAGTGTAAATGTTTTGAGTATTTGTACAAGTAAGCAAGTAGTTGAGCATGTATCCCCCCCAAGAGTTAAAACAAGTACGAAAAAGTAGGGGCTATGACTCACCTTAAGCTTATGTAATGAGTATGATAGTCGAATCGCGAAAGTCTCTAAGAGCAGCCTATAATAGAACGTTGCGACTTAGGTTTGGAGTAACGTCTAAGAATACAAAAAATTGCCTATATATGTCTTGCATAATGTTCATGATGTAGTACTTAGTATATAGTGTAAGTCTTTGAATATAAGTGGTCTATGAAACATGTATAGGTTGTAAATCTCTTACTACCGTTCGGGCCGACATAATTCAGAAGTCATGGAGTAAACGTTCGAGGAGCCAGGACACTTTAACTCGTAAATCCACGACTCGTCTCGACGGCTTACTCAATGAACTCCTCACATGAGGCTCCCTACTATTGTAGTATTTGATAACATATATATAAGTTTTGATATTTAAAAGTTATATGGTCTTTAGCCGTGGCTTTGCCATGACCTTGGTCATTGTTACCATGGTCTTGAGACTCAACCTTGGCTTTAGCCATGGTTGTGGTCTTGGCTTTAGGTCATTAGACCTCTTGGTCTTAGTAAATCATAACTATAATATAGTGACTTTGGTCTAAAATGGGCTGTTAAGATTTTGAAGAAAATTATCACTCGGAAAGCGTTTTCAGGGCTCGAGCTTCTTTGTTCCTGAACGAAAACGTCGTTCCGGACAACTTTCGTGTTTTAAATTTTTGATGAATCGGACCAGAAGTGGGACTTTCAAAATCAAAATTTGATCAGAATGCTATTTAGGCAGTTTTGCCGTTTTGGTGTCGCTAACTTCTTATGGCCGTATCTTTTGACTCGTGTACTCGTTTTGGGTGATTCAAATTGCTATGTTTTCCTTTTGAAGTCCTTTATAACAGTAAGTAAGTTTCAAATATCATAGTTATACTATTTTGGTCGTGGTTCTCCATAAAAATCACTAGTTTGCTTGTTTACTTGTCATAAGTTAACATATGTATACCAATACTCGTTTTATCCATTTTTGAACATCATGAACACAATACAAAGACCATATATAGCATGAAAGAAACATAATAAGCATGAAATGATATTGAGCAAGAAAGTGTATAAGGGTTTGCTTACAACTTTTGGCTTTCTAAAGAAAGGAAGTCAAGTATAGAACTAGGACACTAAACCTAAGCTTGTAAACCCTTCACCATAACTCTTGTAACCCTTGCTAGCCTTGATCTAACCCTTGTGAAAACCATTTAACTTCAGCCCTAGTAACCTTGTGTAGCTCCTAATTCAACCATGGAATCACCAAACAAACTTAAGAACTAGGTAGAGAATACTAAGACATTGAACTTTGTAGTGTAACTTGTAGTTTGAAGATCAAAGGATCATGGTGCTATGAATTAATGGTGTGGCGTTTTTTGGTGATGAAGAAAGGAAGGGATTAGCTTGCTATTTATACTATGAATGAGGAGGTTTGGAAGGTGGCTAGGAAAGTCACCTAAACTTGGTGACCAAGGTTAACTTGGTGCCAAAGTAATACATGTGTAATGATCTAGTGAATCAAGGGTCAAGATTGAGCCACAAGTGTGAATCCCCCCCCCCATATGGCGGTTTGAATGGGATAAGGGTGACTAGATGAGTAGTCATGGTCCTTGGATGATAATATCCTAAGTATGTAGCTAGTTTTGACTCCGTAAGTTGCTAACCGTAAGTTTTTAGGCCACGAAACGTAAAACCGGGTATCTTAAAAATATGAAACTTGGAAGTATGATTAAACATGTCAATATACTCCATAATAAAATATAAAATGAGTGGTAGGATCTATCGGGTGCTAAAACCCTGCTAAAAACTGGAAACACGGGTCGTAATTCGCGTAAAACGCTGAACTGAAAAACGTAAAATTCCGAAACTTTTGGAATTGTCCTAAAATGAGAGAAAATCATATTTCTATTGTTTATAATGTTTTATGGACATATCGGGATGCTAGAATGACGTTTAAACCTAAAAGTAAATCTCGGACACGGCTTTGTGATTTTTGCAGAAATGATCCGACGAGCGTCAAACTCTCGGATTATCGTTAAAATAGTTTAACTTACGAGAATATGAAATAAAAATTTCTGAGATGAATAGTGAAAAGTGAAATGAATAGTGAAATTTTCGGAAATAAAAGTTAACCTGAAATTGCGAATTGTTACAGTCTCTACCCCTTGAGGAGAACTTCGTCCCGAAGTTCAGTTGATGTTAATTACTTACGGTATGTCTAAGAGAATTCGGGATCTCTAAAATAGTGGTGTTCACTCTGATTCGTCTAAGGTTCTGGTTAAGGAGTTGTATCGGCTACAATTAAGCCCACTTATTTATAACACATTACTTACATAAAGAAGCGTCCAAATTTATGTAAGTAAGGTCTCATAAACTTATGGTTCGGTGATTTACAATTTCTTTATTTAACTGAAGAGGCGTCCCAATCCATTTAAATAAGGAGATTCTAAATCATCCTACTTAAGAATTTCCGACACAAAATCCGCCTTCTGAGGCCGATAGTAAGATAATCAAGTCATCAAATCCCTAAAGCTAAGCAATAATATTATTTAACTCAAATCTTGTGTCTCATCAAACAAGAACTGTCACAAGATCAAGTTAAATAATTAGTTATTACTGAGCTCCATGTTTTAAATGACTCAACTAATCTCTGGGGCTCCTTATAATACTAAAGTCACATCATCGAACAGCGTGGAACTAAGCAAACCTCTAACCAAAAAAGCATATGTGTATGTATTGTGTGTAAGGCAAATAAAGAGGAAGGTCTCAACGTATATAGCAGTTATAGTCTAGGCACTAAATGCAACCTAGTTCTCTATAACCAAGGCTCTGGTACCAATCTGTAACACCCCCAAAATACCGCAGCGGAAGACTGTGTCTCTGAGGGTGCTACTTCATAATACAAAGTACAAGTTATAGAAAACGAACTCTAAATGAGACGTTTTGAAAAGTTACCATTCGATTAATGAATTCAAAGTTACAAACATCAGATTCCAAAGTATGATACATAAATGTATACAATGTTTTGAATGGTAAATGATAAAAGCGTAAGTCTTCAGAATATGCAGCTTGACTCTAAGTTCCACGCACTAGCTATCGCCTTACTAACCTGAGATAAACATGCTAAAGTGTCAACACAATGGTTGGTGAGTTCATAGAGTTTGTCTTAAAACAGTTGAAAAGCCTTAAAGAATGATCACACAGCAAAGGCATTGAGAATCCACTCAGTTACAAGTCCCGCCATAAGAGACTTGTAACCTGTGTGTTCACAACCCATTGCTAACATATAGTATAATAAAGACATGTATAAGTTCATCAAGACAATTAAGCAATTAGTAGTGAGTCTCTACTTCATCTCCGAAGACCTCACTTTTATGATGTATCCAAACATTCGCAAATGTTAGGATGTATCAAAGACAACTGAGAGCCACTTCCCAAAGATTACTGGGAGCCACTTCCCAAAGATATAAGTTTACTGGGAGCCACTTCCCAAAGATATAAGACAGTCATGTATGTATAAAATCAAGTATAATGCCACCAAGTATAAGATAGTCAAGTATATAACAATCAAGTATGGTGAAATTCTCGACCTCAATGTCAAACTCCTATGATATGTGTGTTTAGGTGTCTAATTTTTGCATTGCCTAACCAGAAATGAAGTATCTCTTTGATTTTAGGAGTTTTCGAAAATTTTGAAAATCGTTTCGCGGGTCAAAAACGCGGACTGTGAAGTTTTTCAGGCCTGGCGGATCCGGCGGATCCCAAATTTGGGTTCCGCCAGTGCAAAATCTGGGTAACCCAGGTTTGGCCCAACGGACCAGACGGCACCCTAATTTGGGTTCCACCTGTGTATTTCCAGGGTGCCACCAGTTGACTGCAGAATTTCTATTTTCTTTTTCGCCAATTCAACATTGAAACAACAAAATCCAATCCTTTTAGGTAGAAACCCATTACTTGCAATGTGTTTAGCATAATAGGATACTCCTTCTTCCATGAACTTAACCAAAACCAATTCCCGCCAAAATTCAAATTTAACCATAACAACCTCAAGGACCCCTCAAACATAAAGGAAGGAACCCTTCTAAGGGATCCTTGAAATCCCTGAGATTTATACAACCAAAATCTACCAAAACCACTATGCATTTAGTGCAAAAACTTGTCTTCTCACTTCACCATTTTCATTGGATTGACTTCAATGACATGACAACCCACAGTTAAGTTTTCCAAATCATTAGGAACCACCATTTTTGTATGGACTAACATCAAATCCAAACACTCCTTCCCACAAATCTTCATCACTATAAATTAAACCATCCTAAACACTCTCAAACCACACCTTCTTCATCACAAATTCTGAAACTTTAAACCATTTTAAACAATGACCAAGTCAACAAACACCTCTCAACCATCACGACCCATCCGTAGAACCGCCCGGATAAGTGTAAAACCACTATGGTCAAACCAATCCATCAACCTTAGCTCCTCATCCTCGGATGAATTCACATCACCCATAAAAAATGAACACTTTTTGAATCTTGCATCTCCATCTCCATCACCCAAACAATCAAATGAGCACACTCCACCACCTACTAAATCACCTATTGACCCAACTCCACCAAGTGCTCCAACTCAACCATCAAAGACTTCATCACCATCACCATTACCAAAAATTGAACCTATGGAACTTTTTGGGTCTCCTCCAACATCACCACACCCATATGTCCAAGATTTAAATGATCTTCCACCAAGACATAATCAACCACCACCTTTTGCAACTCACTCACCAAGGTCAATTCTTGACCTTGATGAAGATCTTGAACTTAACCAACCACCACAACAAGTGTACCAACCACCCAAACCGTTGTTATTTCACCCAATCTACCGTGAAATCCATGGTCCTCTCTATGGAGAACCAAATTTTGAACACCATGATCACCCAACTCCACCTCCTTCTCAAGCCCATACCTATGAGTCTTTCTTTCCTTCTTATGAGGAAATACAAAGCATGGTTGACAACCAACTTCATCAAGCAATGGAATTTCAAACCACCTTGCTTGAATCAATACCAAATCCATCCTCCACCCAAGAACCAAAACCAAACCAACCCCTAAACCAAGAAACCAAAACCAACCCATTTTCACCCAACCATCCCCATGTTTGCTCAAATTGTGAGCAAATGGGTGAAAGCATAAAAACCTTGCTTCACCAATTCCAAAATGAAACCCGGTTTGCATTCCAACATGTCATTGAACGTTTGGATGCACTTTCCCACCCCAACAAATCCTAAACAACCCTTGGAGGCCGTTTGCCCCAACTTAGGAATGTAGGATTTTTTTTTTCTTGGTTATTTTTTTTTTAGTTTTTGGTTACTAAGTAGAAGAATAGTTAGCATTTCTTGTCTTTTGACTTTTATAAGTCAAAATTTTACTTGGAATAAAATTTCTTTCTACTTACTTTTGTGCATTGTTGGTTGATCAATGTTGTGTTGTCATTGTGGTTGCATTGTGTGTGGTAACTACAAGCTTAACTATATATATCACCAACTAACTATTTTTTTTGTAGGTCTCAAAATCCATGTTTCCCATATTGGTACTCCATTTAGGGGGAGTATCGACTAAGGGGGAGCATGGCGATTATTCCGCTTCGCTACTCTACTTTTTGTTTCGACAAAAAGGGGGAGAAATATATTAAACCTTCAATACTTGATGTGCTTTTCATCTCTTAAGTAAAACAAGGTTAATATAATTTTTTTTTAAGTCTTAAAAACCAAGATTTTGTGTGTTACTTAAAAACAAAGTTTATGTTTTGTCATCAACAAAAAGGGGGAGATTGTTAATACAAATATCGCCTAAAAACGTTATTTATATTTTACGATCTTCGCTAAGTTTTGTTAACGACAAAATGTAAACTTTAGTTTTAAGCAAAACATATTCTTAGTTTTTAAGACTTGCATAAACAAGACTTTTGCTACATTTTACATTTCATAAAACATAACACAAGTTTATTTCTTAAATTAGAAATAGTCACATCACATTTATGGCAAGTTTTGTCATTATGTATTTATGGCAAGTTATGTGTTTGACTTGCTTTCATGTTGCTTGCAAGTATCATGTTTGAATTACTTTAGGTGATGTGACATTGTTTGGTTGATAGAAGTTATGAGACAAGACCTTGTTTGGTTTGAAGAGTAATTGCAAAAACCTAGTGCAGACCCGGCGGTACCCTGGGGGTACACGGGCGGAACCCATTTGAGGGTTCCGCCTGATCCGCCGAGCACACAGTTTGTTGTGCTATAAATACCAAGCCATAACTTGATTTTTGGCTAACCTCTTGAGATCATTTTTACACACACACTCATCTTTCTTTCTAACATCTTAACATTGTAAATGTGAAGTTTCCTTTTGTAGCAAAGAAGCTCACAAGGTCGTCTAAAGTTACAAGTTTCCAACACAACGTTGCAAGACTTGGTAGCTTAGTATTGTGTAAACTCGTGTTGTTTACGCGTCATTTGTTTGTGTATATTCTGAAGTGAGTGGTTAGTATTTTAGTCCTCAAAATACAAAGAGTGTTGGGAGTTGTTGTACCCTAGTAAAAGAACTAAACGGGAGTGGTTGTGCCCTTGTAAAAGAACTCGACATTTAGCTTTGTGTCGGTAAAAGTATAAGCGACATGTAAGGTTTTCTCCGCCGGTGAAAGGAGTTTGTTGACTAGTGAAAGAAACTCTCGAGTTGGATACTCGGGGCGTGGACGTAGGGCAAGGAAAAAGAGTCCTTGTAGCCGAACCACGATAAATACTCGTGTTGTGGTTTGATCGTTTCTTTTCTTTACTTGCATGTTATATATATTGTGTTTGTGCATATATCTTTGATCAAACGGAAAGTTTCAAAGCTAACTAAACAAGTTAAAAAGATTTTAAAACGCTAAAACTATTCAACCCCCTTCTAGTTTTCCACACATGTCACTATAATATCAAATCCGCCCAAGATATTTGGGTGACCCTCTCCATTGGGCCATTTGGAGATTTTTATTTTTATTTTTATTTTTTTTTGGAGGGGGGAGGGGGGGCATATAGGGTTAGTGGCTTTGTACTTGTGGGGTACTTTAAGAATTATCCTTACGGTTTTGCTTATTTTTGCTGACAAACGAGTTGAGAGTTGCTTGTGTTTACTTCACAATTAATTTACTTGTTGTACCACAAGTAGGGCTGTAAACGAACCGGACGAACACGAACGGAGCCCTGTTCATGTTCGTTTATTTAATTTTTACCGGACAAATAAAAGGACACGAATGTTTAAACGGACGAAATTTCTTGTTCATATTCGTTTATTAAGAAAATGAATTGTTCATGTTCGTTTATGTTCGTTCATTAAGACACTAAACGAACGCTAAACGAACATAAACGATCGAGCATAAATGAAAATAGACAAACAAACATAAACTTTATTGAATTCTTCACAATATATTATAAGTGTTGCTTTGTTTAAACAAACCAATTTTTAAAATTATAAAATTAAAAGATATGATATATGAACATAAATAGATAAATAAACATAAACGAACTTTAACGAACGCCTAATCGGACGTTCACGAACATAAATGAACGAACAAGACTTTTGTTCATGTTCGTTCATTTAACTAAACGAACGTAAAATATTGTTCATGTTCGTTCATTTAATAAACGAACGAACATAAACGAACTTTTTATCGAACGGTTCATGAAATGTTCACTGAACGTTCAGTTCATTTACAGCCCTAACCACAAGGGACACAATGTGATGTAACAAGGAATATAGTACCCGCCGCGGCTTTGACATTTTTTTTTCCTCCTAAAAAACTGTCAAAAAGAAATAGGATTATTTTTCGTTTGTCATTTTATGTTTACGTTGCGGTCGAATATAATCGAATAGTAGTAATCGTTTATTTGTTTTTGGGGTTTTTTTTTTCTTTCTTTTATTTGGTTAGATTGGTTATAAAATTTTGTTTAATGTTTGTGTAACTTTTGCCAATATTATTACTAAGTCATTAATTTGTATATGTTTAGAATAAACATTTGTAACATATTTTGTAATTTTCAGTTAATGAATAGTGGAGGGGTGTGTGGGTATATAAAAATGTCTCTAGGGACTTAAAATGTGATATGTGATATATTTAATTGCTAATCGATGTTATACAAAAGTTGATGGCCTGGCTAAAGCTCATGGACCAAAATAAGCCCGAAAAAAGGTTTACGGGCCCAAATTTTTATTATTATTTTAAAGATTTTGGGAAGTGGTCCTTTGAGAAATGTATATATATATAGAAAATTAAACTGAAACAGTTGTCCCGGAATGAGCGGATAGCACGCGTGCGGGGTGGGTGTGGGGTGGTGGAAGCCATTTTGTCCATCCAACGCCGGCTTTTAGCTTCAAAGGCCTTTCCAAGTGCCGAAGAAATAGACTTTGACCATATGCAAACAGAAAACCTCTTTGAGGTCAAGGGTTCGGATCATAAGGTCCTTGATCCGAGCCGAGATTGGCAGGGTGGGGGG
The DNA here is from genome assembly GCA_030686995.1 of Artemisia argyi. Taxonomy (NCBI): domain Eukaryota; kingdom Viridiplantae; phylum Streptophyta; class Magnoliopsida; order Asterales; family Asteraceae; genus Artemisia; species Artemisia argyi. The sequence goes on along the minus strand of CM060681.1, from coordinate 47,431,450 downwards.
TTTATGCTCTTGACTCCCCCCAATAGCAATACTGGGGAGTCGTCTTTGGAAAGGCTCTATAGCTTCTTATGGGATCTTGAGCAAATGCATTCTATTTAACACTCTTTATCTTCTACTTTCTCATACTCTACTCCAGCGGGATCCGGTATTGGCACATCTATCATTGAGTTAATTTTGTGTAGATAGTTTCCAATTTATCATTTCACAACTTCAAACTGATTATGATTATCCAATATTGCATGATTCCTATTCAACCTATCAAACTTATCACCGACTACTACCTTCTAACTAGGGGTGTTATCGGGTCAGGTTATCGGGTCTTGTCGGGTCGGGTGAATCGGGTTTTGGTTAGAAAAAAACTAACCCGCAACCCGACCCGATAAGGAGTCGGGTTATCGGGTTCGGGTTGATATCGGGTCGGGTGTAGTCGGGTCGGGTGATTCGGGTTAATCGGGTTGGCTTGTAAACTTTGACAAAAAGTATTTGAGCTTAAACACTTGTCTTTGACATTTAATTTTTGATAGCTAAAAATTATTAACAATATACAAAGCCCAAATTAAATATCTTAAGTTCAAATTTTTTTTTGAATATACTACAAATAAGTAACTGTAACATACATTTCATTAAAATACTTGTCATTTTGAACCAAAGAAACCATTTCATTCTAATACTACTGATCATAAAAATACTTGTGTCACTTTGAACCAAAGATGCCATTTCATTATAATACTACTGATGTTGATGTTGATGTTGATGTTGGATAGTATAACACTTGTGTCATTTCATTTCATTAAAAAAAATTATGCTACCTTGCCATAGCATTACCAAAGACAAAAACATCTCAATAGTAAGTAGCATAGTTACATAGCAGCACTTCAAAGTTCAAACCACATTAAACAAGTAATGGAACTGAGCATTACTAACTAATAGCCTTGTAGGCTGTAGTGGAATTGAAAAACCAAACGTCACATACAAATAAATAGAATTAAATAATAATGTTCGGGTCTTGTCGGGTTGACCCGATAACCCGACAACAAAAATTTTCTAACCCTAACCCGACCCGATAACAATGTCGGGTTATCGGGTTCGGGTGAAACTAACCCGATAAGCTTTTTCAACCCGATTTAACCCGACCCGATAAGGCTTATCGGGTTCGGGTCGGGTCAACCCGACCCTACTGACACCCCTACTTCTAACTAATGATCAAAGTCTTCCATTATATACTATGGTTACTTGAAGAGTTCACAAAACTAAACAAAAGATACAGCATATATGATTTCCAGTTATACTAAAACAATGAAATAATCACATATTCTAATGCGATGGTGAAATTAATTTTAGGTCCGCTTGGTTCAAAGTGGGGAAAGGTAAATGTAAAGAGAAAGGGAAAGGGAATGCAAAAGATTGAGTGAGGTGGGTAATCAATACCTTACCCCTCAATTTACTCTATAATGTTGATTACCCACTACGGGGTAATCAATACCTTTGCACACCCCTAACCAAGCACCTAATTTGAGTGAAGTGGACCCTTTTAAATTCCTTACCCATTCCTCACCCCCTTAACCCCTTTACCAAGCACCCCTTTGTTTACTCATCCATGGTATTGGCTAATTGCAATACATATTCAGATCTTCTATTAGGATGGCTACTAAAAGAAGCATGAGTCGTTTCTCTCACACCATGTCCGAAACCAATAACAATTTACAGTAATAATCTTAAGGCATAACTAGATTTAAAAGAACACCAGAAAGACCATAAGTATAAAAAAAATAAGTGAATTACAGCACTTATATATATATATATGATCGCAGCAATGGTACCAGCTTGATAACGGAGACTATTGTCTTTCAGTTTTCTACAGGCACAGCTGCTCCACTGCAGCCACAATTTGGGGTGGCTGAACCACGGTCCATTCCTCTAAAGTCCCTGCATACGGTGTCGGAACATCCTGTGACGACAGACACATAATCGGTGCATCCAAATAGTCATTAAAGTTTTCAGTAATGGCTGCAGTCAAACTAGCACCAATTCCACCCGTTCTCATACATTCCTCCACAATAAGCACACGATGAGTCTTTTTAATCGAGTTCCCTATTGTATATAAATCAAACGGCTTTAAAGACCTAATATCAATAACTTCTGGGTCATAACCTTTATTCACTAAAGTCTTGGCTGCCTGCATCACATGATACCTCATCCGGGAATACGTAAGGATGGTAACATGTTCTCCCGGCCTGACCATTTCAGCTTCCTCAAGACTTAAAACATATTCTTCATCAGGTATTCTTTCCTTAAGATTGTAGAGTAAAACATGCTCAAAAAGTATAACCGGGTTGTCACTTCTAATAGCTGCTTTCATTAGTCCCTTTGCATTGTAAGGGGTTGAGCATGCCACCATTTGGATTCCAGGAATAGATTGGAAATATGACTCCAGACGTTGGGAATGCTCAGCCCCAAGCTGCCGCCCAACCCCACCTGGTCCTCTAATGACAACTGGGATTTTGAACTGACCACCTGATGTATAGTGAAGCATACCACAGTTGTTTGAGATTTGATTAAATGCAAGAAGAAGAAACCCCATGTTCATTCCTTCGATAATTGGTCGTAAGCCGGTCATGGCGGCACCAATACCCATTCCAGTAAATGAGTTTTCAGCAATTGGGGTATCGAGGACCCGAAGATCACCGTATTTATCAGCAAGTCCTTTTGTAACCTTGTATGAACCACCATAATGGCCTACATCTTCACCAATGACACATACACGGGCATCTCGCTCCATCTCTTCTTGCAAGCCTTCTCGAAGAGCTTCAAAGAGTAATAATTCATGACTGCAGAACATAATGTAATATAAGTTATCCAACCTTTGACCATATTACCAACACAAGGTACTTGTACTATTGAAAGAAACATTTGCGGAGGTTCGTAGGTGCTAGAGCGAATAAATAATACAATATACCATATATAATACAAGGTTAAGAAAGCGCGATACACATCACATCTTTTAACGTAGAGATGACAATTTGGACCCATTGACTTAAAGATCTGCCGAGTTATCTTTTACAGGTCAAATGTCAACTTATAAGAATACGTCTATGACTAAAACGGGTCGAGGTTGTAACGTGCCAATGAAAGTAACGTTTTACTGGTTTAAAGGGTTTCGAATAAATAGGTAACTAAATATACTAACGAAGAAATTGATATATATATATATATATATATATATATATATATATATATATATATATATATATATATATATATATATATATATATATATATATATATATATAAAGTGACCAAATTGATAAAAGTCAAATAAGATACAAAAGAAAAATCAATGAAATCTCGTAACAGGACACTAGTAAATGTATCCACCATGTGGCGCTAACGATCCACTAAGTGTCCCCTCAGGAGAAATGCCATTTTTTACAATAGAAAAAGATGTCAGTATAAACTTAAAAGCAATGGTACTCCTCCCATATCGAAGAAACACATCATATAACTCCATGATAACTAACCAACCTGGACAACGACTAATTAGTCATCAATGCATACATAACACTGCAATTATGGAGCCGAATCTTTTTCATGACACTGACTGAGGAATCATATTACACTCTTCAATTCCTCCCTTCATAGAACTATGAAACATCAGTTAATCCCTCAAAGATCCATCCTCGTCAGCACTTTCTCCATGAAATACAGTGAAATTTATCCTCATGCGTATACTCTTTGTTCTTCATTTGCTGCAAATCCCAATCATAAAGAAGATCTGGTGTTTATCAATCTTCTTAATCGACTGAATCTCATCAATGGTAAGTAAATACGACTCTCCTCTACCGTCTCGGAATTGCATGTGTCTCAGCAAACATTATTTCAGTAGTCAAGGGAAGATCTACCCATTCTAAATAAGCTTGTGAACGTGAAGAAGTTCAAGACTTAGGTTGGCCGGTGCATTGGACTATTATATGTATTGTCAATGGCTCTCAAAAACTTGTCATAAAGTAATGTATACACCAAGGTGTGTTTATTCAGCACCACCTCCTAATGCATCTCTTTAAGGGTGACGCATGAGATTCCTCGATTAGAGGGTACGTTTGAGAACCTTATTTTCTTACCATCAATGTTCTGAAAGGCTCAAGGCGCACTAAGGCGCAAAGGGGGTCAAAGAGTCTCGAGTCGAGGCGCAAACCAAGGCGCGGGATTCATAAATATGAGGCGCACTATACATTTAAGTTTTTTTTTAAACATATGTGACAACTTATGCACCTTAAATAACACAAAAATATCAATATTCAATGCATAATGCCACTTAATAGTTATTACATCTAACAAAGGTTGCATTTAAACCCAAAATATTAAGCAAACAACATATCAGAATCCATGAACTACCCTAAATTCCTGAATATACATTACAATATATAAGTTTATGACTTATAAAATTTAACAAATTACCATGTATCAAACTATCAACTATCGACAACAAAAAATCTATGGTTTTTTGGTAACACTTAACACTAAAGAAACAACATTTGTATCTGTTAATAAGCTACTATTCTTAGACATTAGATTACAAAACAATACATAGTTCTTTGTTGATTGTGTGTTTTAGTTATTTTCTAAAATATTAGGGTTATTGGATACTTTATAACTTAAAGGGCCAAATGTATATAACATGTAAGCCCAAAATGTATCTTACTATTAAGAAAAATGGGTCAAAACCCCGTTACATCTTCTAGGCGCACATATCCCCAAGGCGCAAAAGCGCAAAAATCCCCAAGGCGATGCGATTTTTACGGGATTCATGCATGTCGTGAGCCTCGATCTAAAAAAATCCCAAAGGCTAGAGCCTCGTGGGATTTAGGGAGTAGGCGCGCCTTAGGCGCGATTTTTAAAACATTGCTTACCATTGCTGATATCCTACCAATTCTGAAGATTATACACACAAAAACTAACAATCATTTGATTCCAAGATGTGACAGATTTGCAGCATACGAAGAACCATGAGCAAGAGGTACTAGCACCTTATTTCATGAAGTTTGCTTCTGAGGATGGATCTTTGAGGAAGAACAGAGGCTAGTTCTGGCAATATTGTACTTGTTTGAAATGTAAAAATATGCTTCTACAAATAAAGGGAGGAAAGAAATTTCGATTATGTAATTGTTATGTTTTGTACGCATTGATAGCTAAGAAAGTCGTTTTCTCAGCTCCAATAGATACCATGGAATAATCCATTGTGTATCCCAGAAAGAGAGGACTGCCATTTCAAGTTTTATATTCACAAACTTTTGCAACAAGCTATGTTACGCTAGGAACATTTGTGGATTATTAGCACTGCATGCATCTTTGACCACATTCTGTGATGAGATTTGGGTGTATGAGTCTCATCATGGATATGTTGCAGCTGACTACTAGATGCAAGATATCATTATCAGTGTGTTTTATTTTCGGAGAGAGGGATACAAATTACTTTAAATGTTGCATTATTTGTTCAAATGAGATATCTAAGGGTTAAAACTAGCTTTATTCTAATGACTGGCCAAAAGATGTTTAGCAGCTATCAGGTCTGTATTAATCGTGATCCAAAAAACTTTACTTCCTATACATCCACGAAATCATACTATCATAACATTTCTATCTTGTAGCAAATCGTGTCTACTATTTTAGACTTCCATTACGCCTATTAAAAACCAAGTTAGCCTTCTTTTTAAGGCAATAAAACCAGAAACCGAGTAACAACATGCATACCTATTAGCCTATTATCACACAATGGAAAACTAGCAACATATATTCATACGCATATAAGACCAGATACACTTACCCAGGCTTAGACACAGTCGACTCAGCTGGAGTATCAGCCTTTGCCTACAACACATAACACAACAATTAATCACATCAACCGCACACCAACACAAACAAACCATGTCAAAAACTAAAACACTCACCGCCACAGCATTCGTAACAAACTGATCACCTCTACAACATATCCGCTTTAAACCACTGTCCTTCACACCCCCGGATCTCACCACAACAAAACTTGCTTTCCTCTCTACAAATTCAACCAATAAACCATAAATTCTTAATCTCCGCCTAACACAAAATAAATAAAATACCTAACACATAACCAATTAAATGCAACTAAAACAACTGATTAATCTTTATCTCACACAACTAACAACTGTAAACAAACTAAATGTGCAGCTAACCGTGCATGAACTGTTTGGCATGAAGTTCATTTATTTATTCATCGAACTAACATGAATAAAAGTCTCTTTCGCGAACGTCCAATTATCCGTTTGTTTATGTTTGTTTATGTTCGATCATCACATTTTTTTATTTTTTTATTTTTTGAACTAGGACCATCACATCATTTAAATTATATATTAAGAGTAAAATAGATTCATATACTTAATAAGATGAATATTATGTAAAGTTTGAATATTATTATTTTTTTTTTTTTTTTGAATAACGAATATGAGCGACACAGGGCTGAATCTCAGTGGATCGTGGCTTGTTAGCCTACATTTCGTCTATTGGCAAAACAAGCGTAGCGGTTAACAGCAGCAGCAATCAGTTAAACAGTTTGTTTTAGAAAAGTGTTTTAGTGTTTTACACACAATGCTTGTTTGGAACAAGCAACTAGCGTTTCTAATTTTTCTAGACGCTCCAAAATAAAACTCTGCGCTATACAGTTATGTTAACAAAAGGTTTATCAAAACAAACAACTAATGCTTCCTGCTACCGTTATTTCCGCCAAACATACAGTAAGTGTAAAATGACGTAAAAGCTAAACAAAACGCTAAACGCTCCTTTTCAAACAAGCTTTCAATTCTAAACGTTAATTGCTAAATGCTAAATGCAAACGCTCTTAAAAGCTCTTTAGAACATAATTTCATTTATATTCGTTTAGCGTCTTAATGAAGGAACATAAAAACGTGATTATAAATATTGAGGATAATTAATTCTATATATACCTGTAAGAGATCGGCGTGAAGATAATGTTGATGACGTCAGCGTTGTTGTAGCTCTGACTGGTTGATAAATTGAAGCCATTTTTTTTAACCAGAAATGAAGAACACACACTTTGTTTGAGTGTGTTTTGGAAGGTTTTTATTGGTTGTTGGTGTGATGTGTGTGAGTTTTGATGAAGTGATCATGGGGGGTTTTGAGTATGGCGAGCGACCAGTAGGAGTATGACACGTGGAGGATGTGATGTAGAGAGAAAAAGAATCGGGGATGTTGTTTGTACTTTGGGTCGAACCTTTGAAGGGGTGAGTGGTGGTGACCAAACTTGGATGAGTTTTTGGCATGGATTTTAAGACCGAATCGAACCAATTATTTTGGTTTTCAGTTTTCTGCGGTTGAACACGGTTTTGTTTGGGTTATTCTGATTCAACTGGTTGAACCGGTCGGGTTAGTCCAATTTTCAGAATTTTTGCTTATACAAATGGAAAATACTCCCTCCGTCCCTTATTAAATGTCCATGTTTGACTTTTCAAGTCTTTATTTATTAACTTTGATCTTGAATATTTTTACTTGTGTTATATCATATTTGATAAAAATTATACGCAATGAAAATACATTTAAAACTTAATTCATTCATATATTTTGTATCAAATATTATATTACACAAACAAAATTATTTAAGGTCAAAGTTGAGAAAGAAAGACTTTGAAAATTCAAACAGGACATTTAATAAGGGACGGAGGGAGTAAAAAATAATTGTGATAATATATAATCCAAAACTCGTATCCATGAAGAACCCATACATGTCATAGAACCTATCAACCAATCATAGCCACCCATTTATATTTTTTACATTTTTTTTTCAAAACAACATATCTTGCAAATGGTAAATCTTCAAGCTACAAAAAAAATATCACCGCGACGAGAATTAAATCATCTTTCTATAGAATGAGTGTTGTATGATTATGTAGATTATGTAACTGATTTGACCTATTCAAATGGCAGTTACATCTGCACTCATGACTTCGTTTAACTGGTCATATAACCACTATTTTAGGCTATAATGGGGATAATTATGTGAAGATTAATGGGCCGATTAATTCTCATAATTCCATTTGACTAGCCATGAGTATCTTCCTATAAATAGGAAATCAAATAAAGCATGAAAGACACACAGAAAACATATAACACTTATACACGAAGGGTTATTGATTTGTGCCTAAATCACTAACAACATTTGGTCTTATCCCAAGTAGATATTCGTGATACCCAGGCATTAGGGTCGAATAGTTTACTTTGGAAAGTGATAACACGATTCCAAGTGATATCCGGTAACCTTAATTGGTACGTAGTTAGGCTATTGATTATTTTAACCCTGTTCTGGGCTCATAACCTCCAACAATCAAAGTAAACTATTTTGTGATAATCAATGGCTACTGCTATGAGGCATATGGCTGCTAACTTTTACAAATTGGAAAAGTTTGAAGGTGTTGATTTCAGAAGATGGCAGAAGAAGATGCACTTCTTGCTGTCAAGCATGAATGTGGTGTATGTTTTTAGCACTGCTATTCCTGAAGATCATGGGGATGATGCTACTGTGGAACAAATAAGGAAAAGAAGCAAATGGGAGAATGATGACTATGTATGCAGAGGTTTAATTCTCAATGGTATGTCTGATTCTCTCTTTGACATTTATCAGAATGTTGAATCTTCTAAAGAACTGTGGGATTCCTTGGATGCCAAATATATGGCTGAGGATGCTTCAAGTAAGAAGTTTCTTGTAAGTAATTTCACAAATTACAAAATGACTGATTCAAGACCAGTCATGGAACAACACAATGAACTTTTTGGAATACTTGGAAGGTTTACACAACACAAAATGAACATGGATGAGGCTATTTCAGTCTCTTGTATCATTGACAAACTCCCTCCTTCTTGGAAAGATTTCAAGCATACCTTGAAACATAAGAAGGAAGAACTGACACTTGTTCAGTTGGGTAGTCATCTGCGTATTGAGGAATCCCTCAGGGTGCAGGATAATGACAAGCCAAAGAGTAGCAATGCTACTGGTGCATCTGTTGTCAATATGGTGGAACATAACAATTCCACCAGGTACAATGACAATAAAGGCAAATGCAAACATCAGGATAACACAAGGGCTGATCCTAACAAGAAGGCAACACCTACTTGTTGGAAATGTGGCAAAACTGGTCACATTAAAAGGGATTGTAAAGGTGTTAAGGTTGGTGGTAAAACCAATGGTTTAGGCACTAGTGGCTCAGGGAGTGGTGGTTCTGCCAACTCACTGAAAGGTCAGAATATGTTTAATGAATCTCTTCAGGTTTATTATGTTACATATGTATCTGAATCTAACTATGTGCAGGATGATGATGTTGCGTGGTGGGTTGAATTTGGAGCAACTGTTCATGTGTGCAAAGATAGAAGATGGTTCAAGACTTACGGGTCACTGAATGATGGTTCTATTCTTCACATGGGAAATGAGTCAACAGCTTTGGTGCATGGTCGTGGTTGTGTAGATCTTAATTTTAGTTCTGGAAAGATTGTAACTTTGTTTAATGTTATTCATGTTCCTGATATAAGGAAGAACTTGGTTTCAAGTAGTATTTTGAATAATCATGGATATAAACAAGTTATTGAATCTGATAAATTTATTTTGTCTAAACATGGTGTGTTTATTGGTTTTGGCTATTTGTGTAATCAAATGTTCAAGCTTAATGTTGTCACTGACATTGTTAATTCAGCCTTTGTGTCTACCTCTAAACTGAACGACTCCACCCTGTGGCATGCTAGACTTGGCCATGTACACTATAAAAGGATGCAAGATATGTCTAAGGATGGGTTAATCCCAGCTTTTGACATGGACACTGAAAAGTGCAAGACTTGCATGTTGACCAAAATAACTAAGAAACCCTTTCAGAGTGTAAAACGTGAGATTGAGCTCTTGGAGCTTATACACAGTGACATGTGTGATTTTCATGCCACTCCCTCTTTGGGGAATAAGAAGTACTTTGTGACATTTATTGATGATGCTTCTAGGTTTTGTTATGTCTATCTATTACATACCAAGGATGAAGCATTAGATAAATTTAATGTATTTAAAACTGAAGTTGAATTGCAACTTGGGTCCTTGATCAAAAGATTTAGGACTGATAGGGGAGGTGAATACATGGACACTTTGTATTTTCAGTCTGTTGGTATAATCCATGAAACGACTGCTCCCTATACTCCTCAACAAAATGGTATCTCTGAAAGGAAGAACAGGGTACTGAAGGAGATGGTTAATTCCATGTGGTCCTATTCAGGACTGAGTCAAGGGTTCTGGGGTGAAGCTATGTTAACAGCTTGCTATTTATTAAATAGGGTTCCCAATAAAAGGAACAAGATTACCCCTTATGAGCTCTAGACTAAAAATAAACCCAACCTGAATTATCTTAGGGTATGGGGTTGTAGGGCAGTTGTAAGACTCCCTGATCCTAAGTTGAAAACTTTTGGTGAAAGAGGCATTGAATGCATATTTGTTGGATATGCTGAGCATTCTAAGGCTTATAGGTTCTATGTTATTGAACCTAATGAATATGTTTCCATTAATTCAATAATTGAATCAAGGGATGCACTATTTGATGAGAATAGATTCTCATCAGTCCCTAGACCAAGTCACAGGATTCCAAATGGAACTGATGATATTGGTGTATCAGAGGTCCCTGATAAATTATCATCTCAGGTCCCTGATGAGGTTGTGGTTCAACAACCTGAACCTGAGCTTAGAAAAAGCAAAAGGGTCAGGACTCCAAAGTCATTTGGACCTGAGTTTCAATTATACTTAATTGAAGGTACAAGGAATGAGGTATCTGACCAATATTCCTATTGCTTCATTGTTGAGGATGATCCCAAAACATTTGAAGAAGCAATGAAGTCCCAGGATGTTGCCTTCTGGAAAGAGGCAATAAATGATGAGATTGACTCCATCATGGGTAACAACACTTGGGTGTTGGTTGATCTACCACCAGGTTGCAAATGGATTTTCAAAAGGAAAATGAAGGTAGATGGAACTATTGAAAAGTTCAAGGCTAGACTAGTCATTCAGGGCTTTAAACAAAAGTCATGGATAGACTACTTTGATACTTATGCCCCTGTGGCACGTATCAGTATCATCAGGCTGCTGATTGCTTTAGCATCAATTCACAATCTGATTATTCATCAGATGGATGTGATGACAACTTTCTTGAATGGTGAATTGGATGAGGAGGTTTATATGAACCAACCTCAGGGCTTCATCATGCCTGGAAATGAAAACAAGGTATGCAAACTGATTAAGTCTTTATATGGACTAAAACAGGTACCTAAGCAATGGCATCAAAAGTTTGATGAAGTTGTTTTGTCTAATGGTTATGTTCTTAACAAGGCTGACAAATGTATATATAGCAAATTTGATGAATCTGGTAAAGGAGTCATCATTTGTCTATATGTTGTTGACATGTTGATCTTTTGCACTGACCAAAATCAAGTTGACCTGACAAAGGAATTTTTGTCATCAAGGTTCTCCATGAAGGACATGGGGGAGGCTGATGTTATCCTTGGTATAAGGATTAAACATGAAAGCAATGGTATATCAATTTCTCAGTCTCATTACATTGAGAAGGTACTGAAGAAATTTAATTGCTTTGATTGTACTCCAGTGAGTACTCCCATGGATACCACTGAGAAGCTTATGCTTAATACTGGCAAAGCTGTATCTCAACTTGAGTATTCCAGGGTGATTGGGATGTATGTCATGACTTGTACAAGGCCTGACATTGCTTTTGTTGTGGGTAAACTGAGTAGGTATACTAGTAATCCTAGTGCTCAGCACTGGCAAGCAATTCAGAGGGTACTGAAGTATTTGAAGAGAACTATGGACTATAGTCTCTCATATACTGGTTATCCTTCAGTTTTGGAAGGATACACTGATGCAAGTTGGATCAGTAACACTGAAGACAATTCGTCTACCAGTGGCTGGGTATTCCTACTTGGTGGAGGTACAATTTCTTGGGCATCCAAGAAGCAAACTTGCATCACCAGTTCAACAATGGAATCAGAATTTATGGCCTTAGCAGCTGCTAGTAAAGAAGCTGAATGGTTGAAAAACTTGCTTCTTGAGATTCTATTGTGGCCTAAACCTATAGCACCTATTTCTATCCGGTGTGATAGTGCTGCTACATTGGCAAAGGCTTATAGCCAGATGTACAATGGAAAGTCTAGACACTTAGGTGTCAGGCATAGCATGATTCATGAACTTATCATGAATGAGGTGATTTCTATAGAGTTTGTTAGATCTCAACAGAATTTAGCTGATCACTTGACGAAGGGTCTTGCTAGAGACTTGGTTATAAAGTCTGCTAAAGGGATGGGTTTGAAGTCCAACTTGGTCACTGAATGCTAGGACACCCAACTCCCTTCTGAGGAAACTTGGGAGCTGAGTTCAATGTGGAAAGCTGAACATTCAGTGTACTGGAGCACATGTATTATACTACATCCCAAGGTTGTGCTCAGAACTTGCTGAAAAGGAGGATGAAGTCCTTACTTCTCAATGGTTAATTTCTTTGGAAAAATGCTAAGCAAGAGCATGAATAAAGAGGAACCACCTATGTAAATGTTGAAGTTTTGCCGCTTCAGGAAGCTATGGACTTTTAGCTTTTACAACATTTATGAATTGGATATGGACACATGGCTTGTATAGTGTCAGGAGTGTTTAAGTGTTTGAAAATATATGTGTATTTTATCTTCAGGTATTCAAATGGGTTGAAGGGTTCAATTCTTAGAACACCCCGATTCTCGAATATTTGAAAGTGTAATGTACTAAGATGGAAATTCAATCCTCAGGATATTTTCGTTTATGCATATATTTTGTTTAATGTTTGATTTCATGCAAAGGAAGTGAACTAAATTTGGGGAGGATTGTTGGAAAATTTAGTGCACTTGAGGGATCTAATCATACTTGAAAATGGGTTAGGAGATACGGAGTGTACACCCATCAAGTCACTGATTCCCCTGACTCTATAGTGGTTGTGCAGGATTCTGCTGAAGTGTTGGTTCCTACTGATAGTTCCTGCTGAGTGTTGGTTCCTGCTACTTGTGTCAGGATCCTGCTGATAAGCAGAATTTCTGCTGATTGATTGTTGTATGATTATGTAACTGATTTGACCTATTCAAATGGCAGTTACATCTGCACTCATGACCTCGTTTAACTGGTCATGTAACCACTATTTTAGGCTATAATGGGGATAATTATGTGGAGATTAATGGGCCGATTAATTCTCATAATTCCATTTGACTAGCCATGAGTATCTTCCTATAAATAGAAAATCAAATAAAGCATGAAATATACACAGAAAACATATAACACTTATACACGAAGGGTTATTGATTTGTGCCTAAATCACTAACAACATTTGATTTTATCCCAAGTAGATATTCGTGATACCCAGGCATTAGGGTCGAATAGTTTACTTTGGAAAGTGATAACACGATTCCAAGTGATATCCGGTAACCTTAATTGGTACGTAGTTAGGCTATTGATTATCTTAACCCTGTTCTGAGCTCATAACCTCCAACAATTTCATAACTTTTAAATTTTTAATATTTGTTATTTTGATGGCAAACCATTGTGTCTAAAAAAACGGCAGATTATTCTTTTACAAAGATTGACATTTCATTTATCTGATGATTCAATTTTTATTGTTTTTTTTTTTTAAAAAAAAAAAAAAAAAAAAAAAAAAAAAAAAAAAAAAGATATAATGATTTAAAGAATGTTGTCATTTGTTGACTGACCTTCGAAAGGTAGGGAACTAGAAGCTCTTACGAGTTACGAGTCAGTGACATTGATATTTGATTGTGTCATGTAGTGGTTATAAATGAGATATTGAATTAAGTGAATTATGATCATATGATGTGTAAGGGCGGTGTTTATCCCACATAGGATAAAGAAAGAAAATGTTGATAGTAGATATATGATAGCTAGTAAAGACCATTTGTGTTGTAGATTAGTGTGATGTCTTCGATATTGAGAAACATGCCTCTGTCGATATACAGAGGTATGCTATATTAGTTTCGAAGATTTATATCGATCTTAACTTTTGAACTTCAAATATGCAAATCATTTTGAACTTCAAATATGCAAATCATCTTCCCAAATAGATTAATGTGCAAATCATCTCTTCAAATAGATTAATCTCTCATAGTTTAGGTGGAGTTTCGAACCGTAGATGGAAAAAAATATACCTTGCGCAAATCATCTCCCCAAATAAATCAATCTAGTTTATGTGGAGTTTCTAGATCTAGTTTATGTGGAGTTTCTAACTGTAAATGGGAAAAAATCAGGGTCGGTTCTGAGTTTTATGCTACCCTGGGCGAGACACTCGAAAGATGCCCTAATTAAATGTCATAAACACAAAACTTCCACCATCCCAAAATAATTGTCCATCGAAAAAAAACATATATCTTATGAAAAACATAATTATTAGCGATCTCTCACTTACTTTTTGCGGAATAACAGTTTTTAATTGTTGTTTTACTAAAAGTTTGTAATAATAATATCAAGTAAGGGTAATATAGTAATCTCGACCAAAATTTTCTATCTATTTTATGTAATTTTTAGCAATTTGGCTTGAGAACAATACCCACATATCAAGATACTAAAACTTTCAAATATTATTTAAAATGGTTTATTTTATATACAGAGTTATTGACGTTTAACATTGTGTTGTATTTATGTACAATTTAATATAGTGATATATTGTATTTATGTGACTAATATTGTTAGATGTCACAAAATAAAATAAAATTACGTAAATTTTTATATTAGCGTATTTTCCAATTAGCGTTAAATTAGCTAGTTATCAATCATGTAAAATCGCGTTTAAGAGTTAAACTCAATAAAAGGATGAAATTAAGATAGAAATTAAGAAAACTAAAAGGTAAACTTAAAAAATGAATACAATCGGGTAAGAAAAAAAATCTTTTCTCATAAGCTCATATTCCTATGACAAACCTTGCTTTTTGATTATTTTCTAGTTTCTACTATGTAGAACTATTTGCTTACGTGATCTACCTGCCATATATAAAAATAGTATAAATTAGGGCTGAGCAAACGACCCGAATGGACTGGACCAACCGAAGGACCGGACCAACCGAAGGACCGACCGAAACCGGACTGGACCGACCACATTCGGTCCGGTCCTCGGTCTTGGATTTTTAGATAATTCGGTCCTTGGTCCGGTCGGTCCGGTCCGGACCGGACCACAAACCGATTATTTGGCCTTGTTGGACCGGACCGGACCGATCACATTCGGTCCGGTCATCGGTCTTGGTTTTTTAGCTATTTCGGTCCTCGGTCTTATCGGTCCGGTCCGGTCCGGTCCTGGACCGATGCTCACCCCTAATATAAACTATTTCTTCATCTTTTAGTTTTAACACCCCTTAGCTCTCTCTCTTACTTAGTAGTCTCTCTTCTTTTTTTCCGATGATGTTCTCCGGCAAGTTATTTTCTTCATTTATCTTTTCTTCTTCTTAAAAATAATGCCAAGCATCATTTTACATTACAACTCTATATATATCACATAAAAACAATTTACAACACTAAAAAGTTGATGCCCCTGTTTATATGATGCCCTGAGCCGTCACCCGTGCCGCCCATAGCCAAATCCGGCCATAAAAAAATATACCTATGATGTGAAGGTATGATACTTTTAATATTTGCCAAATAAAATGCATGCGTTTTCTTTTATATTTTATTATAAATAAAATGACCATCGTGGCATTGGCTCTAACGGTATCACATTTTCAGTGCAAATTTTACTTAATCAATTAATAAAGGCTTTACTTTGCTAAAAAAAAATAAAATAAAATAAAAAATAAAAATAATAAATGCTTTACATAAATAGGTAATAAGTTCGATCTCAACTCCTATTAAGAGTGGAGGGTGTGTTCATTCATTTTCATTCGTCACATCAGCTGCACATCAACTTTTTCTCTCTCCAAAACATTTTCTTTTAACTTTCTCTCAAGTCTCAACTGTTGCAGCACCTTTTATCTTTTCCATAAATTTTTTTCTATTTTTTTTATCAAAACACAAATAACCACACAACACAACCAATAAAATAAATAGAGCATTAGTCTTTACACACCATCAGTATTTTTGATATAATTTTTTTGAGTGGTATGGTTGGTACAAATGTACAGGTTCCTATACTTGATAATTAAAAAATTACATTATTTATTTATTTTATTTTTTTGAAAAAGCTGAAAATATTATTTCAACTCTTTCTTTCTTTCTCTCTCTCTTTAACATTCTCTCTCTCTCTCTCTCTCTCTCTCTCTCTCTCTCTAACAATCAACCATCACCAACAATCAACCATCACCATCAAACATAACCATCACTACTTCAACAACACCTTCTACACTCATACGGTACCTAACATCACCACTGCTGTCAACGCCGGTTAAACCACCATAGGGGCCACACCTCTGTCTTTAAATTTTGTCCAGATTTGTGAAAAAAATTGAGTGTAGATAAAATATAAAAACCCATCAAAGATTCATCTAAAATCCATCCAGATCTGTCCACAAGATTGATGGTGGTCCGGTCAGCACCGCCGGTCTGCCACATAACGTGGAAGTCCGGCCACCACCGCTAATCTGCCACATATCGTGGTGGTTGAACTGCCGGAGTGGTTAAAAACAATGGTGGGTTTGAAATGCCGGAAATGGTTGAGGCGGTAGGTTACAATTGAGATAAAGGTAGATGGGTTGTGTTGAAGAGGTTTTGAGATGTGGGTTTTTTTAGAGAGAGAGAGAGTCAAAAGAAACAAAATGCTTGTCAGGAATACTCAATGTCAGAAAATGGTGTGTATATACCAAACACATGGTGTGTAAATACAAAACTTTCTCTCTTTTTGGAGTGTGTAGGCTAATGAAGTACACTCTCTTTCCTTTTTTATGTTTCGGGACTCAATCGCATCTAGAGAAGAATTTGTTGTGAAATTATCTTTTCCCATACATAAAGGCGTGGTTTTTCATAAGGGAATCTCCTTCATGTGTTCATTACTTGTAGGTTAGTGTCAGCACCCAAAATGGATGTACGGGTTCAAGATTTTTATATTGATTTAATTATTTTTTGGGAACCTTAAGCAAACGCAAATCTCATTGTATTTTTTATTTTTTTTTTTGCCTTTTCTAACTGATAGAACTATTATTGCTTCTTGTTGCAAGAATATGTATATTTGTTATGCTTATTAGAGTATATAAACTCGCAAAAGATGTATACCGGTAGAAAAACCCCGATCTCAGACATCTTTTGATGCCAACCGTACCCTTCCACAAAAACCCGGCTCCAGACGATGAGCTCCTGTCCCCGTTAACATAATTAAAGTATATAAATTGTTTGAAAGAGGCCACTGTAGTTACAAAATTACATAAATGAACCATTACATATTTAGTTATACGCTAAAAAAAGTCAATGTTTACAAATAATGTTTATAAAATAAATTACATAATATAAACATTGAGTTGTCTTAATTTCTAGAGAAAAGTACAAAATACATCTCTGAGGTATGCCAAATGATACGTTTACATCCTTTTTCTTTTTTCGACTAAAAAATCATCCCTAAGGTATTAAAGTTGGCACAAAACCATCCCTCCGTTAGAAATATCAGTTAATGAGGACTAACGATGCAAATTATTTTTCGTTATCTCCTAACAAGAGTTAAAATATTTGCATCGTTAGTCCTCATTGAGTTAAAATATTGCATCGTTAGTCCTCATTGACTATAGAGTTAAAATATTTGCGTCGTTAGTCCTTATTGAGTTAAAATATTTGCATTGTTAGTCCTCATTGACTATAGAGTTAAAATATTTGCATCGTTAGTCCTCATTGAGTTAAAATATTTGCATCGTTACCATTGCCACCACCTACCACCGCCACCACCACCCACCAACACCCACCACCACCACCACCACCGCCGCCACCGCCACCACCACCGCCACCACCCACCAACGCCACCACCGCCACCACCACCGCCCACCACCACCACCGCCACCACAACCACCGCCACTGCCACCGCCACCACCACCACTACCCAAGCCGCCACCACCACCCAAGCCGCGATGGTGGTGGCGGTTATGGATAGTGGTGGGTGGCGGTGGTGGGTGGTGGGTGGTGGTGGTGGTGGGTGGTGGGTGTTGGTGGGTGGTGGTGGCGGTGGTGGGTGGCGGTGGTGGTGGTGGGTGGTGGTGGTGGTGGGTGTTGGTGGGTTGTGGTGGGTGGTGGTGGTGGTGGGTGGCGGTGGTGGTGGTGGGTGTTGGTGGGTGGTGGTGGTGGCGGTGGAGGGTGGTGGTGGTGGTGGGTGGTGGTGGTGGCGGTGGTGGTGGCGAGTATGGCGGTGGTGGGTGGTGGTGGCGGGTGGCGGTGGTGGTGGTGGCGGTGGTGGGTATGGCGGTGGGTGGTGGTGGTGGCGGTGGTGGTGGTGGTGGGTGGTGGTGGCGGTGGTGGGTGGTGGCGATGGTAACGATGCAAATATTTTAACTCAGTGAGGACTAACGATGCAAATATTTTAACTCTATAGTCAATGAGGACTAACAATGCAAATATTTTAACTTAATAAGAACTAACAACGCAAATATTTTAACTCTATAGTCAATGAGGACTAACGATGCAATATTTTAACTCAATGAGGACTAACGATGCAAATATTTTAACTCTTGTTAGGAGATAACGGAAATAATTTGCATCGTTAGTCCTCATTAACTGATATTTCTAACGGAGGGATGGTTTTGTGCCAACTTTAATACATTAGGGATGATTTTTGAGTCGAAAAAAGAAAAATGATGTAAACGTATCATTTGACATACCTCAGGGATGTATTTTGAACTTTTCTCTAATTTCTATTATATTGTCTTTAATCTGGTTTATAAGCTTATAAGTCCAGTAATATACCTTATATTTTCAAGTGCAGAAAATTTTCTCTTTCGTAATACTAATCTTCATACACACACAATAATATTATACTCTCTCCGTCTCAAAAAGAGTATTCACAAACAAAAAACGGATATATTATAATATATGTAATTAGTGCTAGTTTTATTGATAAAAACTCATTTTTATACCCTCATAGTTAATATAAAAATTAAAAACCAAAATGGCTTGTGTCCCAATGGTATCATTTGTTGTGTGAGAAGCTACATAACCAAATGGTTGCGGGTTTAAGTCCTGCTTAGAACATGCGAGATAGTTTGTGAATGTATATTGTAAGATAGTTAGGAAAACCAGTAATTAACAGTCATAATTACTGTGCATATATGTGACACCCCAAAATTTACAACGCAGCGGAAATACCAATTTGGGTGTCACTTCATAGTTCATACACACAAGTTACATAAAATGACCTCAAAAGAGACGTTTAATAAAATGTCACATTCGATTTAATAAATCAGAGTACAAAGGTCCCAACAATTTCTTTTTAAAACTTAAGTTACACGAGTTAAAACATGACACATATATATATATTTTAAAGATAAAAAGTTATCGAATGTGTAGAAAACAAGTCCTTCAATATTTGATATCCACGCGACTCCGATTGCTCCCAATGCTCAACTAGCAAAATAATACCTGAGAAAATACATGCTAAAAAGTCAACATAAAGTTGAGTGAATTCATAGAGTTTAATAAGTAATAAGTTGAATACAAGCATTATTCATTATAAAAGACATATAACAAATACATGTCGGGAAATAGATTATAGTATAGAGCTCATGAAACCGAACCTTAACCTAGTTTTAACAGTTGCCCCGGTAGGGTAATATTTGCCATTTACCACAACCTCTCAATATTATGTGACCGTTAAAAGGTGAGCGCTACTCACTCGGCCAGGCTGATCAATGCCCAATATGCATATTCATAATACTAGCGTTTCCAACGAAATTAACGGTTCATGATGGGGACTTAATTGGCAAGAAATATACTCAATGTCTATAATCTTGTGATCGGGTCAAGCATACCAAAAATTAATACTTGTATTCAGTTTATAAAACTAGCATGTATCCCCCCTCGCGAGGTTTATAAAACATTTAAATAAGTAAAGGCGAGGCTATAAACTCACCTTGATGAAATGGTAGACAGGATAAAGTAATGTCAATAGTTATAGTTGGAATAGCTCCAAAAGGCAACCTGAATAATATGAATGTCTGAGATGTTGATAATTTAAGCTTGAATTATTGTGAATAATGATTTGAAACAATGTCGAATGATAAAATGGTTTGTGTGACAAAGGTGGCTTGCGATTAAGGAAATAGAGCGATAAAGAAAATGCATAAATTGCATACACATATAAAATGTATACAATTAGTCGACATGTAATAATCATATTTCTTAGAATCCATGTACACATCTAAACTCTTTTAATTAGACTCATTAAGTGTTTCGCATAATAACTATACTTCGTTTTAATTCATTCCGCCTAATATGTAACCTTTAGTAAAAATTCTCATTTTGACCCATTACCACGATTAAGACTTTTAGACATAAACAAAGCCAATGACTAATTCATTAGTCGCAAAATATTTAGTCTTACTTATTAAGTTCTATGCTAAAACAATTTTGTAACGTTACTAGACTATTAGAAGAGTTTTGTCAAGATTGACTTTTGTAATATATTCTCCAAATCTGACCCGTCCGAAACAACCCGTTAGATGACATTTTCACGTTTCGGACTCAAAAGAGATTTTGTGTAAAACGACATTCCGGAAAACTTTTTAGTTATAGCCGAGACCTGAATCTTAACGTAAAATGACCAAAATGCCCCTGCAAGTTTCAGCTGGTAGTTTGACTTTTTAAATAAACTGCAGTAGTTTGACTTTCCGTTTTGACCAGTTATATTACACTTTCGTGACTAGGACTCTAAAGAGATTTTATGCAAAACGACATTCCGAACAACTTTTGTGTTTTAACGGAAGGCCGGTTCGGACCAGAAAAGGCTCAAAACCCCGTTTAAAAACTGCATCAGCTCACTTTTTATAAAACAAGTGCTGTCATTTTAAAATAAAAAAATGTAGAACTGATTTTTAATCAAAATCACCCTCATTTTCGCACTTTCACACCCCAATTCCTCGCGGTAGACTAAAAACGTTGTTTCGGACCAGAAAATGACGAAAATGCCCTTATTCAGATCTGACAGCTACTAAATTTTCTACAAGTGCTGTTTGGAAATTTATAATTTTTCTAAATTTCAAATGACCGCCAAATGTTCGTTATTAAGAGTTAAAAGCCGAATTTTATATCAAAACGTTCATATTAACATCCTCTATCATAATCAAAAGAGAAAAATCAGTTTCAAAAATTTTAACCTAGGCGAACAAGCCTCAACTTTCTGGTCTAAAATGGGTAGCTTTAAACCCCTTCAAACTTCAATTTTTGCAATATACAACATCACCATAACCTCTAACTAGCCTAATCCCATTCAAGAATCATCCCAACTATTAATTCAACCTTAATAAAATTTCACACATCACCACATGGATTCTAAGTACTAGATTATAAACATGCATGCATATATATAACCAAAAATCAAATTAAGATTAAAGAAAATACTTACAAAAGAGGTATAGAAACAAGAAGATGATCAAAACCACAAACCCTTGTGGTTTTGATGATTTGGTCGAGCACAACGAGGAACAAAGGAAACCAAAAACTTGATTTCACTAAAAACCCAACAAGGTAAGATGAAAAAGATGGTGTATTGGTGGCGGTGGTTGTGATTTCGAGATGTTAGAGTGATCCAAATCGCGCATGAGTTGTACCAAAAGATAGATCGTGAAGAGATGGTTAAAATGGTGGTGTCATTTTTGTTGTAGGAGTGGCGGTGGTGGCTGTGGTGATGGTTTAAGGTGGCGGTGGTATTGTATTAAAAAGAGAGAGATGTTGTGTTGGTGAGGGTGATGAGGTTGTGTGTTTATCCAGGTTATCACAAGGACGATTTTGTATTATACTCTTATAAAAAAAATATTTATAATAATAATAATAATAATAATATTGAGGGTAGGGTGGGTGAAGTAACCCGGTGTAAAATATACGGACCAAACCCGAAACCTTTAATAACAAATCAACTCTCTCGAACCGAACCCATTCCAAATAATCAAAAAATCTCACGATCCGTTCCAAAAATATAAATATCCGAATAAATATTTAAAATAATTAAAATTGTTAGGTTATCCTATTTTGTTTTCTTTTTAAGTGTATACACGGTATCACGGGTATGCATGGTCCGTAAAAATATAAAAGAAACCCGAAAATTTGCGTTTATAGAAAACGTTTTTATAAAATAATAAATAACTTATTTTAATATGTTTATTAAAATAATTTATGATAATTAAATATAAAATTAATTATTATCGTGTCGGTACGCGCTGTGTGTAGTTTTTCACTTTTTGCGAGATAATTTATCGTTTTCAAATCAAATGAGTTAAAAAAAAATTGAAAATGAAATTTGAGTAATAATGATTATAATTTATTATAAAATAAGTCCGGAAAATTACCGGTGCGTGTCACGACGTACGCGGTTAAACTCTATCGGTAAATCTAATTTACTTAAAATAAGATAATTAGTAATTGTAAATAGTAAAATAATGACATGAAACTTTCGAAATGTCACAGCACATTGGGAGCAATCGGAGTCGCGTGGATATCAAATATTGAAGGACTTGTTTTCTACACATTCGATAACTTTTTATCTTTAAAATATATATATATATATATATATATATATATATATATATATATATATATATATATATATATATATATATATATGTCATGTTTTAACTCGTGTAACTTAAGTTTTAAAAAGAAATTGTTGGGACCTTTGTACTCTGATTTATTAAATCGAATGTGACATTTTATTAAACGTCTCTTTTGAGGTCATTTTATGTAACTTGTGTGTATGAACTATGAAGTGACACCCAAATTGGTATTTCCGCTGCGTTGTAAATTTTGGGGTGTCGCAGAATGGTATTAGAGCATTAGTTATAGCGAATTAGGTCGTTTTCAAAACCTAAACTATAACTGATTTTCGAAAATTTTTTTAAGTCTTTCACCATTGTTCGATATCCGCGTACGCTTGCTCCCAGGTAACTTATATGCTCTATTTTGCATCCATACTTCTATTATATGACTAATGAATATATCCCCTAGTCATGATTTCGCTCTCTCATGCCTATCTTATGATATCAAACTATTTACTTTATATTGGTCGGTTATTTATACGCTGACCACTTCGATTATCCCGTACTTCGTGTTTTCTTATTTTTATTTTCTCCTTCGAACGTCGATACTAGTATTGTATGAGGATACCCGTACATATATGTGTTACTCTCTTCTCAAATTCTTACACATGTGTGTAGTCCGTGATATGTATTAATGAGTTCGTTTACTCTAACCTTTTATGAACGATGCGATGATCTCCGAAACATTTTCACTACTTTACTTTATTTCCTTCTGATGATATTGACATTCGGTGTACTTTGTCAATTCCACTAGTAATTTTATTTTTCAACTCTGAGTGTGACCATTCTTCTTACGCCTTTGAATCGTGTATGTTGTTTTCGTTATCCATTGTTTTGAAATCTTCCAATTGATGAGAGTACGACCTTTACTTGTCATCTCGAATCATGCCATCCTTTGGCACTTACCTTTCAGAATGAGATTGACTAATGTCATATTATTATTCTCGTTACTTCTTCTTATAATTTTGATGAATCATGTCGTTAATTAGACATCCTTTTATTTATTGTAGCACTTGATCTTGTTGTGTATTTTGTTTTCTGATGGACATACTTAAGTAGGATGATTTATAATCGTTTTATTGAAATGAATTGGGACGCTTCTTCATTTGAATAAAGAAATTATAAACCGCCGAACCATAAATTCATAAATCTTCATGTACATGGATTGGGACGCCTCTTTAGGTAAATGACGAGTTATGAATGAGTGGGCTTATGTGTATCCACCATAGCGTGTGTACGAATCATTCTTTGGGCTATGAACTCCTCTCGACTCGTAATTTGTTACGTTGATTTTTTTTCCGATTTTGTATCAACCGCCGCGAGCTTGATAAGCCAATAGTAATGTACTATTATTCGCTTCCACGAATTGACGACTTGATAAATTCCTTGTCTCCTATTGTCTT
Organism: Artemisia argyi; assembly: GCA_030686995.1. Classification (NCBI taxonomy): domain Eukaryota; kingdom Viridiplantae; phylum Streptophyta; class Magnoliopsida; order Asterales; family Asteraceae; genus Artemisia; species Artemisia argyi. Next base: position 47,407,253 of record CM060681.1, on the reverse strand, counting down.
ATCGCCAACACTTTTGTTCTATCCTTTCCTTTTAGGACCCTCACGACAATTCAAATCGTTCCCTCATACCATTGCTTACACATTATGTGATTTCTATCACTTGTTCTATCTTCGTTGCGACCTTTTTACTTTGTCAAAAATCCCGAGCACAAAATGCATTAAGCACCTCCATGGGCTTCTATAAAAATTTTATGCGTCTTTATGAAAATTTTACAAATACTTCACAAGTGTTTAAATTACCAAAATGACCTTAAGTTAAAGAGTCGGTTCTAACCACCCTCTTTTGTAAAAATCATAACCAATATTTATAATAACACCATGCCCTATATTTCAAATTACACTTTTTATACATCATATTTTAATCACGTCTTGAGGATATGACTGATTTAAACTTCATTTCAACTAATGATTCCTAAAAATTTGAAAATAGACATTCTACAATCACAACCATAAACCCGAGTTTCAACATGGTTTTTATACATGCTTCCATACCAAAAATCTTTAAAACGATAAAAAATGATTAAGAAGAATTGAGCGCCGGGACGTCGCTCTCTTAAGGGGTACGTGCTGTGACATTTCGAAAATTTCATGTCATTATTTTACTATTTACAATTACTAATTATCTTATTTTAAGTAAATTAGATTTACCGATAGAGTTTAACCGCGTACGTCGTGACACGCACCGGTAATTTTCCGGACTTATTTTATAATAAATTATAATCATTATTACTCAAATTTCATTTTCAATTTTTTTTTAACTCATTTGATTTGAAAACGATAAATTATCTCGCAAAAAGTGAAAGACTACACACAGCGCGTACCGACACGATAATAATTAATTTTATATTTAATTATCATAAATTATTTTAATAAACATATTAAAATAAGTTATTTATTATTTTATAAAAACGTTTTCTATAAACGCAAATTTTCGGGTTTCTTTTATATTTTTACGGACCAAGCATACCCGTGATACCGTGTATACACTTAAAAAGAAAACAAAATAGGATAACCTAACAATTTTAATTATTTTAAATATTGATTCGGATATTTATATTTTTGGAACGGATCGTGAGATTTTTTGATTATTTGGAATGGGTTCGGTTCGAGAGAGTTGATTTGTTATTAAAGGTTTCGGGTTTGGTCCGTGTATTTTACATCGGGTTACTTCACCCACACTACCCTCAATATTATTATTATTATTATTATTATTATTATTATTATTATTATTATTATTATTATAAATAATTTTTTTTTATAAGAGTATAATACAAAATCGTCCTTGTGATAACCTGGATAAACACACAACCTCATCACCCTCACCAACACAACATCTCTCTCTTTTTAATACAATACCACCGCCACCTTAAACCATCACCACAGCCACCACCGCCACTCCTACAACAAAAATGACACCACCATTTTAACCATCTCTTCACGATCTATCTTTTGGTACAACTCATGCGCGATTTGGATCACTCTAACATCTCGAAATCACAACCACCGCCACCAATACACCATCTTTTTCATCTTACCTTGTTGGGTTTTTAGTGAAATCAAGTTTTTGGTTTCCTTTGTTCCTCCTTGTGCTCGACCAAATCATCAAAACCACAAGGGTTTGTGGTTTTGATCATCTTCTTGTTTCTATACCTCTTTTGTAAGTATTTTCTTTGATCTTAATTTGATTTTTGGTTATATATATGCATGCATGTTTATAATCTAGTACTTAGAATCCATGTGGTGATGTGTGAAATTTTATTAAGGTTGAATTAATAGTTGGGATGATTCTTGAATGGGATTAGGCTAGTTAGAGGTTATGGTGATGTTGTATATTGCAAAAATTGAAGTTTGAAGGGGTTTAAAGCTACCCATTTTAGACCAGAAAGTTGAGGCTTGTTCGCCTAGGTTAAAATTTTTGAAACTGATTTTTCACTTTTGAATATGATAGAGGATGTTAATATGAACGTTTTGATATAAAATTCGGCTTTTAACTCTTAATAACGAACATTTGGCGGTCATTTGAAATTTAGAAAAATTATAAATTTCCAAACAGCACTTGTAGAAAATTTAGTAGCTGTCAGATCTGAATAAGGGCATTTTCGTCATTTTCTGGTCCGAAACAACGTTTTTAGTCTACCGCGAGGAATTGGGGTGTGAAAGTGCGAAAATGAGGGTGATTTTGATTAAAAATCAGTTCTACATTTTTTTATTTTAAAATGACAGCACTTGTTTTATAAAAAGTGAGCTGATGCAGTTTTTAAACGGGGTTTTGAGCCTTTTCTGGTCCGAACCGGCCTTCCGTTAAAACACAAAAGTTGTTCGGAATGTCGTTTTGCATAAAATCTCTTTAGAGTCCTAGTCACGAAAGTGTAATATAACTGGTCAAAACGGAAAGTCAAACTACTGCAGTTTATTTAAAAAGTCAAACTACCAGCTGAAACTTGCAGGGGCATTTTGGTCATTTTACGTTGAGATTCAGGTCTCGGCTATAACTAAAAAGTTTTCCGGAATGTCGTTTTACACAAAATCTCTTTTGAGTCCGAAACGTGAAAATGTCATCTAACGGGTTGTTTCGGACGGGTCAGATTTGGAGAATATATTACAAAAGTCAATCTTGACAAAACTCTTCTAATAGTCTAGTAACGTTACAAAATTGTTTTAGCATAGAACTTAATAAGTAAGACTAAATATTTTGCGACTAATGAATTAGTCATTGGCTTTGTTTATGTCTAAAAGTCTTAATCGTGGTAATGGGTCAAAATGGGAATTTTTACTAAAGGTTACATATTAGGCGGAATGAATTAAAACGAAGTATAGTTATTATGCGAAACACTTAATGAGTCTAATTAAAAGAGTTTAGATGTGTACATGGATTCTAAGAAATATGATTATTACATGTCGACTAATTGTATACATTTTATATGTGTATGCAATTTATGCATTTTCTTTATCGCTCTATTTCCTTAATCGCAAGCCACCTTTGTCACACAAACCATTTTATCATTCGACATTGTTTCAAATCATTATTCACAATAATTCAAGCTTAAATTATCAACATCTCAGACATTCATATTATTCAGGTTGCCTTTTGGAGCTATTCCAACTATAACTATTGACATTACTTTATCCTGTCTACCATTTCATCAAGGTGAGTTTATAGCCTCGCCTTTACTTATTTAAATGTTTTATAAACCTCGCGAGGGGGGATACATGCTAGTTTTATAAACTGAATACAAGTATTAATTTTTGGTATGCTTGACCCGATCACAAGATTATAGACATTGAGTATATTTCTTGCCAATTAAGTCCCCATCATGAACCGTTAATTTCGTTGGAAACGCTAGTATTATGAATATGCATATTGGGCATTGACCAGCCTGGCCGAGTGAGTAGCGCTCACCTTTTAACGGTCACATAATATTGAGAGGTTGTGGTAAATGGCAAATATTACCCTACCGGGGCAACTGTTAAAACTAGGTTAAGGTTCGGTTTCATGAGCTCTATACTATAATCTATTTCCCGACATGTATTTGTTATATGTCTTTTATAATGAATAATGCTTGTATTCAACTTATTACTTATTAAACTCTATGAATTCACTCAACTTTATGTTGACTTTTTAGCATGTATTTTCTCAGGTATTATTTTGCTAGCTGAGCATTGGGAGCAATCGGAGTCGCGTGGATATCAAATATTGAAGGACTTGTTTTCTACACATTCGATAACTTTTTATCTTTAAAATATATATATATATATATATATATATATATATATATATATATATATATATATATATATATATATATATATGTGTGTGTGTGTGTGTGTGTGTGTGTGTGTGTGTGTGTGTGTGTGTGTGTGTGTGTGTGTCATGTTTTAACTCGTGTAACTTAAGTTTTAAAAAGAAATTGTTGGGACCTTTGTACTCTGATTTATTAAATCGAATGTGACATTTTATTAAACGTCTCTTTTGAGGTCATTTTATGTAACTTGTGTGTATGAACTATGAAGTGAAACCCAAATTGGTATTTCCGCTGCGTTGTAAATTTTGGGGTGTCACAATATATAAAAACTGGACACTTATTTTAGGACAAACATAAATAGTATGGTGTACACTTTTTATGGGACGGAGGGAGTATATATCTTTTCTACTATTTCTTTTTCCGCATTCAAGCCGTCAATCCTGACACTTGTTAGGATCCTGTGAGTACAAAAATAAGTAAGAATAATTTGTAAGAGGAAATAACATTTTCCTTATTTACCATCAAATTTCGAGCCATTATCACCATTAACTACCACAAAATCAATTCCACCACCACCAGCAACTAGACACCAAAACACTACCATCTCTACAAAATCACAACTACTACTGCACCAATCAAACCACATCCATCTAAACACAAGTGGTCAAATCACCGCCATCTTTGGTCAAACCACCACACCCACTGAGCCTTTCAGCTTTAGATCTTCCATCGCCAACACCTTTTGCCAAACCTCCTTACCTTTTTGTCTACGTCTTGTTTGATTTATTTAGACCTTGTTAAAATCTAGTTTTGAAGGTATATGTTGTCTGATAGATAGAAGAAAAAAAAATAGAGACGTATTTTTTGAGAAGGTAGATCAAGATAAATCTGAGAAAAAATAAATGACATGAAGAAACTAAGATGAAGATAATGATTTTTCTTTTCTATTACTCCCTGTTAGGTCTGAGCAAACGACCCGAACGAACCGACCGACACCGGACCGGACCGACCACATTTGGTCCGGTCCTCGGTCTTGGCTTTTTGGCTAATTCGGTCCTCGGTCCGGACCACAAACCGATTATTTGGCCTTGTTGGACCGGACCGACCGACGCACCGGACTCGGTCCAGTCCTCGGTCTTGGATTTTTGACTAATTCAGTCATCGGTCCGGTCTGGTTCGGTCCTGAACCGATGCTCACCCCTACTCCCTATTCCCTAAAACTATTGTCCTCACAAAAAATACATATTTAAAAAAAAAAAAAAAAACCCGAGACTATTGCACTTTTCAACTAATGAAACCATTAAACTCTTTTTTAATTGTTTGAGACGAGAATGAAACTATTATTTCGTGACATAAGAAATGAAGATACTCCCTCCGTCTCAAAATTATTGTCAGGAGATAAATATCACAAAGTTTAATAAAAGTGGGACCTCTACAATTTTCAATCAAGCATATGGAATATTCCCCCACTAAGTTTTCTTATATTTACAAAAATAGAAGGTGGACAATTAATTTGAGACATCCATAAAAGAAAATGTGGACAATAAATATGAGACGGAGGGAGTAATAATTTTGAAATGACGTAAATAGAAAGAAACAAAGTCAAAATGTGTATATGAAGGGACGGCGGTGTAGCAACCAAATACTCTAATTATGATGGTGTGTGTATCATGGATTCATGATGTATAAGCCAACCAACCCGATTAAAAATGTATTTGGTAATTATGTTCCCTTGAATAGATGTTGCTACATTCAGTGAAATCTAGTGAAATTTGCTTAAAAATAACTAGTTGGTCAAGGGAGCGTAGACGGGAGTTGACAAATCACAAATGTTTACGTAAACGTTTAATATCAACATCATAAATTTAAGAGTAAATTGCAAAATATATCCTTGTGGTTTACCTAATTTCGCATCATACATCCCTCTCGAAAAAGTTGCAATAAATACATCACTCCGTTAGTAAAAGTGAACCAATATCTATCCCTCAGTTAAAATAAAGACTAACGGTGCAAATTTTTTCTCCGTTATCACCTAACGAGATAGAACACATTTGCATCGTTAGTCCTTTGGGTTAACGGTATTTGCACTGTTAGTCATTTTTTACGTTTTCTTTCGTTTTTTTATGTTTTCGTCTGTTTTTTTATGTTTACGCCCGTTTTTTTACGTTTTCACCCGGTTTTTTACGTTTCGCGTGTTTTTTTACGTTTTCGTCCATTTTTTTACTTTTTCGTCCGTTTTTTACGTTTTCGCCACTATTTTTTACGTTTTTGCCTCTTTTTTACGTTTTCGTTTGTTTTTTACATTTACGCCCGTTTTTTTTACGTTTTCACCCGGTTTTTATGTTTTCTTCCTTTTTTTACGTTTTCGCCTATTTTATTACGTTTTCGTCCATTTTTTACGTTTTCACCTTGTTGGCATGAATATTACGATATGTAATCTAAACATCCTCTTCATGTTTTGATAATGACAAAGATGTAAGTTACAACATATAACGTAAAATGCTTAAGTTACTTGTGATCACAATTCTTCTATGCATTCTTACGCCAACAAGCCTCGACATCTCAACGTCTCGAGTTTGCCTCAACAATCACTTAAGGTATGGATAAACAAGTGCTTAATACATCTCATGATCAAAGGGGTATTTAATTAACTAATACAAAGTTTATTTAATTATATAAACATATTATATATTTTTGAAAAACACTTTTGGTAATAAAGAAAAATGTTTTAATCATACTAAATATATGATTTCAAACTTTTAACCAAAATCAGTTAGTTTTTCACCAAATAAACTTTTCCCACTAAAAGACAGAAAAACTGGCCGTTTAAGTAGGGCGACCCCCTTAATTATAAGGGGCGGCCCCCTTAATTTTAAGGGGGCCGGCACACAATTAAGGGGACCGGCCACTCTCCCTTGTCAGATTTGGTCAAAAATTTTTTTTCCTATAAATACCACCTCAAACCTGGAATTTTTCTCACCTTTTGCACAAAAATTTTCAGATCCAACTCTCTCTAAACATCCTTCTAAAACCCTTTGATCATAAGATTATTAATCTTTGTTTCAAGTGATCCAATTTCTCATCACTCAAAGTGCAAGAGAAGAATCCTCCCTATCATAAAGCCAAAGATGTATTAGGATCTAGTTAGTGCTTATGTGAAGTTGTGAGTTATGTAAATGTAATAAGTAGATCAAGATGATCTTACTTAGTAGTGATTTAATGAGTGAGTAAGAAGTAGTGGAAGGAAGTAGTAGTGTGGAGAAGACATGTAGTTGTGAAGATGTAGGTGTGTGATTAAGTAGTGGAGTTTAGAAGAAGTTGTGATGAAGTTGTGAAGTCGTGAAGACGTGAAGAAGTTGTGAAGCCGTGAAGAAGTTTAGAAGAAGTTGTGATGAAGTCGTGAAGTTGTGTAGAAGTTGTGTAGTGATCGAAGTTGTGTTGTGAGATTTGTTCTAGCTACTATTAGAACTCGACATTTAGCTTAGTGTCGTTAAATGGTGTAAGCAAAAGTTGTGTACGGTTTTCTCAGCCAAAAGGGAGCTTGTTGAGTAGTGAAGAAAACTCTCGAGTAGGTGACTCGGGGAGTGGAGTAGGAACAAGGAAGGTGTCCTTGTAGCCGAACCACTATAAATCATCGTGTCCGGTTTGCATTTCCTTTCTCTTATCTCTTATCATTTGTTCTTGCATTTCTCGCTTTACTTCTATGCTTGCCTACATGTCTTAGTTGTTGCTTATATAGTTGTGATGATTGATTGTGTTGAACATAGTAGTTAATATTGTGATTGTGTGTATAATTGCATGATATGGTCAAATAGATTATTATTCACACTTTTCATATTAAGTTTAACTTGATAGATAATTTGATACAAAACGTTTTAAGATTTTAAAAGGAAAACGTATTCACATAAAGATCGACCAAAGCTTCATTCATAAAACTAAGCTTTTCCAAAAGCTTACGTATATAATTGATCATATTGATTATATGTTGTTTTCATACTAAACTCTAATTGAAGTTTTCCAAACAAACAATTGAATAAATTTGAATCAACATTTTGAAACAAAGTTTTTATAAAATGAAAAAGAAGAGAAAACTATTCAACCCCCCCTTCTAGTTTTTCACACACCTGTTTTTTTACGTTTTCGTCAATTTTTTTACGTTTTCGCGTGTTTTTCTACATTTTTGTCTATTTATTTACGTTTTTGTCCGTTTTTTACGTTTTCGCCCGTTTTTTTACGTTTTCGTCTGATTTTTTTACGTTTTAGTCCGTTTTTTTTATACGCCCGTTTTTTACGTTTGCGCAGGTTTTTTATGTTTTCACCCTTTTTTTTTACGTTTGCGCATGTTTTTTATGTTTTCACCCTGTTTTCTCCGTTTTTTTTTACGTTTTTGTCTGTTAAAAACGGACGAAAACGTAAAAAAAACCAGAGCAAAAACGTTAAAAAATGGATGAAAACGTAAAAAATGGATGAAAACATAAAAAAACAGGGTGATAACACAAAAACCTAAAAAAAAATCTGAGCGAAAACGTAAAAAAACGGACGAAAACGTAAAAAACAGGCGAAAACGTAAGAAAACAAGTGAAAACGTAAAAAACAGGCGAAAACGTAACAAAACGTACGAATAAGCAAAAAAAAACGGGCGAAAACGTAAAAAAAGGAAGAAAACGTAAAAAACCAGGCGAAAACGTAAAAAAAACGGGCGTAAACATAAAAAAAAACGGACGAAAACATAAAAAAAACGGATGAAAACAAAAAAAATGGACGAAAACGTAAAAAAACACGCAAAAACGTATAAAAACGTAAAACAATATGCGAAAACGTAAAAAAAACGGAAGAAAACGTAAAAAACCGGGTGAGAACGTAAAAAACGGGCCTAAACGTAAAAAAAACCGGACGAAAACTTAAAAAAACGTAAAAATACCGGTGAAAACGTAAAAAAAAAAGGGCGTATACGTAAAAAAAAAGGACGAAAACGTAAAAAAGGACTAACGGTGCAAATACCGTTAACCCATAGGACTAACGGTGCAAATGTGTTCTATCTCGTTAGGAGATAACGGAGAAAAAATTTGCACCGTTAGTCCTTATTTTTATTAAGGGATGCATATTGGTTCACTTTTACTAACGGGGGATGTATTTGTTTCAACTTTTTTAAGAGGATGTATGGTGCGAAATTGGATAAACCACAATGATGTATTTTGAAGTTTACTCTAAATTTAACTTAGACGAGAGACCAAAGCATACCCATTTTCACTTTACACCTAAATGTCACATCAACTTTATCTCTTTTCTCACTTCCCTCACTCCCTATCACTTTTTTGTGGATATGGTTATCTTAACCTCACTTTTTATTTAAATAGTACCCACTTTATAAAAATATACCACCCCATACACACTCACAAACAAAATAAAAATAATAAACAAATAATTCAAGCCCACATCACACCGAGTATAACTCGATGATCAGGCTTAATTGGTCTTGAGATGTGCACCTCACCGGATGCAAACTCACACCCTTGATACGTAGTCTTATGTGTTTAATTGTGATCCGTCAACTTCCATCCACACCTTCTTTAAACAAGTGGGCACCGGAGCAATGACAGAACTAACTGTAAGGCTTGACACGGTCGAAGGGTCATCCCTATCGGTTATGCAAGGTCAAGGTCGGTCGAGCCAACTGTAGGTGTTTAGTCATGGTCGGTCGAGCAAGCCCAAATTCTCCAAATCGGTGTAGATTTCGACCGTTACACATTTTTTTCCTTACATAAAAAAAATAAATAAATAACTCAATGACTATGGTAATTTGATTGTGTTTAATCACTGAAGAGAAAAAGCTAATATGACAGGGGTCATACTCGTTCACGACTGTGCCCCGGCCAAAGACTTTTAACCATGTCATGCCTATGAATGCAAAATTCTCTCAAAAACAATCCTATCACATTCTCTAAAAAAAAGAAAAACAAATTGGATGGCCAGTTTCTTTCCACATCAACCCCATCTTAAATTAATCGTTATTTTACCAATTTTAATAGGATACCATTTTTAACTAACATTATTCTTTACCATAATAAAACCAAGCAACCAACACAACGCCATACACCAAATATGGAAGCACTCTATCTTCTATGGTCAATCATCTCCACCACGTTTACCACCATCATTTTATCCCTCCTCCTCCCCTTCACCCTCCTCCTCCGTCGTAAAGCGAACACATCGGTTTCGCTTTACGAGGGTACGGTGTGGCACGAAAGACGTCGTCCAGTTCACCATGCGTTTAAGTACCATGTACGTTATGCTTTCATTGACCTTGATGGTACAAGTCAACCACTACATGATCATTTGACTGGTCAGGAGGTTCGGGATATAGCTCAAACTAATGGTCCCGTGTAAGTTTATAATGTGCTGAGTAGCTCTTATGGCCATTTTAGATTTTCAGTGTGTAGGAAACTTTATGATAATTAGTAGATTTAATTACAATAATGCAATGACTTTAGGCAGTGGTGGACTCAGGTTCATTTAAGAGAAATTAGGATTTTTGACAAAAATTTACGCTACGCGGCAAAAATTCATGTGGTTCATGAGAACCCCATTGTGTCTTCCATGAGTGTAGGGATTGCTTATATTTAGGGGTATAAGGCTCTAATGCAATGACCCATTACCCAATAGTGGTAATGTGCCATTACCCAATAAACCCTTTATGTTTCCTTAGCATTCCCTTTGCCTTTGCCTTTCACATTCCCTATTTTGAACCAAGCGCACCATATTTAAGCAAATTACACTAAGGTGTTGTTTGTTTCTTCGAGATGTTTTGGGTGAATCTGACTACCACATCTCAGTGTTAAGAGGCGCTTGAGAAGTCTGAATGTGAATCATATAACGTTGTTAGTAAAAATATAACGAGAAAAAAAATAAAAAACAAAAACATAAATAAAACAAAAGTGTAAGCCATTAAGAGGCAATAAGATACTCCATACATGGCTCCCCCTCTTAATGAGTAAGACCCAATACATCTTACCGTTTCTTACTGAAAATGAAAAAACAAACACCCTAACCTCTTCCCGCCTCTTAAGAGTAAGAGGTAAGAGTCAATAAGAGGTATTTTTAGAAAAACAAACACCCCCTAAAATGATTGAGCAGATAAGTATTTTTGCCTAAACAAACTGGTTATCTACTTAAGATATTACTCCGTAGTAGCTAAGGACTTAAATAAGCAAATCCTAAACACAGTCTTAGAATGGGTTTGTCTATTACTATGTTTTTTACTTTAACATGTATAAATAAATGGGTTAACGTGACAGTACCACATTGGTGTGTGATTAATAAAAGCCCCTTGTAGGTTCTTAAGATGTATTTACTAATACGCAATAACATCAATTGTGGTTTTTGATTGCCTTTGGGATTGGTTACTAGTGTCTAAATCACTTGTTGCAAGTTTGCTTTTCGACATATTTATTATGTGCCACATCAAAATGCAATTCGGAGATCTATGGTTTTAGTAGGGTACTTGGGTGTTGGGTAAGCTTATTTAAACCGCTTACCAGCTTATTTAAATAAGCTCTAACTTGAAGCAAGTCAGCCCAAACTTTATCCTGTGCATTGCGTTTAAACTTTAAACACTGCATAAACTTTGTTTTTTATGGTTTTGTATATAAGCTTGCTCAAACACCACCCTTAATAGGCATTCCCAAACACCCCTTTCTCCAAAAATGCGTATTGCAGTGACAAGTACTCTGATGACTTGTTTGGATAAACATCCCCAAACAATTTATCAAAATGAAATAAGCTAGTAAGCAGTTTTGATAAGCTAACCCAAACACCCTTTGTAATTGATTTAAAGGTTGATTTTTTGGTAGTTGTACTACTTAGGACTAGAGTCACTAGACTTGGCGGATGAGGCATTACATACTGTCTCAAATAGTTGACCTCTTCCACATTGGTCGTGTCTCTTTTGAGCTTGTAAGATACTAATAACATGTACCATAATTTTAAGGGTGTTAGGCTAGTATACAACTGTGTGCGACCGGAGGCACCATATCATAGTTGTCAATTAGTGAGCTTCAAACAATGATGCATCGTTGGATGTTATGTCAGAATTATACAAATTCTTGTTTGCGACAAGTAACTTTATTGCTATTTGCATTATCATTTCTTTCATGTGCAGATAAAAGATGTGCATTGACTAACTTTTGCACCTTTATTGTAGTTTCCTCTTGACAATCCCTCCCAGTGTCGGATATGATCAAAACCCGTTGAGTATATACTATTGCTATGATGTAGAAGGCTCAACTAGATCCTTAAAGAAGTGCATAGCCGAGGTCTGTAAATTTGGTTATGGACATAATTCTACATCTTGCAATCTGCTAAGTAGTTTTTACCTACTTGAATATGACTTATTTCGTTTATTTCTTTGTTCATTAAGTTCCTTTTCTTTCAAATTTTACGATTTAGGTCACCAATACACCATGGGGCGAAAGAGTACAGTTTCTTTTTAACCCGAACTCTGATGTAGTTGCTAAACCGCTTCATGTCAGTCCTTTCATGGTATGTATGTGTGCATATGTATATAGTATTCATTTGCATGTATTAATGTATTCTTTTCTGAATGTTGGTTTGAATTCTTGCTGACTTTTAGGATATGCTCGGTAGCTGGAGCTTGAAAACAAATACTCCTGGGGATAATCTCGTGGTAACAATTTCAGTTAACCATCCTACACTCGGTGACTATTTTACTGCTTCATTGACCGCAAATAGGGTATCTTCATCATCTGTTCAACATGCGGTTTTCTTCTGGTTAATGCCTCACAAAGTTGCACTATGGATTTACTGGCATGTAAGTTTCTTCTTTCTTATTTATTTGAATGCCTTTAGATATTACCATGTGTTGCGCTAAAGAATATGAACATGTATGTAGAGGTGGAAATTTCGACCCATTTATTTATGAATGGGTCAATTAGGATCATGTTTTATCTGTGATGGGTCAAATGGGTAGAATATGAAAAATAGCATAAAAAGTAAGGAGAGTTGAAGCGCTGATGGTCGACGGTTTGAGGAGGAGGGGAAGACCGAAGCTGAGGTGGGAAGATAGACTTAGGCTAGACATGAAGGAGCTTCTCTTGTCCGAGGACATGATCTCAGATAGGAATGCGTGGAGAGCTAGGATTAGATCTGGCAGGTAGTCTCGGGCGGGTGTTTAGGAGGGCGTCTTTGCGTGGGTCCTTACTCGTCTTTTTGTTGCCATGCCCTTTGCCTTTTAGGTTTAGTATGCCCTTTGCTCCTTAGGTTTAGAGTTCCTTAGCTCTTTCCTTTTAGGTTTTTGTAGGCTAGTGGCGCTTCCCTTTGCCTTGCCTTTTAGGTTTAGTTTGCCCTTGGCTCTTTAGGCTTAGTGGTCCCTTTGCTCTTCCCTTTTAGGTCTGTAGGTGGCTTGTGGCGTTTCTTTTCCCTTTGCTTTGCCTTAGTTTTAGCCCCTTGCGTTTCCCTGCTTTATTTTTGTGCTTTTCTTGTTGGGTTTTTCTGTTTTTGGTTCTTTTTCCTTGCTTTGTTTGCCGCTTTGTGTGTCTTGCTCTTTGCTTTTGTGCTTTGGTGCCCTGTTTTATTTGTTTGTCTTTTTTCCTAGGTCTCTTGTTTGTTGGTTTCCTGCTACCTACTTGATTTGCTTGGCTTTTCCCTTTTGACTTTTATTTGCCTTTTTTGTTGCTCTTTGTTCCGTGCTATCTCTTTCGGTGATCTTTCACTCGCACATGTGCACGTGCCGGAGGTCTCCCTGGAAGCAGTCTCTCTACTCCCGGGTTCTACCTGGGGTAGGGGTAGGATCTGTCTACATTTCTACCTCCCCCATACCTCGCTTTTGCGGGATTGGGTATTGTTGTTGTTGTTGTTGTGTCAAATAGATTGAAAAGTCATCAAAAAAGTATTTTAATTGCATAAATCTTTATCAATTCATTTAAACAATTAATCTTATTATATATATATACTAAAAGAGGGGAGGATGATGGGTGCGACCACTGTAGCTGCCACAGTGATTTTTTTTTTAGTACTAACGGTCGTTAGTTATTTAACGGCTGTTAACTAACGACCGTTATCTTTAACATTTAAAAAAAAATTTATACGCACTTTGTCCTTCATCTCAGCGGTTCATTGCAAATTTAGTCCTCAAATAATTTACATAAATGGTCCTTCATGTTATACATCAATTGAAAAGTCAGTAATAAGTAACTAACTTCACGTTAAGTAGCTAACGGCAACAAAAGAATTCCGCAGCAACGCGCGGGTACAAACACTCGTTAATACAAAACTAGAGATTGTGTGCAAAAACTGATTCAGGTCAGCCTGACCCATATAAAAAGGTACCCGTTTTGACCCTATCCATGTCAAGACCAGCATATATTGCTACCTATATTTGTACGTGAAGTTCTGTCAGACACTGTTCATCGTATGAGGTTACTCAAAATCGTATATTTTCATTATGCAGGCTCTGAAGCTGTTGTGGAAAAAGGTGGTGTTTATTCAGCATCCAAGATATGAAAATTCTTCATACAAGGAAGATGCATTGGCACGTGATAGAAGTCTTGGGTGTTGCCCTGGTTTTTCAAAGCAAACAAATAATCACCAACAAGTTGAACATAATAGCCAAAAAGATCGTTGGTTTAGATGGAGAGACGCTAAATGGCCATGGTGCTGAATTTGACCCTGTAAGTTATTCAATTTACTGTTTAAGTTATACAAATCGATTTATTAAGATGTAACATTTGAATTTACAATAGACTTTAGACTCCTTAAGGAGTTATTATTTGTTGTTACCATAAGAAAATATTATTTAGCAATATGAATTTGATCATGTAAACTTTTCCACACATTTATACTTACAAATGAAGGCCGTGCATGAATTTGTAATAATCATTTTCACTTTTATGGACATGATTCTGTTTCCATGACCATGAGAATATTTTATCAACCATGTAGCAAATATTGTTGGCCGCTTAACCATGATAAGAAACTCCACGTGTTAGCAGAATACTCGTTGAACTAAAAGTCAAAGAAAACTAGATGGCTATTGATCGGGATTTTGTTACCTGTTTCTAACATACAGCTTGTCTTAACTTGGAACTCGATAAACTAATCATATAAAAAGGTGATTATACCAAGATATAGCTCGCCGTTTTTCTTAGGGAGTTGATACTCTCACCATATTTTTTGATGCAAATACCACAATTGTGCATTGCAGTGTTATACGGTACATTACTATAATGCACAAGTTGTGGTGCAAGCATAAAAAAATGTGGTGGGAGTATCAACTCCTACCATCAATATTTTCGCCCTCCAACAATTTACAGATTGTTTTGTATCCAACTGAAAAAGTAAACTACTCTCACATGCTACTTGATACTTTCATCCCCTTCTCAGTATGAGTGTATGACAATAAGCAGAATGACAAAAGTTCAATGCAGAACATATTTTATCTAAAGATCAAACCGCTTGATCTCAACCACACATCCAACTTCAATCCAATGGTTTAGATTATACATGTGCATTCATTTTAAATTAACATAAGGGCAATTTTGTAATTTTACTCTCCCCTCATTTACTCCCCCCCCCTCCTCATTTTCTCACCCTCCCCAATTCTCTCTCAAATAACAGTTTCCCCATTTTTAAACCCTAACCCCCAACTTTAAAATTGATGTTAATCACTTCTATTCAATCGACCTAAGAGATGAAATAACACTATTTAGAGGTGAGCCGTTGCTCCGGTCGTCTTCATCGGCTCTCGTTGACCAAAATAAGCCTCGAAACGACGAAATTGGTGAGTTGTTTTGTTCATGTTAGTTTATTTAAATATAACCATTAGATGTTTTGATAAGTTGTTTTGTTCATTTTTGTTCCATTAATCAAATCGTAAATGTCAATCTGTGATAAGTGGAAGTATTATTGATGATGACTAGCATTGATAATTGGAAGTATTATCAATGGATATAATTTGGTAAGTGGAAGTATTATAAAAAGATATAATTTGAACATCATATCAATGGATGTATTATTGATGATGACTAGTGTTGCAGTTGTAAATAATATTGTGATAAATGGAAGTTTTAAAACAAAATATATGGATTCTATTACTGTGAACAAGAAGAGGAATAAGAAGGTGAGTGTGATTAGTAACACGAATCAAAATTTGATTAAGTTTCGAGTTCGAGCCGTTAAATTGGATGAGGTGATGATTTGTCACCGTTTGGTTGATGTTTTTATGTGGTTATTGGTTATGAATTTATCATCATCATCATCATCATCATCATGTTATTGATTCTTTTACGCACGCTTTTGACAAGATAAAACAATTGTTTTTATCGTTTTCTTTTCCGTAGTTTTTGTGTTTCAATACTTTTGTGCTGTCAAATTTTATAACCTTACACCCCAATGATACTCTTCAAAACAGTTTTACCACATGGGCTATATATGGTAAGTACCTGCATATAGATTCAAATTTTCATATCTTTTTCATGCATGTTTTTACAAAGATGAAAATCATAACTCGATCTACTATACAGTTTGGTGCAGAAGAACAGATGAACTCGTTGATGGTCCTAACGCGATCCACATGAGTGCTGAGGTTCTTGACAGATGGTCCTTGGCATTCCAGTACCTCTTTCATTTTTTATCTGTCAACACACACAACTACTTTTTTATTACTACTTGTACTTATGGACCGTTTGTATCAACTTGTATCAGTTAGTGCTAGCTGTTACAAATGTATCTGCAATGGATGGATCCCAAGGAGCCTATATATCTTTATATAAATTCCACTGGAACTACTCGTGATGATGGTGAATCGGTGAGCGATTTTCTTCATCTCCTTTTTCTAGGCTCAGTATTCTCTATTGCTTTTGTTGATTATTTTTTCTTCTGAATTTTCTGTAACTGAATTTCTTTCTCCGTAAATGCTTCTCTCTTCAGCTCCACAGGTCCTCCAAGGGAAGATGTTGGTTCCTGCAGTGGTAGATCAAGTTCACGCGCAGACATTAGCAGCCTTGCAAGTATTGAAGGTACATATTCTATATGATGAGTATATAGTTTCCTTGAATGACAGTGTTACATTGATGAAAATTGACACTAGTGTGTAGCCTAATATGAGAAAAACTCCAATATTATAATTGCTGATATATCATTAATTCGTAATATTATGTTTAATAGTTAGCTGCATCAAATTCAAAATGTAGCAGAGTAGTTCTACTATTTTGGATAAAACATCACCCACATCTATCTATTTACAATTAAATGGGTCAAAGTTGCCACTTTTTGCCTGTTTGAAAGCTGACTACCCGAATTTAACAGGTTTTACTTGGAGGGAGAGCAGCAGAAGAGGTGATATTTGGAAGGGATACATCCAAGGCATTGGTAGACTACCTTGTAGATGCAACTTAGCTTGCTCGTAAAATTATCACAATGTAAAGTTACCCATTTGTCCCTCACCATCACAAATCACTTGGTATTATTGTCTTATTTGTTAAAAATGATAAGACTTGTGTGATTAAGTAGTTTTGTGAAATTAAGTAAAATCACAAGTGATTTATTCAGAATCACGTGTGATTTGTTCTGAATCACATGTGATTTGTTTATGAATCACATGTGATTTGTAATATAACTTTAAGTAATCATTTAAAGATGATAGTGAATGTTGTGTTTTCAGAGTGCTTCATATCAAAAGATATTTGGGTGAAGCTTTTGAAGTTCAAGTATACCACAAAGATATTGTTACGCAAGTTGAATGTACATGGAGAAAGGATGTTTGTATTGGCTAAGTAGCTTGAAAAGTAGGTTGAGGAGGATGTAACGCAATTAGGTACCGTTCGAGATAGTTGTAAAAAAACATGTATATGGTAGTTTGTAACTTTATTTTATGAAGTATGGGTTGTATTTGAAAAAGTATCAACAATTGTATGCTATAAATCGTCTTTAAACAAATCGTATGTTTATTAACCTGTCTTTTGCTGTAAGTTTTAACATATGTTTTCTTAATTTTGGTAAACGATGATAACCGATGGTCGTAGCCTGGGCAAGTTATATATCTAGATAACACATGATTCATGAGAAAATCATATGTGATTTTCGCATGAATCACATGTGATTCTATTCATATCACATGTGATTTATGGTATAACAGCTGTTAAAAAGTAGTTTTATGTTTTCTGTTTTGTGAATTCCACCTATCCGTGTTAAATTAGTTGATAAATCAAAATATGGTAGAAAGTATCTTTACTTTCTTAGACATGTATCTTTTATGATAATTCTTAAGTATAATTACTTATTTAGAAATGTAAAATATATGATTTAATTTGACATGTTTATTTGATACACCAAAAACATGTGATTTAGTACAAAATCACATGTGATTAAGTACCTAAACACAAAATCACATGTGATTGAGTATCAAATCACATGTGATTTAATAAACCAATCACATGTGACTTGTACATGAATCATGTGTTTTTTTTTCTTACCCCTTGTTGATGGTATCTAAATTTATAATTCAAAGATAATATAAATAACAAAGTTGATAGGATGGCATATATTCAAATAAACAAAAATTCCATATATTCAAGTAAACTTTTGCAAAAATTCCATATATTCAAGTAGAAAAGAATTCCACATATTCAAAGAACCAACAAACACTTTGCAAAAATTCAAGAATTCAATATATTCAAGTAAACAAGAGTTTTCAAAACTTAAAAGTGTTCAAGCATCAAGTGGTTTTGCTTCTCTTTGCCTTTGGATTCAATGGACAAGTTGTTTTAGTATACAAGTTAGTATTCTCTCCACAATGTCCACAAACCTTCATTGGTTTCGATTTAACTTGAAGTGTTTTTTCTCTTTCACGCTTTCTACATTCTCCTTCTTTTAAATCCGCTTTGTTTCTAGCCTCAAAATACATTTTTCTAGAATGATGTCAATATCAGGATTCTTGAAGACACAGAATATGTGTCAGCATAGAAAACCGTATCGAACAAAATGTCTACAAGAACATACCACCGACCCATCTTCTATAGCACGCAATACCTTTTCACAACACAAGAAATAAATAACTAGATTTTATAATCACACGTGATTCTGTGTAGAACAAGTGATTTATAGATATTTCACATGTGATCCTCTACATGGATCACATGTGATTCATACATAGATCACATGTGATTCATACATGGATCACATATGATTTACTCTTTCTAGATCAAAACAGAAACACATTTGATTCAGTTTACAACAACACAGAGTAAATCACACGTGATTTACATTTTTCTATAACAAAACACAACAAAAAAACAGAATCACGTGTGATTTACTCATTTCTAAATTAAAACAGAACAACATGTGATTCAGTTTATAACAACAAAAAGCAAACCAAACGTGATTTATATTTTTCCATAACAAAACACAAAAAACACAAAAACAGGAAGCAATTTAAACTTAGTTTAATCTAGAAAGAGTGGTAATAGAAAATGAAATGAATTAATTAATAACTAATTATTAATGAACCTAACAACCAGTTAATATGCCATTTTGCATCATAAACTTTATAGTGTCACATGCTTATTTTTTATTATACTGTTAATATGACGATCATCTTTTTAAACAAGTAGAATTAAGCCACATGTATTTATAAGGATAATTATGAATGACTTGTAGTGTGTTAGCACGAAAGCAATTTTACAAGTTGTAGACAAAAACCATTACCACAAAATTTATTGTCCTAAACTAAACTGCAAATCGGCTCATCAGCTCATGTACGTATGTGGAAACTGAAATAAATTGAATCCAATAATATACTCTTTTAAACATGTAAAAAAACTCTTTGTATCATCTTCTTAAAAAAAACTCACTATTAACTCACCGGAATTCAGTTAACCACCACTACCAACACCACCGGCGTAATACATAAACTGTTAAAAACTAACTAATGAAAAATATTCATAACAACAATTATATAAGAGAAATGAATACAATTATTAAACCTGTAATTAGAAGCAGCACGATACGGAGTAGCAAGAGCTTTAGAAGCACCAGCATGACGGCGGCGGATCGACGGAAGACGACGGATCGAAGGCGGAACAAACGACGGAGCAACAGATCGATGGCGGAACAACAGGTTGATGGCGGAACAACAAATCGTCAGCGGATAGAAGGTGGATCGATGGTTGATCTTCGGCGGATCGACAAAGATGACGGTTTACGGTGGTTTGTTTGTTTTCACTGGTGCTTGTTTTCGTACAGAGATAACACTTTTTGTTTTGTCAAAAAGTAAGTGATATTTATTTTTAACTTTTATACTAGACCAATATGCCCTTGATGTGTAATTGGGTGTTTTATTGTTAGCCATTGGATCAAAATAAAATTAAGGGTTAGGATTGGCTCCTTTGATCTTTAGAGATTTATTGATCTTTAAGGATCTCACCTCTAAGCAGAATACGAAATTCACTATTCACAGAAATAAATATAACTTCTCACATGCATTATGTCATTGAGTATACACGTACACAAAGATACTTTTGTACCATTTGGTATAACCACAAATGAAGAAGCAAAAAAAATGTAAGCAGGTAGCAAAACTTTACCCTTAAAGGCGAAACAAATGAACACAGATGTTGCAAACAAAGTAGGACATTGCCCTTAAAGGCTCATTAGTTTTCAAAAACCTGTAAAATCAGCAT
Organism: Artemisia argyi; assembly: GCA_030686995.1. NCBI lineage: Eukaryota > Viridiplantae > Streptophyta > Magnoliopsida > Asterales > Asteraceae > Artemisia > Artemisia argyi. Next base: position 47,386,819 of record CM060681.1, on the reverse strand, counting down.
GCCTGTGAAGGTTGAGGTAAGTTGGAACTGAACACGATTGAGCTTACTCAGTAACGTTATGGTTAATCCAACATAGTTTCAATGCCCAAGCGCAAAACCGTGACCAAGCTAGGTGCTCCCCTACATGAAGCCAAATGAAGCAAGTTTCCTTAGCCTGCAATAGTACATTGATAATTGGACCACTCTATGTTGAATTATAATATCATGACAATCATATAAAATAAACCAAACACATCAAGAGAGCATATGCGGAAGCGTTATAACAAGATCATATAACATGTAATTAATTAATCAATAATAAATAGTAAACATACCTTTGTGATTCTAGCCCGAACAAGAATCAAATGCAATCTTCAAATCAAGAACCCTAATTAGGGTTTATGTGGATTATAAGAATTACCCCTTACCTCTTTTGTAATTCAATCCAAGAATCAAACAATAGTGTGTTTGAATCGTGTTCTTGTACACACGTACTAATTCAAGTAAAAGTTTATGCAAGTAAATAAAACACAAAACTTTTTAGCTTTATAAAAATCGAAACCCTTATAGGGATTAAAGATGGATCGATTTTGAGGACAAGAAGAGAGAAAGAAAACACCTATTATGTGTGTACAAGTTATGAGAAAACAATAACCCATGAGGTGTTTATATACTTGATGAAACTTGGAGCTCAAGGCACAAAGGAGGTGGATCCCTCCCTTTGGCCGATCGGTTGTAGCACCCCCAAAGGGATTCCGGAACCTTCTCTTGTTTCCAATTATTCATAAGTATTACTTTCCTAATCTTCGTCTAACGGTCGTTAGTCATTCTCCGTTAATTACTAACGGTCGTTACTAGTTTTGTGTTTATTAATAATTATATATAACATTTATAAATAATTATTCTTTTACTCTTCATACGTAAAGTGTGCAATCCCACGATCTCGAGTTCGATCCTAACATACGACTACTAAAATAATGTCCATAATCTAACAGCTCCCACTTTGACATATTTTAATAGTGTAATCACATCGGTTAGCGTCTTGCAACACGCCGATGCTTCTAGTACGATTTCGAGTAAGGCTCCTGGACAAACCTTTTAATGATTTCTCATTATTATTATCCTTTTGTTTCTAATACGATATTAATAAGGATATGGATTAAAGTGATTCCTTAATTAACCATTCTGTTTCTCGTTGTTTGTGATTGATCAAGATTACCAAATCTTCTGAACATATTCAGGGGAGATCTTGAGTGCGGCCGCACATACATCTTACCAACCCTACGAGGGGCCCAGCAATATTAAACTCCAAAAATAATTTGAAGGAACAAATTCTATCGTGACTACAAGTAAAACCACAAACTTTGAAACACTTTCAAAAACAACCTTTATGACTACCAGTTATGTATAGCGTTAAGTTGTTCCACAAAAATGTACTACATTCATGACACTTATCTTGCATCTCAAGTCTGAGGATAACTTCTCATGATTTACTTAATAACAAAATCCATAAAGTAACATCATGTTGTTGGGATAAGTCCTATATTCGGTATCATTGAATATCATCTGAAATGGCATGACTACGCATCAATATACTTTAAGTACATTATACCATCCTTCAGATTTGTCTTGATTTAATAATATTCCCATATTATTAACTGACAACGGACAATTTAGAATAACATTTATTCATGGATTAAACATACAAATATAGGATACAATATATTATAAATTAAACATACCATGTATTTAAATTTATTATAATAATTGTTTAACATCCCTTATCCAAATACTAAATATAACAATGCATGATAACTCTTGTTGATGAATTATGTCTCAAGTAATGACATTCATACTTGTTGACAAAGCATAGATCATTCAACTTTGATCTATTGGAATTTTAAGAATACTTATTTCAAGAATTCAACTAGTGAAGTTCTTGTATGTGCATACTCAACTATTTTGATTATGCCATATTTTATTTCATAAAATGTGACATCCTTAACCACCAATTTATGATAATCAAACTTCCAAACATTTTAAAGTTTAAAGTATTCTTATTATTTTAATGTATAATGCAACTATGCTCTTAGTAAGCATAACTAGTAATAGCCAAGGATGAAATCCTTACCATAACTAGTATTGATTGTCATCTCAATTTCATTAGCATCATTGTATGCAAACAACAATATGCTATTAAAACTTCCCGTAAACATTAATATCTATTGTGTAATGTTTGATGCCCTTCAAACTTTCAAGTTTGTTGGTTATGACAATTTTTACAACAATTGAAAAATTGTTCATCTATAGAATTTAGAAGCTGTTCCAGATTTAGGATGTGATTCTATAATCAAACATATTCTTTTTAGAATATTACACAAATTATCTAATAACTTTTTTAATTAGATATTAATATTGCCAAATCATCTTGTAGTCAAGCATGATACAACAAAACATGATATTCATGAAAAATCTTTTAGTCATACTTAGATTTTATTACATATCCATTTAGACTTTCTAAATGATATATCATGTTATATTAGATTCATTTACCGCACATGTTTTAACAATAAACATTCATTCCAAGGTTGTATGTCTTATTTTCTAAATATTTCAAGTAAAGTTTCATTCCAAACTAAGACTTAACTTTTAACTTATATGGAATGTTACTTTTATATGTTCTACAACATATATGATTTAAGAAATTAAATATAATACTCCCACTAGCTTTTAGGAATACTTAGAAATTATCTTATTTCAATTATAAACCAACACATGAATTTAATAATTAAACATAAGAGTAATCTTCTAGATGCATGCATTTATCCATCCATGGATTATTGCACTTTGTACACTTCCAAAGATTTATTTGAATTCATAAACTCTCTTTGATTACTTATCGTCCTCGCTCAAGTAATCACTCAAGAAAAAGTTTCGATATTCTATTGTCAATTTCATAAATATGACAATCATAATTTTTATATATTTAATGTATTTATAAAAGAATATTCAATCACAGTCAATCGCTTAAGTGTGATAAATAATCTTGTCATAAAACATGCATTAAATACGTGCACAATATTGTCCATATGATTTCTTTACAAAGATTTAAACCACAAGGGTTACCTAATCTTTGAAGAAACTCATCTTCATTTTCTAGTCTAACTATTAAGATAAATCAAGTTTCTAAAATTGATTATTTTTATGGATAACATCTTAATCATTCATATCATGTATACTTTACCCAATTTCATATTTGGTAATGTATCATAATGATTATCAGGTTTACAATAATCCTGTAAATCATAGCCCTCAGCATATTAATCAAATATCTGAGATATATTGCTATTCCATGAATGATAATTCCATCATCTTGAGATTTAACATTTAAATGTCAAACTTTATTATCATGTTGAGATTTAACATTCAAATGTCAAACTTCATCATGATATTTACTAGTGTATTTTAGAAGATTATGTATCTTGTAATTTTATCTTTTAAAGATCAAAACTCCCACTTGCTTTTAGCAATTTAAAGACTATCTTTAAATACTTAGCAAATAAAGCAACAATACAATGTTCTCTTTTGGGATATTACAAATACTTATTGACTGTTCCTGACTTTACTTTGTTAATAACCTCTTCATAAGCAGTTAAACAAATTTGAAACTTCAATTTAAAACTTAATGTGATTCATCACATTCCATCATATGATAATGTCTTATTAATCTTCTAGGTTGGAGTTTTATTAAATATGTCCAAGCCATACTCAATATTATAACCTTGATAACTTTTTGGAAGAAAAGAAATCATAGTTATCTTTAATCAAACAATATAACTAGAGTTTGATTTTCCTAACTGAACATACCATAAACATTTGGTATTTCATTAGTATTAATATTGTAAGACAATCTAACAATATTTAAGATAACCATATTTCCTTTTGGCTTGTCTATTTACCAACTAATTCATTTTAATGGTATAATAATTTTCAAGCCAATTACATGCTTTATAACACAAGTACTTTTTACAAAGTCACTACATGTCCATGTCTTTACAAGAAAACATAAACTGTTATAATCCCACTATACGTTATAAGTCATTAACAATTTAATGACTTCATGTATATGGCTTAATTAAAGAACATAACAAAATAACGTCTTACTTTATTATAAGTCTTGTAACAATTAAAAAACTTTATGTTTATATCTTTACTATTACACAAAAACATGTTTAACTAAAGTAATTATGAACACCATCTTTTGGTTTCAATAGTAATTTCAAGTTAATTTATTACTTCACAATAATGTAAATAACATTATTTCTTTATTTATTTATGTCATTTCAAAAACACATAAATATTCAGATTGAAGTAGCATTAGATTACTTTATTAATTTATGTCATTTCAAGAATTCATAAATATATAAATTAAAGTAGTCTTGATATCATATTGACACATGTTCTAATAGGTATCTAATTTAGAAACTGCAAATTCTCATGGTTCAATTACACCAGTTGATCTGCTAGTAATGAAAATATAAAATTCACATTGTTGTTGCAATCTAGCTAAGCTCTCACATAACATAAATTGTAACACCAAGTGTTTCTTGAATTAGATTAGTATAATTCATATTAGAACTTTATTCTCTTACTTTGCAGTCAAGAGAATCCATTAAATCATATCTTTATGAGTTGTTTCTTGCACACATTAAAGATAACATTTCTCCCACTTGTGCATGGAACAACCTCATATAGTTGATAAACAACACGCCATGCATTTGTTTATGTGATCAATATGATTGTGTCATAGATCTTAGCATAACAAGTAGATGTAGAACAACAATGTCTAGTAAGGAAACGTACAAGACTATCCTTAAAAGTATGAGTGTCTACACTTGGAAAGTAATTATCTTTAGCTACCAAGATGTCAAAGCTTGTAACTCCCATTGAATTAAAGACCATTACAATAATTCCTCATTCAGTAATAAGTACACAATACTCCCACTGAATTTGATAATATTATAAAAGTTTCATATCCAGTGAAAGAAAATAGTGTGCTTTTAACTTTCCTACACCTTTGAATGTCCATACGTAACAATTACTTACGCATTAAAGAGTGTATTCTACTACGTAAATGATGGACTATCCACCAAATGCTATTAACTTGAAATTGGGCATGCAATTTCTTCCTTAATAGGTCTACCATCTCACAATGTATGTAGCACCTTTTAAATAGTCAAAACAACTAGATCAATAAACTAGTTTGTCTTTTACCATTTTGCGATAATTAGTCTAGCTTCTAATCATAATAACTCATAAAATGTCATACATAATTTTCTGTTAACCAAATATAAAAAATATGCAATTATCTTAACTATTATAAAATTTGCTATGAGTTATATTATAATTTAGACATATCTAATATTCCTATTATCCTTTCTCATTCATGAAAAGGAATAGGATTGTATCTCACTCTTCTTTCATAGAAAGACGACTTCTTTTGCTTTTTAAGTAAATTATTCTTAATCAAACATTTGTTTGAAAACAGAACGAGATCAATTTACTAAAGCTCAAAGTGCGTTTACGGTTTGAACGTTGCATTAATACATTAAAACGAATTACAAAATTCAATTTCAGTATTTTCGATAATTAGATCTTTAAGAAAATAAAATACCCATTGGTAAATATATTCATATAAACCATAGTATTTTCTTAAAGCTAGGATCCAAATTGACATAGTACCATTACATCAGTTGATCTGCTAGTAATGATAGTATTCAACAAGGTAATTGTCAAACAATAATTGCCAATATCATATTGCAATTCCTAGATTATTATGGGATTTACTTTCACAAAACTTTTGCAAAGTAAGCATGTTTCATCCCTATCTAATGCCTTGAGTCCAAGATCTCACTTCCTACTCAATTTAAGTCGTCTAACTTAAAAACTGCAAACTCATAAATCCATTACATCAGTTGATCTGCTAGCAATGAAATTATGAAATTTACCTCTCCATTGCAATCTAGCCTAGCTCTCACATGACGTAAACTACAACTTCAAGTGTTTTAATTAGATGGCATTCGACTTAATTTTATAAGGTTATAAATTTTGACGTGTAATCAAAATAATGTATGAAGAAGCATGCATACAACTTCATAACATTGGTTTTTCAAAACATTTTTATTACCAATTAACTAAGAGTAAAATAACAAAGTTTTGATTGAGGTATCGGGTTCACCAATTAAAGAATTACCAACAATTATCGTCCACTATATCGTACTTTTGCATAAGCCCTAAGGCTTAGTGTTTCGGATAATCATTGTGAAATTGTGGTAAATTCACCCATAAGATGACAATGTACGTAATATAGTGATATAGGTAAGGCTAGAGTCGGCACACAAGCGGTTGTAGAGAACCGGTAGGTGCATGGTCTTTAAAAACCCCTCTCTACAAGCACATTGTATGGCAACCTTCGGTCCGCCTTTCGCACACTATGTACAAAAACATCAATCAACCAATCCTTTGAAATTTAAACTCTTAAAACCAAAACAATTTCGCTATTTATTTAGTCCATATTATTTTTCTATTCAAAAATTACCCTTTTTTCGTTTATAAACATGTCTCAAATAATAATAAACAAAAACAAGTAATACATAATAAAAAATAAAACAACCAAATAAATATATACATAACATAACAATTAAATATGTATAAACATGTAGCCACATGCAAATTTTATTCAATAGTCCTATTAATAATCAAGTCTAGGTGTATAATGCATTTATTCAATTAAGGCTTTCTTCTTCAATGGAAAAAGATCCACATACATCGATAAATCGATTGCGTAAGCCAAAACTAAACAAACACCACATAGCACATAATTGATTACTTAATATTGAAGTCTTCCCCAATTCGACATCTATTAATAAATTTACATGTTTCGATATAACTTAATAATTAATTAATATTCAATTTAAACCATTGAAATTATAACACAATAAAATCCATGCAAATATGCACTTTTCATGGATTATGCTTAACAATTAACATATTGCACCAAGATCGTTTACTAAAACGCATAACCAATTACATGACAACCTAGGGTTTCTAATCATATTAAAAAACAAAACCAAAACCCTAAAAACCCTAATAGGTCAATCGACCTAATAAAAAAATTAAGGTTAGGAATCGAAAAACCCTAAAAAAACATGTAATTAAACGAATCAAGATTCAATTTTTATGCGTTTCGATAATTAATTACACATTATAATGGCTCATGATGCCACTGTTTAATTATAATATCATGACAATCATATAAAATAAACCAAACACATCAAGAGAGCATATGTGGAAGCATTATAACAAGATCATATAACATGTAATTAATTAATCAATAATAAATAGTAAACATACCTTTGTGATTCTAGCTCGAACAAAAATAAAATGCAATTTTCAAATCAAGAACCCTAATTAGGGTTTATGTGGATTATAAGAATTACCCCTTACCTCTTTTGTAATTCAATCCAAGAATCAAACAATAGTGTGTTTGAATCGTGTTCTTGTACACACGTACTAATTCAAGTAAAAGTTTATGCAAGTAAATAAAACACAAAACTTTTTAGCTTTATAAAAATCGAAACCCTTATAGGGATTAAAGATGGATCGATTTTGAGGACAAGAAGAGAGAAAGAAAACACCTATTATGTGTGTACAAGTTATAAGAAAACAATAACCTATGAGGTGTTTATATACTTGATGAAACTTGGAGCTCAAGGCACAAAGGAGGTGGATCCCTCCCTTTGGCCGATCCGGTTGTAGCACCCCCAAAGGAATTCCGGAACCTTCTCTTGTTTCCAATTATTCATAAGTATTACTTTCCTAATCTTCTTCTAACGGTCGTTAGTCATTCTCCGTTAAATACTAATGGTCGTTACTAGTTTTGTGTTTATTAATAATTATATATAACATTTATAAATAATTATTCTTTTACTCTTCATACGTAAAGTGTGCAATCCCATGGTCTCGAGTTCGATCCTAACATACGACTACTAAAATAATGTCCATAATCAAACACTCTAAACTCACCACGTTATTCATTTTTGGACTTTTCTCATCAGCATATTGTTTCCGGTTAGAGCATTTCTTCAACAAACTAATTGCATTAACGACACTTCACCAAAATTACAAGGCAGAAAATGGCAATTGTCAACATCACACCGTACCACCTAACGTGCACAACCAAACACCAAGAATCACTAGGAAAGATTAATAGGCAAACTCCAATGGTACACATCAAAGAAAACATGGACGGAACATGTATAGGGACAAGGGGGTTGTGGCCCCCCAAAAAAATTTAACCTTATATACATTTTACACCTTTTTGTTTTTATTTTTAGTCATTTTTAATTGAAAAATTATAGCTTTGTGTATATTGGCCTCCTCAAAATAAATCTTTTACAAATTGGCCCCTCCAACATATACGTTCAAGTTCCGTCTCTGAAAGAAAACCAGACTTCAATTCAATGTAACATTCCAAGATGAAAAACGTGATTGTTGTTTCCTTCTAGCACAAATTATAAAACTAACTGAACTTAGTTAGCCAAGATTTATAAACTATATTATAGGTTAGTCATTATTTCTACGGATTTGTTATGTTCAGAAAGTACAGACATAACCACTTAAGGGTGGCCGTGGTAAAAGGGCTTGTGACAATCACTCTAAAATATGTGAGGTCTCAAGTTCAATTCCTACTAGGTGCAAACAACCTTAAGTGACCACGCCAACCTCCTAAAAAGGGAGGGCTTTACCTGGTTTGAGTCTGTGTGGTGGTGGGTTCAAACCCCATGAATAATTAGTCGGGCAAAAGGTAGGAAATCATGGTTAACAACAACAACAACAACCAAAATAATAATAATAATAATAATAATAATAATAATAATAATAAAGTAAAGACACGGGTAACTGATTGTAGACCGAGGACTGTATATAAGGATCCACATGGGTGCCGGGTGTGGCACGGGCCACACCTGATCTTTGGTCACGAAGTGTAAATTATTTTTTAAAAGTGTCGTTTTCTGGTACATGTAACCCCGATAATACTTTTGTGCTACTTTCTTTCTTTAACTTTAGTTTAGCCAAAAAAAAAATATATATATATATATATATATATATATTTATGAAGCAACTTTAGTACTTATGATAAAGTGAAAAACACAATAACTGTGTAAAACCCTCCCAAAAATTCTAGGTCCGTTCACAAATTCTGCATATCCAGTAGCGTAAACATCTTAAACGTAACAAGTTTCGCAAAACCCTTGTAATTAATAAGGGTGGAAATTAAATATATGTTTTTTTTTTTAAAAATGTAAAAATAACAGCTTTAATGGTGTATAAAACCAGCTGCATGGGATCATCTGCATGACACAAATGGAGGCTCTTTATCTTTTATGTTCAATCATCCCCACCACTATAACCACCATTTTACTATCCTTCCTCATCCCCTCCCGCCTCCTCTTTCTCCGCCTTTTTCCGGCCGGAAACCCAACTAGTACTTCAGTTTCCCTCTACGAGGGTAGCGTTCAGCATGAACGACGTAGCCCTGGTCACCATTCTTTTAAGTACCATGTACGTTATGCTTTCATTGACCTTGATCACACAACTCACCCACCACCTGATCATATTTCAGCTCAACAAGCTCGTGATATTGCTCAAACCAATGGTCCTGTGTAAGTTTATAATGCAACATATATACTTTGGGTCAATATCTTTTATAAAGACTACTATAAAACGGCATACATTTAACTGTAAAACAGGCCCTAAGTTGTTTCGGACCAAGTCTTTGGAATTAATATATTACATAGGCTTCCCAAAACACCCCCTAATTAAGCATTTCCAAACACCCTCTTTAGTCAGAAATAATCAGATAATTTGTTTGAATATCAAGCCCAAACACTTTTGGAACAACTTATTTGTTGCATTGTCATTTCTTTCATGCGCAGATAAAAGATGTGTATTGACTAACTTTTGTACCTTTACTGTAGTTTCCTTTTGACAATTCCTCCTAGTGTTGGATATCACCAAAACCCGTTAAGTGTGTACTATTGCTATGACGCAGAAGGATCAAGCAAATGCTTAAAGAAGTGCATTGCCGAGGTCTGTAAATTACTGATTTTTATCTACTTGATCACGGCATCTTTTGTTATTTTCTTTATCATGTATTAGTCATGCTGATATTTCCAGTTTGGTGCTTTAGGCCACCAATTCACCATGGGGAGAAAGACTACAGTTTCTATTTAACCCAAACTCTGATGTAGTCGCTAAATTGCTTCATGTTAGTCCTTTCATGGTATGTATAATGTATGTATTTGTAAGTATTTGTAAAGAGGAACGTTTCAACTGTTGGTTTAATTACTTGTTAATTATAGGATATGCTCGGGAACTGGAAAATGAGAACAAGTTTACCTGGCGAGAATCTTGTGGTAACCAGTTCAATTCACCATCCAAAGCTAGGTGACTATTTCACTGCTTCTCTCAGTGCAAAAAGGGTGTCTTCATCATCCATTCAACATGCGGTTTTTTTTTGGCTAATGCCTCATAAAATTTCAATATGGATGTGTTGGCAGGTAAGTTTTCTATTTCATTAGTTTCCTTTAATATCAGTAGTCTTTGTGCTATAAAAAATCTTGACTTGTATGTATAGAGGAGGCAATTTCAATTCAGGTTATGTTTGATCTCTAATCAGTCAAAGGGCTAAAATTAAAAAAATAAAGAAATAAAAAAAATAATAGCTTTGATATAGTATCCATTGAAAGTGTGCCTCAACTTCGTGCGTAATTTCATGATGCAGGCTTTGAAGCTATGGTGGAAGAAGTTGGAGGTTGTTCCACACCCTAAGTATGAAAATCTGGCATACAAGATGCATTGGCACGCAATAGAAATCTTGGGTGCTGCCCAGTGTTTGCAACGGAAACAGATAATGGCCAGCAAGTTAAACAAATCAGTCAAAAGGAACGTTGGATTAAATGGAGAGACGCTAAACGGCCATGGTGCTGAACTGCTGATTGCTGAATTGTTCATGTGAGTCCTCCTCATCATCGGTTAATACGTCACATATGAAAGTACAATTTATTGATTACGCTCCTTAAGTATTGTATTTAGCAGTAAAGACTGTCAATGCTTCTACTATTATCTCTTAATGTAACTGTAATAATCATTCTCTCAGTTGTGTTCAAAGACGTCTGGTGCTTGATATCATAGACCACATACAGTCTTTGTTCATGTCTATGAGAACATTTATCAACTATCTAACATATAATGGTGCCGGTTAAACCACAATAGGCAAGTCGATCTATTACCAAGTCTGATTGTTGGACACTCGAGCATTAAACAGAATCTATTTAACAGCTATTCGTTGAACTAAAACTCATGGAGAACTAGATGGGGATTCGTCACGTTCTTGCTCATGCTCTTTACATTCAAGTTTTCTTAATACAAAAAAGTAATTTTATCAAAAATAGTAGACAGAATTTATGTTTTTCAATGCCCAATAGCAACACAAACAGGCATGCAGACATAATTTAATCAAAGGTTCTGAATTCTGATCAAGCTGAAAAAGATATACTCACATGCTATTTTATCCTGTCATTTCCTTCTCAGCATGACTATGCAGAATGGACTAATTGATCATCTTGTCATTTTTCAATTACATTTGGTCGTTCAAAGAATAAATTATACCCACGAATTTAACAATATTATATTACCTTAGCATCTCATCGCGTTTACATCACAGCATGTTGCATACAAAACAGGACAATGCCCTCAGAGGCATATGAATTACAAATAACCGAAAACTTAAGTACACTTTAGGCCTTCTACGACAAGTCGACAACTAGCATGGATATCAATCCTGTTGGATTCAATAATTTGAAATGCCGAAAGTTATTTAATAAACTAACGTTCTGTTATTTCACACTTGATAACACAACAAATTACAGTACAGAGAAAAAAAAATGGTAACTAAAATAGAGAAAAAGGGAAATTACTTTCACTCTGCCTCTCAACCATATAAGTCAACTTTACAACATAACTCGTTACAACAATAGTACCTTACCCTGTCTCTTTCTTCATGACGTAACTATATATTTATTCTCAGTTGGTGCAGTCAAAACCATGGCAAATCGAAAGCCATATAACAAGGACTAGTAGCAGAAGAATACCAAGAACCACTAGTTTTATTTTCATGTTTTGATACCACATCTTCCTTCTGATTTTGGTGCCCGCTTTCTTAAATTGTTGTGCCTGAAAAAAATAAAAAATAAAAAATACAGTATATATATAAAAAATAAACAATTGAGTACAATATATCCCTGACACAAGAAATAAATAAGCTTGATTTTGGAATAAGATATGGGCATACCGAATCACGTAGATTTTCAGCCTTGTCGTTTAAATTTGTAAGGTTTTCTCCTCTATCAATAGCCTGCAAAAAAAGTTGACTTATGGGGTCAAACATGCTTATGTTTAATCAAAATCAAGGATGGTCAAACAACGGGTGGGTTGGTCAGGTTGGGTAACGGGTCAAAATAGGTCAATCTTAAGTATCGGTAATATGGGCTGGGTGATTGGACTAACTTGCATAACACGTGTTTAAAAATTAATATAAGTCAACGATTTAGGTCATATGTAATGAAGTAGACCATCAGGGACTTCAACACGTTTGATCCCCCATTTGACCCTTTCCTTTTTTACAGGTTATATCATATACTTTGATACGACTCATTTGAGATAGAACACTACCCAAATCGACCCAATTATACGTATATGGGACGAACTTGCTACTTCTATCAACAATTTAAAAAGTACACCACAACTTATATCATAAGTTCATAACAAATTGAATCAGCAAGCTTATTTCTTTGTAACAAAATATATATATATATATATATATTTTATCTTGAAGGTCATGTAGTGCCTCATGATGCAAATGAATGAAACAGAACACCTATGTTCGAGTGCCAAATTTGATTATTGCGAATTTGCAAATTCGCAGTACTCAACAGTGAGGTCAAAATAGGGTCAAAATAATCGGATTATAAGAAATAAGTAAGGAGATAGCTGCTATACGAAAACTCATTATTTAGATGAATAAATAAATATTTTAAACTTCGATAATTGATTTTCTGATTACAGTTGTGTAACAACTAACAAGCTGCACTAATCACTTCTATTTTTTTTATCCAAAGCCTCTAAATGAGATTCCAACTGTATGAACGTACCTTATCTATGTTCTCCAACATAATACTCTTAACTTCTGAAACTTGAGCTTTCACTTTTATCAGCTTCTCAATCTCATCTGCATGCTCAATTATATACTGCATGTGCTCTTTCATTATTGGCCTGCGTATTCAAATCGTCATGGTATTAATTCAATACAAAATAGAATATGGTTGCATAGAAAAATGAGTCGCATATACATACCCAAATTCCTTGTTGAGACTTTTAGCAACTGCTGTATCGGCTTTACCACCACCATATCTTTTCTTAAAGTCTGCCCGTACACGTTCTAGAAATGCAATAGATATTTGCTTGCCAACCGATTCTTTAGCAACCACACAATAAGCTGCAATTCGAACACAATAATCACGAGCCATACAACTTCATGAACCAAGATCAGGAACAAATTGTGAAATCAAGGAGGTGTTTGGCATCGGCATTGTGTTTCAAAGGTCTATCTGATTATTGTGTTTACATGTTGCTGACAGCCAGTTTATAGTGTTTGGGTATTACGAAGCTGGTCTGAATCAGTTTAGGACTGGCTTCGACAAAACTGATACTCATAATCTGGTTATTTAGGATCATTTTACATGTGAATCCTTATATAATCAGAAAGTTAAACATCAAATATTCTGATTATCACCACTTCAAACATCAAAAGCATCCATACACTATATCATGCAACTTGTTTTGTTACAACTGATCGTCTTATATTTTTTCATATCACATAATCACTTTCACTATCAATGCCAAAGACCCTAAAAGTATTTCAAAGAACTAAGTTGCAAGCAAACTAATTTTCTAGTCTTGTTTTTAACATTTAGGTTTCAACTTCTAGTTATACATCCACATCCACATCCACTTATGCATTTAACTAGTTACCATTATGGCAACTACATGCTACAAACGCATATTTAGAACACTAAACGTACCAGAATCTATGAGTAAACCCTTAGCAAGAAATAAGTGATTATTATTCTAAAAAAAAAAAAAAAAAGTGGTTATCTTTATTTGGCCATAATGAAACGATTATCTGAGCTAATTATCACAACTAAAAACAACAAAAACACATCCAAACACTATCCATGCATGTTTTTTCACAAATGATTATCTGATCCTAATTATATCATATCAAATCATGTCACAATCTCAAACATTAATATACCCCCTAGCCCCTAGATAACACAAATAAACATAAAAGCTACCCCTTTTTCACCCAGAACATACCCTACTGTTTTTAGGAAACTTTCTTCTTCCAATGTCAAATCAAATCAAACCCTACATAAACATTCTGATACTAGCACATCACAATTTTTCCTTAAAACAAAACCCTACAAACACAAATTTCAGAACATTCCCCCAAACTTATCATTCAAATCAATCAACAATTACATAAAGACAGACCAAACCCACATCTTTATTTTTTGCTTACTATAGTTTCCGGACTTTTTTGCTGACTAATTCACAGGGCTTGAGCTCACAGCATCACATAATCGAACCAACTAAACCTAAATCTTTTTACTTGGTAACTCGGACTTTTTGACCGACTATTTCACGGGGCTCAAGCCTACCACCACACAGCATCAAACCAACTAAACCCCAAAGCATAATACAAAAGTACAAAACAAACCAAACCCACATCACAATTTATCCTTCAAACAAAACCCTTAAATCTTACAACATAAAGTTTCATTTTCTCTTTCACAGCTTACAAAAACAAACTAATCTCAATTACCTCTAAAAACAAAACCCTTAAACCCTACAACACAAATTTCAAATTTTTATCACAAACCCATCAACAATAACACAAAACAAACCAAACCCAGATCAGATCCATCACCGAAAAAAAAAAAAAAAAAAAAAAAAAAAAAAAAAAAAAAAATCTTACCATAACCATCTTGAACCAAGAAGTTAAAAGTATGATGATCACAATTATAAGTAAACTTATTATTGGTTGATGGCAGCTTTTGAAGACACTGAGATGCAATTGCTGGAAAGTTGCCAGTGAACTCAGTATACTCAGCTAAGATCATTGTTCCTCTAGCTACAAAGCTGTAGATAAATGATTCTTGACCCATCTTTTTCAAAACAAAAAACACACAGTTAAGGTGTTTTTGTGTGTGTTTTGTGTTTGAGTTCAAGTGTTGTTTTCCGACACAGGAGTGGAGTATGCTTTTACTTGATTCATGGTTTTAAGAAAAGTATATTTTTTGGCATGGGTTTGGGTTTAATGATTATTTTATTTGGTGTGGGTTTTTCTGTTCTAGATTTCTTTATGTCATTTTCTTGTTTTTGTGATTTGTTTTTTTAATGGTTTTGAGATGAGATTGATTTTTAGGACAATAGTCAATATAGTTAGATTTGTAAGAGTTGAAATTAGTTTTTAGATTAATAAGAGTAGATAGGAAGTGATGCAAAAAAATATGTTATTTTTAATAAGAGTTGTTTTACTTTTTTAAATGAAAAGTAAGTTGCTTTCATTGGTAGGAAATTAGGAAGTAGTTTTTTCTCATTTAAAGATATTTATAAATGTATAATACCTTCCAACCAGATGGGTGGACACTAATTAAACGTGAGTAAAGGCACAATTACTGTAGTTATGAGCAGCAAATGTGAGGAAAATGTATCTACTTTATGTATAAAAAACATTTGGTAACATAGTTGAAGTTATAGTTGCATTTGTAATCATAATTTGTAAAATAGCTTCTAAAGCACAACACTCGTAAATGCTACTTCATAGGAAAATGAACATTAAAAAAAAAAAAAAAAAAAAAAAAAAAAAAAAAAAAAACTGATTGTTGTTTGCTAAACGATCATTAAAAATTACAACGCTCAACGCATATCACTCATCGCTCCTAAATGCTTTGCGCCAAACACACCTAATGCCTTTCAGCATTATACCCTAAACATTGAAGTTACCACACATGCTTCGAGGTTCTTCTCAAAATTGTTGGCCAGAATTGTTTAAGTAACGTTGTTTTATCTTGTATGTGTACGTTTAGTGTTATTTTAGTGTTTATGACAATGCGTTCTTTTTAGGATTTGTGTTATCACATTGTGGGTATCACAAATGCTCATGACTACTACTAAAGCAGTATTCTTCTAATATATAACAAAAGGATAAAGAAAATACACACGCATACATAACTTTCGGCATGCATGCCACTACCACCTTTCTCTCATCACGCAAATCAACAGCAACTCTACCCGACATCCACACCTAATGCTCTTAGACAAAACATAATACTCCCTCCGTCCCAATTTAATTGTCCATCTTTCCTTTTTGGTACGTCCCAAATTAATTGTCCAATGCTAAAAATAGATAAGGGAGTTTGGTCAAGTTTACTATATTACCCTTAATTGAAATTAATATTACAAATTTTAAAGAAGTACTGTATTAATTAATTGGTTAAGGGTAAATCTGTCATTTGGCAAAAAAGTAAGAGAGAGAAAGCTGTATTAATTATGTATTTCTTAAACTGTATATTTTTTGTCGGGGGACAATAATTTTAGGACGGAGGGAGTAAGTTTTTGCCCCCCCCCCCCCCCCCCCCCCCCCCCACATTTGGTCTACCTCACCCCTCATGTCCCCCTTACTACTTCACATCCCACCGAACACGTCCCACGTCCCTCCACCACCAAATTCATTCGGTCCGTCAGTGGACTGAATAAATGGTTTGGTTTGTGTGTGTGTATTTTGTATGTATTTTGGTTGTTAGTGTGGTTCTCTTACTACGAGTGTTTGATCTTAGTTTAGTCGGGAAGAGAAAAAGCTGATATGGCGGTGTGAGGTGTGGACGTGTGATTTTATTTGGTCTTAACTATCAGTATTATAGAATGATGATTTGTAAAGTTTGTTTAGAAAACCAAAAGACTTAATCACTTACAAAGTAAAAAGATACCAATATTTTTTTCTTCTCTAGTGATAAAAGATAAATTGGTGACAAACGTCACATCAACGCAACTCAAGCTACACAACACGTATGTATTAAACTGTTAGGAATGTACTTAGTTGTGGAAAGCTTAAATATTTTTCAGAAAACCATTCTAAAGAAGGACATATCATGTTACAACTTGTACATACGTAACCTACTACTCATAAGATTCTGACAAGTGGAATAATCGGCAAATTTAGGAAAGATAATTAGTGCATAACACATTATATTTTTGTTTGGGTAGTTGAGTAATTAGGTATAAAAAGTATATAACAAAATATTTCTCAAGAATGAACTAAAGAACTGCACCAATGGAGCTTTGGTCCATTCATGTCCTTGAGATGGTTATGTCTCTAACCAAGAGGCTATGGATTCAAGTTCCACTATGAAGAGAGTGAGATAGATGTGGATTTGTGATTGTGTGAGAATCTATATGTTACAATTGTGTGTAAAATTTGCCTTTCGAAAAAGAAAAGAAAAAAAGCTTTCCGTCAAGACATAAAACCTTGGATGACTACATCAGAAAATTTAATTATACAATTAAGGTTATTTAAAGATAAGCCTAAAGTTTAAATATGCCTTACTTTGCCTCTAACATAACCTCTGAGTTCTCTTTTATCTTAATTCTTGAGGTGCCATGATATTAAAGGTACAACTCACAAAACTTAACCTGTATAGACCGGTTCTAGTCTTGACTCTTGATAATACTACTAAACCCAATCGAGGCATATTTTTATTCGAATATTGTTTCACAGGATGACAGGAACCAAAGAAAAATAAAAAACCAAATAATACACAGAACATGAGCAGTCTCTCATAAGCACATTTTTCAATTACATTTTAAAGCTTAGGAGCAATACGCGGCGGGTCCCATGGTGCCACGATATGGTTACGTGATATCTCTGCTAGGGAACGACAACCACTTAGTGCCATTGTAAGCTCAAGTTCATCATGCAACATTTGAAGAGTCTTCCTGACACCAGCCTCACCATCTACTGCCAATGAAAACACTACTGGTCGCCCAATCTGTAAGCCATCACAACAGTTGAGTTACTTGAGAAAAACAATCTAGGACATTGTAAGCATTTGACTACACACTAAACTACTTTTGGCAAATTTAACCTGACCCATATCTGTATAGTTGGGCGGAATTTGCCACATTTACAAAGGTATAACCTTGTGATGAGACTAACTATCGAGATTTCCCTTGAATATAGGTTCACTATTTGTCGGATATCTAAATTTTTGTTCAAAAGTTCAACGATCTTGTTGGCCAAATCAAAGAGGTATATCTACCTGTAATGAATCCTAATTTTTAACATTATAAACTTTCTTAAAACGAGTACGTGTTAGGTAAACCAACGCCCAACTGAATCCAATATATATTGTGGGGCAGCAGAAAACATAATAAAACCACGAAAGTTTACACTTACAAATACTCCGGACGCTCCAAGAGCCAATGCTTTGAAGACGTCAGTCCCACGACGAATGCCTCCATCAAGAAATACTGGAACTCTACCTTGAGTAGCTCTCACAACCTGTATAATTACATACTTAGAAGTTAGAACCATAAAGACACTAGTGGTGGCAAAAGGGCAGGCTACTTAATGGTTACAACCGGTAAACTTTAATATGGGTCCAAATGGGTCGGCCCAGCCAATCAACACTTGTTCTCCATTTTTTATTATTATAAATAAAATTGTACAAACAACGTGGTAAAATCAGTTTTATCTTTCTCGGTATTTTTATTCATTAGAAAACACTTTTGCTGACTTTTGGCCCAGTCAACACATTTCCATTTTTAGGCAAGTTCTAGATATATCTCTGATTATCCATTTAACCAATTGAAATTACACCCCAAATCGACCCATTTTTAGGCGGATGGATCAAAATTGCCACCTCAGACATGACCAGAGATAATATGGTGGGTTGGGCAAGAGTTCCTGAAAACATGCAGATAACAAAGATCTGTCAACAACAACGGCATCAAGTAAGGTATAAATAGACCTCTTCTAAAGCCATAATAGTTGCAGGGACATAATCAAGTTGCCGAGCCCCATGGTTTGACACAATAATTCCCGCTACTCCATACTGCACCGCGATCCTTGCTTAAAAAAATATGGAAAATGGATATTAGACGGCGAGATGAATAATCAGCACAATTAGCATATAGAAATATGAATTAAGAAATTCACTTGTTCCTATCATTTACCATCCTCAGCAGTCAACACGCCCTTCACTAGAATAGGTAACTGAGTTATTGTCTTGAGCCACATTATATCCTGTTCCAAACATCAAAGACAAAACTTTTTAAGGAAACCGGTTGTGAAAATGCACTTAAGAAACCACAAAGTACGCATTACCTTCCAGCTAAGAGATCTGTCAACTTGACCAGCAACGTATGAAGCTAGCCCCGAGTCATCTGTCTGCATATTGATCACAAATTATTGATGTTATTTTAAGAGAAAACAAACTTAAAATTCATTATATGTTTTATAATATTCACCTTATCTAGCTTTCCAAGATCTAATCCATCAAAGTTCTTCAAAGTAAGATTTGGTGGCAGAACGAATCTGTAAAAATACAAATTTAAACACTTAAGAAACTTACAGCAAAAGGGTTGAACTTGTTCGTTGAAATCTGCACTTTACCTGTTTTTTATATCAGATTCCCTTCGACCGAGTCTCGGGGTATCAACAGTAAGGACAATAGCCTTGAAACCAGCCTTTTCGGCTCGTTTTACCAGCTGAGTAACCACATTTCTGTCTTTATACACCTAGCAATCAGCAAAAATATGGAAATTTTTATATGAAAGAATTGTGGGTATTGTTGCATATGTTGTAAGGACAGATGGACTCTTACATAAAGCTGGAAAAAACGAACACCAGGACCGGTTGAAGCAACCTCCTCGACACTGGAAGTACCCCATGAGGACAGTGTCTATATAAGGTGTATCACATAAACCAAATGATCAAATTTGAAGCATCAACCAAGTGGTGGAAAATATATTTAACAAAGAGGGTTAGAAACTAAACCATGATCGTTCCTGCTGCTGCTGATGCTCTTGCCGTTGCATACTCCCCTGCGCGAAATTAAAATTGTCTAAAGGGCTGTTCCGGTGTATGTTTGGAAATTGAGTATGTGACATTAGAAGGTGAGATGTAAATCTTCAACTGTAGTATGAGTTATAGGATATAGTGTTTGTCTGTATTTATGTTGTTTGATGTTATACTAATTACTAAGCAGATTTCTATAAGTATGAGTGTTCGAAAACCTGATTAATTAGATGAAGTGATAAACATTATTTCAAATGACCAGCAGAACATTTTGTGAAAAAAAGGAGAGATTTTCTTATTGTTACTGTAAAATAATCAATTTTGTCGCAATTGATATAAAATCGACAATCCAAAACTGAAATCAGTTGCAAAGCAAATCCAAAGACCCTCAATGGTACAAAAGAAAATAAAAGCTTTCAAGTATTCAACTTATTTTAAAGGTCAACTTTTTATTGATACAGAAAAGGTTACATATTGAGGCCCACACAAATACCATTTGCATTAAGTTGAAAGGTTCTTATAAATGACTGCTTTATATGTTCATTTATAATCCGTAAAAAGTACTACAATACATTTCATGGGTCATGGTCTTAAATCTCATTCTTGCTGTACAGCGAGTCACGCTGACGTGTTTTATTATGTAAAACGTTTATTAATTGCTAATCTCCTTCAAAAAAGGAGTCTTTACCTTCAGGGTGAGCCATTTTCTGCATAGCCGTAGGTGCAACCATGATAGGCATTGAAATCTTGAACCCCAAAACCTGTGTGGTCAAATCTATCTTGCTCACATCAATGAGTATACGAGGTCGAAACCTAATATTATAGAGAAAAACCATCAAGATTATTGAGTGAGTGGCTAAATAGCAATATACCCTGCTATAATCCATGAACTAAATAAAAATACTTACAAGATTCTTGCAAAAGCATTTCGATTTTCTTGAAGAGTCCATTGATCTTCTGCACCCGATGCGTAATAATCATATATCATCTTTGGCAACTTCTCCTTGGCAAGTGCCTCATATTCCATCACATTGGTGATCTCCATCTTACTGAAAATTTAAAATTTCAAGCAATAATTATTTCGTATGAACAGAATTCATACCACTCAAATAACACAACTGTTATGTAAAATTTAAACCGGGAGAATAAGGAAATGCATCTATAATTTTAGCGAATATGATTATAAACACAAAATGGACCCCAAGTGTATACCATTTGACACTTTTCTGGATATCAAAAAGGCATAAAGCTTTTAAGTAGCAATCCAAATATACCCAACTAATGATCAAACTTTTTAAACCTAATACATAACATTTTTTTTATATTTTAATGTAAACCAAAGCATTTATAAGATTATACAAAATTGCATATCACTTTAAGAATGAATAAACTAAAAAATGAATCACATAACTAAAGCAACCAATGATCTTGCCCACCAACCAGAGGTTGTGCGTTCAAGCCTCGCTAAAAGCATTTGTAAGTATATTGTGACGCGAAAAAAAATTGTCATTCAAAAAAAAATATATAATAATAAATAAAAGCAACCAATGATCATGTGATCACTAAATTCAGTGAAAATTTCACCATAACTATATAACCCAAAACCCAAATAACCCAATCAATTCAATGATATAAAAAAGCAAGAAATGAAAGATGAAACAAACCTTTGATTGGGTGTTTAAGAAAAGATGAAAACAGAGGAATTTATGTTTTTATTCTTTCTAAGGTGGCGAGTGAAGAAAAACAGCACTAGTAGGAGGTTTCACGAGGAGTTTCGTTTTGATATACAAACAAAAATTGTTGTGTAAGAGCTCACGTGATCATTGGTTTATTAAGTCTCTCAAGAGGAGAATTGAATTTTGCATTACATTAAAATAAAGATAATGACAAAAAAGTTTTGAATTCTACTGTAACTTGTTCAACAAAATACCAAAAAATCATGGTTTTATTAAACAATAAACACCCGTTATTTTGGATTTTTTGAGTTTTTTTTTCTTCTTATATATTTATACCAAGTATCAAAATTACACTTATGACATAGTTAAATAACAAAACTTATGTTTGGCACAAAACTTTTTGTAGCTTTTTTGGGCAATGAGCGGTGAACAACGCGCTTTTTTATTTTTAGTTTTCGTTTGGCATGAGAGCTGTGGGCTTTGCTATTTTTTAGAAAAGCTCATTTTCCTAATGCTTCTTTATGAAGCTGTGAGCTTTTTTGGCTACTGCTCACAGCTCACTGCTACTGCTCACAGCTACTTTTGCCAAACATAACCTTAATCTTTAGTGGCTAACTATATGGCGAACAATGTTGCAAATTAATTTTATATATCGTACTAGCATGGTACATGCGCAAAGCAGCGACGATACAAAATATGCAGTTTTGTTGTATCTTAATCTTTAAGCGGTATGCAATGATAGTCGGTATTTGATGGTATATCGGTTTGATAGTTCTAAAAGAGTAAATGCGTGTTTAAATCTTCGTAAAATATATTAATACAAATATATGTATCCATAACTATACTCATTTGAACTTAGTAAAAATTGAATGTTTACGATAAAATTTACAACTATAAATTTGTATTATTGTAAGTTTTTATCATCCATTTTAATACTTAAATTTAATGTCGTTTACATTATTATAATGCAATTAGTGTAGTGTAGAATTTAATTATATGAATTACTACATACATTAATATGTGTAAGCTTAAAAAGTTAAGATTTACATATTTAAAAAGTCCCAAATGTTTTATAAAATGTAAAAACATATAAATTCAAGGCTTCCGTTAATATTGTTTTAAGATAATAATAGTTAAAATTTAGATATATTGCGACCTGTATTAAAGCAAATTACTATATATATAATGTAAGGACGGATCTATGGAAACGTGCCGCGGAATTAAATAATATTTTGACTTTCCCAGTTTTGGCCCAACCCAAATGTGTTGTCCAGGCTCGCTATCTCAGCCCATCTGTGTTGTCCAAACTCCATACAATTATCACGCAACTGCGTCTCCCATTTCCTTTCATTGATCACCTCCCGCTCAAAGAACAAACACACCTTATCCTTTAACAAGCTAGTTTCACAGTGAAAACCAACCTATCCAAGCCAATCAATATTAGGATTTTAGGCATATTAGAAACGAATTGAAACTAAAAAAAAAAAAAAAAAAAAAAAAAAAAAAAAAAAAAGATGATCTCGATGCAGTGGCAGATCTAGGATTTTAGAGAAGGGTATGCACTATATAGAGTCCCTTTTTGTGTTGGTTTTTGTCGGGTCAGGTTATTTAGGATTGCAATTAGGATTGACTTTTTCATTTTTTTTATCTGAGTTTTATACTGACATGGTCAAAACAACAACATAATGATAATTTCACATCTAAACGTTCTAAAACATTTGCAAATGAACTCCATTTATGAATGCATAAAATTCTGTAAAATCTATAACATTTGCAAAACTAGTAATTTGATCAAACTAGGGGTATTCATCGGTTCGGTTCTCGGTTTATTCGGTTCGGGTTTTTCGGTTAAAATTTTTTTTGGTCATAACCGAAAACCGAACCGAACCGAAAATATTTATGACCGAATCAAACCGAGAACCGAACCGAAGTTCGGTTCGGTTATGGGTCAAAACCGAAAACCGAATTTTGTACTTGAATTACACTATTTATATATATAATTTTAATTTAATTATATGTATTTTTGGCAAAAAAAATATTTCAAGCATAAAAAAGTATTTTTTATATTAGTATAAAATTTTAATGGACATTTTTTATATATAAAATAATATAAATATATAAAAAAAATATATATATATTTATATAAATTCGGTTTTCGGTTCAGATAGCCAAACCCATATCCAAACCGAAAACTGAATTTTTAATTCGGTTCGATTTGGTTTTAACAAATTCGGTTCGGTTATATGTTCGATTCAGTTTTTTTTTATTCGGTTCGGTTCGGTTTTTGATTTAATCGGTTTATTACCCGAACCATAAACACCCTGGATCAAACTAATACTAATGGTAAATTGTAAATTTAAGTAGTTGGGCTTGAGCCCTTGAAAATAGAAATGGTGGTCTAAATGTCAATATCACATTTGTATTTATAAATGGGCCATGAAAAAGATATATCCTTTTAACTATTGGACTTATTTTGATTAGGGGTGTTCATGGTTTGGGTAATAAACCGAATAAATCGAACCGAACCGAACATATAAACGAACCGAACATATAACCGAACCGAATTTGTTAAAACCGAACCGAACCGAATTAAAAATTCGGTTTTCGGTTTGGATATGGGTTTAACTATCTGAACCGAGAACCGAACCGAAAACCGAATTTATATATATATATATATATATATATATATATATATATATATATATATATATATATATATATATATATATATATATATTATTTTATAAATAAAAAATTCGGTTTTCGGTTTTGACTCATAACCGAACCGAACTTCGGTTCGGTTCGGTCATAGATATTTTCGGTTCGATTCGGTTCGGTTTCGGTTATGACCCAAAAAAAAATTTAACCGAACAACCCGAACCGAATAAATCGATTAACCGAAAACCGAACCGATGGACACCCCGGATTTTGACCTACATCATCTCTTTCTTCTTAAATAGCCGCTAACCATTCTCATTTCTATTTAACTAAATCTATCCGTTTTATCAAATTGAAGAACCGAACAATGGTAAGTTGAATATGGGTGTGCTCTCATACATTTCTTACATTTAAGAGGGTGTGCACTCCTGAATATTTAGTGTATATTGTAGTACCTTTTGAGAAAACACAATTTATTTTACATTGATGAAATTTAACGCAAGGTATGCATGTGCATACCCTGTATTCCATGTAGATCCGCCCCTGTCTCGATGATATAATTGTACCCTTTAAATAGACAAGTAAAGGAAAGCAAACACTATAGCCAAAAAAAAGAAAAAAGAAGAAGCTACTATCCCTGTACCCAAAACCAAAAATGCCTACAGCACCATGCAAAAACCAACCACTAGCATGCGAAAGCCTTAATCCAGGACAATTACCGGTGCTGTTGATCGCTGCCCTGCTGCAACGCGGCGGCTCGCATTATATAAAATTTATGTCATAAGTAATTATTTTCTATGTATTTTTAGAAGTATTAAAGAAAAATACTCGTAAACCTATAATGGGCTTTTCGTTAAAATTCTACCTAAAGCAATAGCCCATACATCTATTTTATAACTTTTGCACAAACCTCACATACATATATCATAACACATCTGACATCCCAACATCATAGAGCAAAGCCTTTTTTCCGGGTATGAATTATTTCGTTCATGTTGTTTAGATTTTGCCTACACTTTTTTACTTTAATATTTGTGGTTAAGTTGGTTTTATTTAGTTTGAAATCTTGTTGGTCTTCTTAACTTGATTCATGCAATGGTACATAATTTTATTTATTTATTTATTTATTTATTTTTATATACTAATTTTAGATCCACTGGTCTTTTTAACGTAATATTTACGAGGTGATAGGTGACCAGGTGTTGTTGGGTCTTCCTCTATATATTTGATGGTCTATTGTAGGATGGCAAAAGCACCCGAAACCGACGGGGAAAACCGAAACCCGAACCGGTTGGGTCAGGTTCGGGGGCGGGTTGGCGGGTTTGGATGCGGGTTTGGGTATTGATATAATTTTTTAGCCGGGTAGATTGTTTGGTGTTTTGATTACCGGTCGACAAAGTATAGTTGGTCGTTGGTTGTTTTATCTTCGTTACCAGTCGACCATTGGTTGGTTAAAGTTAACATCCTATTGATACAAATCTTGTTGGATTTCATTTATTTATCTATTTTTTTAAACTGTTGGAGTTGTTTGTTGGTAACCAATATTGTTGGTTGAATTTCAATTGAGACAAATAGAACCTAAACCCCACTTAAACCCTTAAACAGCCGATTCTCTTTACCCTGCCCATCATCATAACAGTTACACCTACTCCTAGTCCACATGACCAAATGATGGCACTCATTCAAACGCAACAAGCACTTTTGGCTAAACTTGGGCATAATGGCACAAATGGTATAGGACAGTAATTTGGAAATCCATATGTGCTTACTTCGAGTGGGAATCATGCTTTTGTGGCTCTTCATACGAGCCTTCCTGGCCATCCCAGTCCTTTGCACCCTTTACCTGCACACGAGGCTTCGCACTACAGCAGCAGCAGCCAGGCCCAGGCCTTTTCAGCAAGCCTAGCCCAATTATTCGTTACAGACCAGTAGCTTGGTAGGATAATCACGGGACACGAAACTTTATTGCCAATTGCGTTTCGTGTCACAACTGCACATGATCCTGTGTACTACTGGTGCTTGGAATATGGATACAGGTGCGAGTTCTTACCTTAATGATTCAGTTACTAGTTTTAGTTTTAGTGATCTTTTAAATATGTGCATATATCCATCTGTCTCAGTTGGTGACGGTTATACTATACCCGTCACCAATTCTGGACATAGTATTTTACCAATACCTCATAGACCCTTTCACCTTAATAATGTTCTTTTCACACCTAACATTGTCAAAAAATTTAATTTTTGTCCATCAGTTTGTTCGTGATTATAATTGTACTATAGGATTTGACGCTTTTGGTTTTTCTATTAAAGATTTCATGACCCATCGAGTGCCTTTCCGATGTGATAGCACGGGGTATCTTTACCCCGTCACGAAGCCCTCTCCCCTTCCTCATACCTTTCTTGCAAGTTAGTCAACATATGTGGCACCAACGACTTGGACATTGAGGAAGTGAAGTGTTATGTCCTCTTATTTCTCGTAATTTCATTTCGTGTAATAAAGAGAAACCTATTGCTCTTTGTCATGCTTGTCAGCTTGGCAAGCACATGAGCCTTCCCTTTGTT
Organism: Artemisia argyi; assembly: GCA_030686995.1. Classification (NCBI taxonomy): domain Eukaryota; kingdom Viridiplantae; phylum Streptophyta; class Magnoliopsida; order Asterales; family Asteraceae; genus Artemisia; species Artemisia argyi. The sequence continues at coordinate 47,359,681 of CM060681.1, read as the reverse complement.
AGTTCTAATACTTTGGTTATATCTTGATTTGACATTGTTCACTCGGATGTGTGGACTTCCCTCATTCCGAGTCTTTCAGGTTTTAAATACTATGTTCTATTCCTAGATCATTATTCGCAATTTGTTTGGGCTTATCCGTTGATTAATAAATCGGATGTCTTGTCTAAATTTGTATTATTTCGTAAGTTTGTTCATGCTCAATTTAAGTGTGAAATCAATTCGTTTCAGTGTAATCATGGTGGTGAATTTGACAACCACGCCTTACATAAATTGTTTGTCAAATTCACCACCATGATCACACTCAAACGACTTGATTTTACACTTACATTGAATATTAACAAACTTACAAAACAATGCAAATTTAGACAAGACATCTGATTTATTAATCAAATGATAAGCCCAAACAAATTGTGAATAATGATCTAGGAATAGAACATAGTACTTAAACCCCGAAAGAGGGGGAAGTCCACACATCCGAGTGAATAATGTCAAAACAAGATTTAACCAAAGTATTAGAACTAACAGTTGCCAAGCTGACAAGCATGACAAAGAGCAGGAGGTTTCTCTTTATTACACGAAATGAAATTACGAGAAATAAGACGACGTAACACTTCACTTCCTGGATGTCCAAGTCGCTGGTGCCACGTATGCTGACTGGTAAGAAAGGCATGAGGAGGGGGAGAGGGCTTCGTGACGGGGGAAAGATCCTCCGTGCTATCACATCGGAGAAGTACTCGACGGGTCATGCAATCTTTAATAGAAAAACCAAAAGCGTCAAATTCAACTGTACAATTATTATCGCGAATAAACTGACGGACATAAATTAAAATTTTGACAATGTTAGGTGTGATAAGAACATTATTAAGGTGAAGGGGTCTATGAGGTGTTGGCAAAATATTGTGTTTGACAGGTATAGTATAACCGTCACCAACCGGGATAGATAGATATATGCACATATTTAAAACATTACTAAGGCTAGTAACTGAATCATTAAGGTGGGAACTCGCACCTGTATCCATATTCCAAGCACCGGTAGTTGGATTATGCGCAGTCGTGACACTAAAACGCAATCGGCATTAAAGTTTCGTGTCCCGCGGGATTTGAACCCGACTGTCCCACCAAGCTACTGGTCTGTAACGAATTGGGTTGGGCTTGCTGAGAAGAGGTAGGCTGAGCTTGCTGAAATGGACCCGGCTGAAAAGAAAAGGCTTGGGCCGGTTGAGAACAAGGCTGCTGCTGATACCTTTTTTAGGTGTTGTTGGGTCTTTCTATATATATTTGATGGTCTAAATGGATATTTGATATTGACTCCAATTGTATAACAGTTAAAATTTTGAACACCTCTTTTATTTATTTTTTCATTTGTACTTAAATAATTTTTTTTGTTGAAAACCCAATGGTTTATCCGACCCAAGAACCGTTTGAAACATACCCGTTTAGACCAATAATCCTAAATGAACCATGTAGACTTGGACCCGTTTAGACTCAAACCCATCTATACCAGTGACCCAGCCTACTCATTTAGCAACTTATAACAACCTACATGGATTTATAATTATTAATGTACATGCCTTATGCTATTGTTACATAGACGTGAGGATTTGAAATATTACAGTAGTTTAAATTATGTATTGTATGAGAGTTTGAATTAATCATAAGCTTAGTTGTAATAATATAAAGGTGTTCTGGTGTCTTCTTGGGTCGGTTTCGGGTTGGTATTATCAAAAACCATGATTTATGTTTAATTAGACATGTTTCTGAATTATGGTTCCATATAACTTTTGCAATTCACATTTGTTTTCCTTAAGTCGACTAGATATTTCCATATTTAATAACTAATTTTTAAGATTGAGGATAGTGATTCTGTAGTATATTTACAGTGTCTCGAGCAGTTTTAATTGTCACATTGATCCTGAAAGACAATCCAGTGAAGTCTATTAACCACACAATTTCTTCCTGGCCTTCTGGAAGATTTAGAATAGCGTTTTTCATCATGTAAACCTGTTGTTTAATCCGGCTGTTCAATGATGTTGTATTCTAGCTGAAAAATATGTCGTGACAGAGTTATGTAACTTAAATAATGATATGAGGAATAAAATTTCTAATTCTGGGACATTATATAATCACCTGCAATCCAGGTTCATAATCAGAATAGTTCTTCCATGACGGTCATAATTAGCCGAGTTTAAATCGACTTAAAACATTGAGAACCACAAGGCGGGTTGCGAGGGGTATGTTATGTATAAATGTTTCCTTTACAAAAACCAAACAGCACATATATAATCACATTGCTATTCCTATGACAAAACGGGACAAACAGCGCATATATAATCACATTACTATTATAGTATTATACAACTAAGAACACTCTTTTTGATACTTAAGGCGATGAACTAATTAAACCATCGTGTGATGCTTGTAGTGAGCAAGGAACGTGAGGATGAGTTGATTCACATGGTCGGGAAATTGCTCATGAACAAAATGAGATCCATGAGGCACATATATTGTTTCTAGATTGGGCACATACTTCTTCACCTCCCCACTCCTTATGTATTCATCCATACCAGGAACTTTTAAAACATAATCTTCCTCACCCATGATCACCATTGTTGGTGCTTCTACTTCAGGAACTTGTTGTGTTGATCCAAGGTTCAAGTGAGATGACCTGCAACAATTAAAATGAAAACATAAATAAGTGAGGTAGTCAGTTCAAAAGTGCATAAGGATATGTTTCAACTTTCAAGAGGTTTCAAAAGTGCATATGGATGTCTTTGTTTGGGATAGAGGTGGTTGTAGTTTATTCACAAAGGGTCAAGTGACGTAATAACCCTCTAAACCATTTGGTGCATTAGCAAGTAATTCGTACAAGAATATAAAAAATGGGAAAAAAAAAAAAAAAAAAAAAAACGTGCGATCAAAGATTTACCAAAAATCCTAAGAACCTTATAGTGCATTAGTTGGTTATTTACAGAAAAATCTAAAGAATGGGTAAAAAGTTGTGGTTGGACCCGAGTTCATGGTGTTTGAACCGCACAGTTATTACCCATTTTGACCCATTACCCAACCCGTGTTCTACAACTCTATTTAGCTCACAAAGTCTTAACTTCCTATTTGTAGTACATTGTACATTTATCAATAGCCAAATTTTTAATGAAACTGTGGACTAATATAAAAACGTTACAATTTTATGGATTGACAAGATACATTGAAAACTTGCAACAAACAATTTTAAAACAAAACTCTCGAACATATACTGTAAAGATATAAGGAAATACCTGTATGGAACTTGAAGTGCAGTTCGAAATCCAGACTTTTCATACAAAGCAGCATAGGTTGCAAGATCTTCCTCCGTAAACCAAGAGGGTAGAGGGTTCGACGGTTTAACCAAATCCATTATTTCCTGATTTCCACTAGCTATTGGCATTTCACTTTTGGAGAACAAGATATATATGTTTCTCACCACAGTTGTAACATCAAAGCGATCAAAATCAGCTTCGGCTCTTCCAGGTTCCTATCAAAATTTCAGTAACAACTTCATGAATCCTTTCAATATAAAACTTTTTTAGAGTGGCCTGAATTCCTGATTTCACATTCCAGTCGGTAATGCCTAAGGATTGTTATCGATGAGGGTTTCACCGTTTGCTGATTGAATTTTTTAACTACATAAAATTAATCACAAAGCACGGATTGAGCATTTCTACTTCTATGCGGAGGTGTAAGTTCCACAGTACAACCCCACTCTTCAAAAGTTGGGTAAATGGCAACTATCCTTGAGCGTAATTCAAAGAGCCTATATAATCCGAGCCAATCAAGCTTACAAGTGTAAGCTCAGGCTTGATTTTTCTTAGTTTGGTGAGACATGGCCTAGTTATTTTCATGGATACAGCTTTGGCTGAGCAAGATTTTGACTGCTAGATATCCCTACTTTTAGTACGTTTGTAAAGGCTATCCTGTTTACCTGCCATCTTCGAACATAGAAGCCCTCTGGAAGGGTAAAATCAGGCTTGTAGGCTGCTGGAGGCATAAATGCCATGCCAAGTGTTATAATTCCTGCAATTTTCTCTGGATGGAGAAGGACAAATGAGTAGGCAATCCATGTACCAAAATCTTTGGCGATGACAAATACCTATGGATGTTTAAACAAATTTGGTCAATGTATTTTACTGTCAACTGAACATTTAATATTTTAACTCAAAATCAAAACTAAAAGTGGCTATCCTTTTGAATCAATGAACAGAAACACAAAATATACTCACCATAAAGTCAATTTTTGAAAAGCTCATCACCAACTCATTAGAATAATTGTAAAAGACCAAGACAACATGCTATCTTCATCTTAAGATCAAGATTAACTGATTAAGAGAGATTTTAGATCAGACGGTCACACCAACTACAAATAAAAGTGAGATTCTTTACATAAGTTTGACATGAGGTTGAGCCATAGACAAATCCGTTTGTGAACAGAGAACCACATCTTTAGCACAGGGTAAACCCTTTATGCACACTAACCACCTGGCCCCAAATTACACCACAGCCCTCACATAATTGCATCTGGTTGCTCTTTACCACTGACATTCTTACCACAAAGAAGTCACCACCCTATAAATCTGTATATATATTTTTCTCTGAACTGCAAATTATTACACACCTATATATCACACACATAATATGTCACAAACGTCTTCAACAAGACTCAAACCCACAACCTCTTGGTTGATGGGCCACTCACATATGACACACCACTTAGACAAAAGGCCTTGGGTACTACCCAATACATTTATGTGTGGATTCTTTTTAAAGGGATGAAACAGCTCATTAACAGAATTGTGGTTTTTTTCTACGAATAGGTATAATAATACCCATAAGGAACGACTGTGTCAAAATTACAACATTACCGTCATCCTTTATTCCTTATTGAAGACTTAGAGTGTCAATTAATTCATCAGTCACGAGTTTGAATAATCAGTGAAAACTAATGGCATTTACGAGTCGAATAAGCAAAAGAATCTTAACATTCAAAGCATTACCAAGACAATTCTATGCAAATATCATGGGAACCAACAACCTATTTAAAAATGAACTACTACGTATAAATTAATAATGATGACTACTAAAACAAAAGCATACCTTAGAAATGTCAAGAGTATCAAGTATAGAAACAACATCATTAACAAAGTCATCATAAGACGCCTTCTCAGGTTCTAGAGGAGAATCTGACAATCCGTATCCTCTGAAATCAGGTGCAATGGCTCTAAAACCCGCGTTTGCAACCGCAATCATCTGGTGGCGCCAAGTGTACCATATTTCTGGGAACCCATGAAGAAAAATCACTGCTGGTGAAGACTCTAACCCGATATCAGCTACATGAAGCTTTAGCCCGTTGACTTGTAGAAACCTGTGTGAAATTTTATCCATTTCTAAAGAAGAGCTAAGGTGTCTGTTCAAACTGGTATATGCGTTTGTTGTTCTTTGGATTTATACCTTTTTTATAGCAGCCGTGTTTGAAATGTGGAGCTGTTTTGAATTTTGAGAACCTTTCTTAAGAAATACGTAGTAGAGTAATATATTTTTAACCACCTGTAAACTTTATTCTCTTAGATTATATATAGAAATCGTGGCGGGTGATTTGTAGAAACGTAATTTAGACCAAATCTCATTTTATGTATTAAAAAAAAAAAAAAAAAAAGCACTTTAATTTCTTGTATTATAAAAGAAAATCTCACATTGAAAAAATTAATATTCTAAAAAACTAACAACTAAATCTTTTATATTCGAGAAAAATGATTTTTGAAACAACTAAAACTATAATGATAGGGATGCGCAAAAAAGAGAGATGCACCAGACTTTTTACTTGCACTTGTCTACGTGTAACTGTATCAACCATTCAAAAGTGGATGCTTAAAGTAGGGGATGTGCAAGTTGATTCGCGCTGTGTATTTTTGGTAAGAGACTCTCAAAAAGTAGTACTATTTGGTAACACACGGTTATCAAAGGGTCGATTATGAAAATTTTCACTTTTATTAAACACCCATTATTTATGACCTTTTTTTGTTTTTAATATATTTATACCAAGTATTGAAATTACACATATGATATACTCCATTCGTCTTAAAATTATTGTCTTCTTTTGACTTTTTCGGCATTTCTTTATCAACTTTGACTATAAATATTTTTGTTTGTGTTATACAATATTTGATAAAAATTAAATAAAAATACATTTAAAACTCAATCCGTTCATATATTTTGTATCAAGTATTATGAAATATAATCAAAAATATTTAAGGTCAAAGTTGAAAAGTAAAGACTGAAAAAATCAAAATTGGGCAATAATTTTAGGATGGAGGGAGTAGTTCAATAACAAAAACACACTCATTTCAATCTTTAGTGGCTAAGTATATGGCGAACAATGTCACAAATTAACCTTTATATATAGTAGTAGCATGGTTCTCGCGCAAAGCAGCAGCGTTATTAAATATGCATTTTCATTGTATCTTGATCTTTAAGCGGTATCAAATGATAGTCAGTATTTGACGGTTTATCGGTTTGATAGTTCTAAAAATTACACGTTTGGTCCTTGTGGTTTACCCAAATAACAAGTTTAGTCCTTAAGTCATTTTAATTACACCACACATACCTATTTTTGAATCATGTTACCCAATCAGTCCTTGTTTTGGATGGGACATTAGTTTCTTCGTTAAGTGTTAAAATAATATTTGCACTGTTAGTCCCTTCGTTAATATTTTTTGCACTGTCAGTCCTCATTTTTTAAAAATAAATTAGAAAGGGGCAGGGTTCGAACTTGGGTTTGTTGCTTCACAAAGTAACGCCCCAACCACTGGACTAAGCATCCAGTGGTGTAAATATACCATTTCACATTTGGTTTAACCTTTTTTCGTTGGAGTTAATATTCGTTTTTATACGTTTTCATGTATTTTGTCAATTTTATACGTTTTCATCAATTTTTATATGTTTTTGTCCATTTTTGTCTGTTTTCTTATGTTTCTAAACGTTTTCGTTCGTTTTTATAGGTTTTCATAAGTTTTTATCTGTTATTGTTTGTTTTTATACGTTTTCATATATTTTTGTCCGTTTCATACGTTTTTGTCCGTTTTCATACATTTTTTTCTGTTTCATACATTTTAATCCGTTTTCATACTTTTTTCCGTTTCTATACGTTTTCATCTGTTTTTATAGGTTCCTGTTCGTTTTTATACGTTTTCATTTGTTTTATATGTTTTCGTCTGTTTTTATACGTCTTCATACGTTTTTGTCCATTTTTATACGTTTTCATACTTTTTCATACGTTTTCTTGCGTTTTGTCTGTTTTTACACCTTCCCGTCCATTTTTATACCTTTTCGTCTGTTTTCATAGTCTTACGTTTTTGCCTATTTTTATACGTTTTCGTCTGTTTTTATAGTTCTCTTCTGTTTTATACGTTTTCATCCGTTTTATACATTTTCATATATTTTTGACTGTTTTTATATGATTTATACATTTTTTGTTCGTTTCTATATTTTTTTTGTACATATGAAAATGTTTAAAAACAGATAAAAACATATAAAATGATGAAAATGTATAAAAACGGCAAAAAATGAATGAAAGTGTATAACAAAGGAAGAGAACGTATAAAAACGAACGGAAACGTATGAAAATGTACAAAAACGGATGAAAACGTATAAAAACGGATGAAAACAGACGAAAACTTATAAAACGAACAAAAACGTATGAAACCATATAAAAACGGATGAAAATGAACGAATACGTATAAAAACGGATGAAAATGCATAAAACAAATGAAAACATATAAAAACAGACGAGAACGTATAAAAATAGTTGAAAATGTATAAAAATGGATAAAACATATAAAACGTATAAAAACGGACGAGAACGTATAAAAACGGTCAAAAAGTATGAAAACGTAGACGAAAATGTATAAAAACAGACAAAACCGTATGAAAATGGACGAAAACATATAAAAACGAATAAAAACGTATAAAAATGGATTAAAAGAACGTATAATAACGGATAAAAACGTATAACAACGGACAAAAACATACTAAAATAGAAGAAAACATATAAAAATGGACAAAACGGACAAAACCGTACAAAAAGGGATAAAAATGTATGAAATGGACAAAAACGTATGAAATTGTATAAAAACGGATGAAAACGTGTAAAAATTGAAAAAACGTATGAAAACGTATAAAAACGGATATTAAATCCAACGAAAAAAGGTTAAAACAAATGTGAAATGATATATTTACAGCATTGGATGGTTAGTCCAGTGGTTGGGGACTTGGGGCGTTACTTTGTGAAGCAAAGACCCAAGTTCGATCCCTGCCCATTTTTAATTTATTTTAAAAAATGAGAACTAACGGTGCAAAAAATATTTATTAACGAAGGGGCTAAGAATGCAAATATTATTTTAACCCTTAACGGAGAAACTAATGTCCCATCAAAAATAGGGACTGTATTGGCAACATGTTTCAAAAATAGGTATGTGTGGTGTAATTAAAACGACATAAGGACTAAAACCGCTATTTGGGGTAAACCACAAGGACTAAACATGTAATTTTTTCTAGATATCCAAAACTATCTTCATTTGAATTAAGTAAAAATTGAATGGTATGATAAAATTTACAACTATAAATTTGTATTATTGTAAGTATGTAGCATCCATTTTAATACTAAAAAAATTAATGTGTTATTAATGTACATTATAATGCAATTAGTGTAGTTAAGAACTAGTTATAATGTACGTGCGCGCGCGGGGTTTTTTTTTTTTTTTTTTATTTCTTTTGAATTATATATTTTTATTTATTAAAAAATAAATAATTTATTCTTTGTTTTATTTGATTTATGATGTTTAATTATAGTTTTTTTATTATTAAAGATAATTATTTAAAAATTTTAATCCTATTGTTAATTACATCTTATTTATATTTTTTGTATTTATCTTCTACTTGTGTTATGGATAAATATAAAATGTTACCTAATAAGAAAATAATCTATTTTTTTAAATAAAATTATTACTAAATAACGTATGATTTGAATTTTTTGAAATGAAAAAGTCCCCAATTAGGGTTTTATTTTATTCTATAAAAGATATAACTATATGAATTACTAAATATAGTACTATGTGTAAGCTTAATAAATTAAAAAATTTATCTTTAGAAAGTCCCAACTTTATAAGGAGAAAATATATTTGATTCAAGGCCCGCCCATTAATATCGTTTTAAGATAATACAATAACAGTTAAAATTTAGATATATAAGTAGTTATTTTCTTTAAATTTTTTTATGTATTTAAAAAAATTAAACAAAAAGACCTATAATGGGCTTTTCGTTAAAATTCCACCTAAAGCAATAGCCGATACATATATTTTATAACTTTTGAGTTTCGAGTATATGTATTGCACAAACCTCGCACATACATATATAACACATCTGACATCCCTAAATTCATCGAGCAAAGCCTTTTTACAGGGTACGAATTTTTTCGTTCATGTTGTTTAGATTTTGCTTACATTTTTTTACTTTAATATTTGTGGCTAAGTTGGTTTTATTAAGTTTGAAACCTTGTTGTTCTTCTTAACTTGATTCATGCTGTGGTACATTATTGGTTTTTTGATATACTTGTTGATATTAGAACGATCAACAACCTGGAAGCAAGCTTGCGAAATCCGAAACTTGTAACGAAAACACAACACACCACAGCAAGTTATGATCGACAGAAAGAACGAACAATGCACAAGTAAGTAACCCTAATCGAATGTTTGATTAGTATTGAAAGAATGCGTACCAAATCCGCCCCCCCCCCCCCTCACCTCCTTTTATAGAGATGAGGGGAAGGGTAAACCGACTCTAACAAGAGTCCTAAGTCGGCTATTACAATGACACGGGTTGGGCTTGGGACACAAGCCAACCAAACCGACTCCTACTTGACTAAGAATAAAAACGGACACTTAACACCCTAGACGTTGATATAGGCAAAAATAAAGACTAAACATAACAATTTCCACCTTAGGCTTTATATTAGCCTATACCGACACTCAGCAACTCCAAGCAGTGTTGTAACTTTCGTCCAGGTACCACCTTCGTCAAGGCATCCGCAGCATTGTGTTCAGTACCCACCTTCAGAACTTCGACCGTCTTTGCTTCCAAGACATCTCTGATAAAGTGATAACGCACATTGATGTGCTTAGTCCTTTCATGAAAAACATGATTCCGCAATAAGTGAATCGCGCCCTGATTATCACAATTAACTGCCACAGTGTTAAGCTCCACGCCCAACTCTTCCAAGAGTCCCCTTAGCCAAATAGCTTCCTTCACAGCCTCCGTAAGGGCCATATACTCCGCCTCTGTAGTTGAAAGAGCCACCACCTGTTGTAGTGTTGCCTTCCAGCTTACAACACATCCTTGTACTAAAAACGCGTAACCCGTGATTGACCTACCTTTATCCGGATCCTTAGCGTAGTCTGAATCAACAAAACCTGTTACGTCCACATGGTTGCTACGATCTGTCCCATACACCAAACCCACGTTTGCAGTACCCCACAAATATTTCAAAATCCACTTCACTGCTTCCCAATGCTTTTTACCTGGATTCGCCAAATATCTGCTAACAACACTTACCACATACGCTATGTCTGGCCTCGTGCACACCATCAAGTACATTAAGCTCCCAACCGCATTTGCATATGGCACCCTACTCATCCTTTCAACATCACAATCCCTAACCGGACAATCCTTCAACGACAGCTTGAAGTGCCCACCCAATGGCATCTTAACCGATTTCCCATTGTCTATGCTATAATTATTTAAAATCTTAGAAACGTACCCGGATTGTGACACCCTCAGAGTCTTGCGACTCCGATCCCTGATGATCTCCATACCAAGAATCGTCTTTGCTTCCCCGAGCTCCTTCATGTCGAACTCCTTTTTAAGCAAAGACTTGATAGACCCAATCTCAGCCTTGCTTTTAGAAGCAATCAGCATATTGTCTACATATAACAGTAGATAGATATACTCACCTGGTGCATAACTCCTGTAATATACGCAGCTGTCGTAACTGCTACGCTTGAACCCGTTGCTCAGCATGTACTCATCAAACCTCTTATACTATTGCCTAGGTGACTGCTTCAAACCATAAAGGGATTTCTTTTAGAAGCAATCAGCATATCGTCTACATATAACAGTAGATAGATATACTCACCTGGTGCATAACTCCTGTAATATACGCAGCTGTCGTAACTGCTACGCTTGAACCCATTGCTCAGCATGTACTCATCAAACTTCTTATACTATTGCCTAGGTGACTGCTTCAAACCATAAAGGGATTTCTTTAACAAACATACCTTCTTACCTTGTTCATAACCCGGTGGCTGCCTCATGTAGATTACTTCTTCAAGATTCCCATGTAAAAATGTCGTCTTTACATCAAGCTGCTCTAGCTCATAATCTCTACACGCAGTCAATGCAAGTATAACCCGAATAGATGTGTGTCGAACTACCGGCGAAAATACTTCATTATAGTCAATACCTGCCTTCTAAGTGAATCCACGAGCCACCAACCTCGCCCTGTGCCTAGGCTTTTGAACACCTTTAATCCCTTCCTTTATTTTGAACAGCCATTTGCAGCTCACCAGCTTTTGCCCAGCTGGATGATCCACTAACTCATAGGTCTCATTCTTCTTCAGAGAATCCACCTCTTCATCCATAGCAACTTTCCACTTAGATCTATCTTTACAAGTAACTGCCTCCTGGTATGTCAATGGTTCATGAGTATCTTCTTCCTCTGCTGCAGCAAATGCGTAAGCAGCCATATTACTTTCATCTCGAAACCTTAAAGGTTTCGTTCTTGTCCTTGGCTCTCTATCCCGAACCAACTGATAATCTGTGAGATCCGGTGTTTGATCATGATCATGATCCCCTGCATCTTCATCATCGCCATCTTCCTGATCATCAATTAGATCTTCCTCAAGCGAATGACTATTTAACCTCTGCAGTTCCACCTCAACCTGTAATTCCTCAACAGACTTATCAGTACCTGCACCAGAATCCTTCAACGTGTCTTTGTACATGACACTTTCATTGAAGACCACGTTCCTGCTAGTGACTATTTTAGGTGATTCAATATCAAACCTATATAGCCTGTACCCCTTCGCACCTTCAGGATACCCCAAAAGATTGCATTTTACCGCTCTCGGCTCAAGCTTACCTTGTTTAACGTGTGAATATGTGACACAACTGAAAATCCTCAACATCCCATAATCACTTGGATGTCCCGACCACATCTCCATAGGTGTCTTTTTCTCAATTGCTGTCGATGGTGACCTATTTATAAGATATGCAGCCGTACATGTCGCTTCCGCCCAGAAGGTCTTGGGCAATCCAGACTGAATTAATAAACAGCGTACCTTATCCATGAGAGTTCTATTCATCCGTTCTGCTAATCCATTCTGCTGCAGCGTCCCGGCAACTGTTAAATGTCTAGCAATCCCACTCTCACTACATAGCTGCTCAAACTCCCGGTTACATAACTCAAGACCTTTATCTGTCCTCAGCTTCTTAACCGTCCTCCCAGTCTGATTCTCTACTAACTGCTTCCACTCTTTGAACTTTCCAAATGCTTCGTGTTTGAACCTGAGAATATAAACCCATACCCTCCTGGAATAATCATCAACAATAGATAAGAAGTACCTCTTACCTCCTAATGATTCCACCTGAGACGGACCCCATAAGTCTGAATATACGTAGTCTATCACTCCCTGAGTAGTGTGCCTTCCTACACCGAAACTGACTCAATGTGACTTTCCCAGAACACAATTCTCACAAAAATCGAGCTTACCTAGACTTTTTTTGCCAAACAGCTCCTGCTTTTCTAGCACCTGAAGTCCCGCCTCACTAATATGTCCTAGTCTTTTGTGCCAAACCTGCGCAAGACTGTCTTTTTCTTCAACACTAGCATTAAGCTCACCTGCCACTGCATGGCCATCCAAAGAGTATACGCAATTATCCCTTCGAGTTCTAGATAAAATAACCCTAGAACCATTAATCACCTTGATTTTACCCGACTGCATTTTTACGGTATATCCCTCTTTTTCAAGAGTTCCCAGCGATATCAAGTTTCTTTTCAATTCAGGAATATACCTGACATTGTGTTACACAAAACTTTACCCATCTTTCAGTTGTACCCTTACTTTGCCAATACCTCTGATCTTGCACTCCCTGTTGTCACCCAACAGTACCCTGCCCCCATCGCATTCCAGAAAATCAAAAAATATATCTAACCTCGGTGTCATGTGATAAGAACCTCCTGAATCCATGATCCAATCTAGCAGAGCCTCTACACTCATCACCATCATCACCTCAGAACCGTCATAAATCGAACCACTGAAGCTTGGCTGATCTTCTTTCTTGACGAAACCATTTGACTTCTTGCGATTATTCTTTGGACAGTTTCTATTCAAGTGCTCCTCAGATTGGCAAATAAAGCACTTGAGTCTTCCAGCTTGAGACTTCAATCTTGACTTTCCCCTAGACTGAGGCGAATTCCTGCGATCAGTTCTTCCCCTCACATATAACCCTTCACCATCATCCCCCTTCGCCTTAGATCTTTCTTTGATTTCCTTTGAATTCAGTGTGGCCATCACATCCTCCAAAGTCAAAGCTTCCCGTCCATAAAGCAAGGTATCCACAAAGTGTTCGTATGATGCTGGTAAAGAAGTGAGTAATAATAAAGCAAGATCTTCATCCTCGAATTTTACCTCAATATTTGTTAAATCAAGAACGATTTTGTTGAACTCATCTATATGCTCGGAAATCGTACGTCCAGCCGGCATGTAGAATGTATACAACTTCTTCTTTAGGTACAAGTTGTTGGCCAAGGACTTTGTCATGTACAAAATCTCGAGCTTGGTCCAAACCCCCGCTGTTGAACAATCGAACAACAAGTAAACCCTTTACAAGATTCGACCTAGCTTCCACACCTTCGAACCAAGGCTCTTGATACCACTTGTTGATATTAGAACGATCAACAACCTGGAAGCAAGCTTGCGGAATCCGAAACTTGTAACGAAAACACAACACACCACAACAAGTTATGATCGACAGAAAGAACGAACAATGCACAAGTAAGTAACCCTAATCGAATGTTTGATTAGTATTGAAAGATGTGTACCAACCAAACCGACTCCTACAAGAGTCCTAAGTCGGCTATTACAATGACACGGGTTGGGCTTGGGACACAAGCCAACCAAACCGACTCCTACTTGACTAAGAATAAAAACGGACACTTAACACCCTAGACGTTGATATAGGCAAAAATAAAGACTAAACATAACAATACTAATTTTAGATCCATTTTTGTTTGTCTTCCTCTATATATTTTAGATAGTCTAAATGGATATTTGATGTTGGTCTTCCTCTCCTAGTGGTTCGGGTCCCGGGGCCTACCTGTTTGAATGGTTTAACTCGGGGGCGGATTTCAAGCGTTGTGCCGTTCTAAAAAAAAAAAAAAAAATTGTTACATAGACGTGACGATTTGAAACATTCATTAAAATTATGCTATTGTTACATAGACGTCACGGTTGGTACAATAGGATAGCTGCCTTGTGAGCATTGTTACTGATCTTAAAACCACCTGAACTTACCCGACCCATAAACAATCCTAAACATGGTCAAACCAGGTGATAATTTACACTGAATCAAGTTAGCATTTTCAAACCATGATTTACGTTTAATTAGACTTTTATTTTTGAATTATGGTTTGATTTCATTTAATTTTTGCAATTCACATTTGTTTTCCTTAAGCCGACTAAATATTTGCATTTAATAACTAACTTTACATTGTTCGTTTAATGTGAAATGCATACTTGTAAGCATTATTAGTTTGATGTCGATATCATTTTGCAATGTGTGTTTAATCATTAGGAGGCGAATTGAAGTATATGACTTTTGCAATTCAGAATGAAGATTGGCTTAGTAACTTGCCTGAAGAGCTTCTTTCAAACATACTTTCTGTAATGCCTACAAACTCTGCAGTGCAAACGTGCATTTTATCTAAAAGATGGAGATACAGTTGGACTTTGATCCATAACTTAGACTTTGACCATATGTACATATATGATTTAGATAGGTTGTTGAGAGTTGTAGAAGGGGTACTTGTGCATTGCAAAACACCTGTAATTAATTTATTTCGGTTACACTTTCCTCGCTACGTGGTTGACGGGTCAAGAGTTTCAAAGTGGATCAATGAAGCAGTTAGGTTCAACATCCGTGAGGTTGACATATCAACTATCTATTTCACTTTGCCTTCAAGTCTGTTCATTTGCAAGACACTTACAAAGTTAAGATTAAATACGGATGGTTATTTGAAGCATCCCGTCGACCTTCCTTGTCTAAAAACCCTTGACTTAGCTACCCTCTATCCATCTACCAGTGCATTAAAACTCATCCGTGGTTGCCAAATACTTGAAAGCTTATCTCTGAAAGTATTTAGTTTTGAAAGGAATGAAGACTTTATTCTCGACATTCCTACTCTAAAGATATTCAAACTAACATTGCTGACAAATGATTTAATTAATCACACATTTTATGTAAATATGCCTAATCTTGAATACCTGTCCATTGGCCGGAGATTGTGCTCACTATTTGTGACGGTAGATTTCTCAGCGCTGGTTAAGGCATAAGTTTCATTTACTTATGTAATATCTACTCACTTGTTGGTTGAGCTTCTAAAAGGAATAAGTGGAGTTAAATCACTTTCATGGTCATGTTCAAGTTCACCCAATCATGTAAGTTTCCTCTAAGACATTAACATGTTGCTTTGTTAACCATTTATAGTAGTCTTTGAAAGTTTGAATGGATTCTAATTATTTTTATTCACCAACTGTAACTTCATATTACTGAAGGTCCTGTCCAGTTCATCCCTGCCCACCTTTCCAAATTTGAAGCGCTTGTATTTGCAGAATTATTCTGAAAAGATACCAATCTCTCAAATTCTTGAACGTTCTCCTGAGTTGGAACATTTAAATATCGAAATGGTACTAGAGTTGTTCTTAAAGCTTTGACATGTATTATTCTATACTTCTTAACTTCCTGGTATCCATATGTAATATTGGTTTTTGTCTATCTTTTGTTTTTCTGCTGAAAACAATAGCTTGAAGGATCTTGCTGGATTGAGAATGTTCCTAGTTGTAAGTTGATGAACCTTAAAACCATTAGATTTACAAAAGTCACTATGAGGAAATATGATATACGGTTTTTAAAATACATGTTGGGGAACGCCAAGGGCTTGAAGACGCTAACAATCACAGGCTCAAAAATGTGCCAAGAGGACGAAAAGCTATTGTGTGAACAATTCGCTACATTTCAAAGGGCTTCCACGTATTGAGAGATCCATTTTTTTGGATGTCACTTTAGTTCTACTATTATTTGGTTCGCTTTTGTAAACTACATGCTTAATGTGGGAGTTTTTACTTTTCATTCCATTTTTTATTGCGGTATGTATTATGTTACTTTACCTGTTTGTTTTTTTTAGGAAATTTATATCTTGGATCAAATACATATCCAAGTTACACTCACAGGCCATGTCATCAAGTTTTATTAATTTTAGACAAAGTCGGTCTAAAGATGGTTTGTTGGATTGTGGTGGCACGACTGCACAAGTCGCACGGCCTATTTGTACGACCAGGTTTCCTTTAGAAATACGCAAAATACGGGCATTGTGTGCTAATACTCTTTCAATACAACCTCTAAGGTAATTTTATCTTTTTTAACCCATTTGAACCTGTCTAGAATCCAGAAATAATAACTCATCATAGTTCCTCTTTAACTGGGTTGTTGTTAGAGTTGTGCCCTTGTGCTATCGTATCAAACAGTTGTACCAAACCTGGTCGGGCTATAACAATCTATCATGAGCTGAAATCGTAAATTTGAAAATACGGGTACGTTGGTTCCCAAAAACGGAGCATGAATTAATCTTAACATCTTCTAAAAGGTTTTTTAGGTACCGAAAAATAACGAAATTATCGTTGTATGACCCGAAAGTAATCACAGTACGACAGTACACATTCTGGTTCATGCATGTTATGTCATAGTTTTCATAGAAATATAGAATTGGTTCAGTGTACTCTAAGTGTGCTAATTTGCCGTTAAAAAAAAAAAAAGTGTACTAATTTGTGGTTGAATCAGGCCATGTTGTTTCAAACTCAATGTTCATGTTAATATAATATGCGCCAATTTCATATCTACCCTTCTTAAATTTGAAAATTTCATATTTACTTAAACATGCTTAAAAAACATTGCACATTATGCATTCAAAGATTTTTGTGATGAACATATTAATCATAAGTTTTTGTAACTTCAATGAGCTCCATCCAAAGGTTTGTAAAGGGTAAAAAGCATATGTCACATTGAAAAGCCCTTACCATGCTAAATTAACAACCCATGCTTAATATGTTACAGTATTTTAGTTATTTTACAAAAGATCACTTTATTATATAGTTGAAAAAGGGCATTGTCTGGTCGATTAGCCACCCATTCTGTCATGTTATGTATCAATCAAACAAAGTTAAAATGGTCTGGATTTGGAATTTTCTCAAAAAAGAAAGTTATGTTTTACATGGAACTATTGGGCCCAAATGGTCTAGATTTGGAATTTTCTCAAAAAATAATGGTTAAAACACATCATTAACATGTACATAGTATCTATTTCCTCCAACAAAAGAATGATAACTTATATTAATTACATGACAAAGTTAAAATAAAAAACTCAACTAGCTAGAAACTCTAAAATAACAAAAATCCCAACACCACAAGCATTTGCTTGAAGCCAATACCATATCCATAATGGTTCCTTGAAGACCAATTACTTTGATACAAAGTTGAGTTTATGTTTGCACAGTCATCTTGATGTTCTTCTTCACTCCATGAATTGTTGTTCCCACTAGTCCTACTCCTTGAAGATACACAAAAAGGGTTTTTAGCCTCACTCGAAGTAATATTCTTTATGCAAAGCCCATTGTTGCCTCTAATATCAAGCCTCATTCCAATTCTTCTTATGAACTCTTGTGACACTAATAAATCACCACTTAATTGATTTTGACTCAAATTTAATTGTTCAAGATTTGGAAGTGACACTATACTTGAAGGGACAGTCCCATTGAGGCTATTGTTGTCAAGAGACAAAGTAGTCAGATTTTTTAAATTTGACAAAGAAATGAGGATTGGTCCCATCAGCCCACATTTTGAAAAGCTCAATACTTTAAGCCTACCCAATGACCCAATGAACATGGGCAACCCTGTCTTTATAGGGTTTTCTTGAATAACCAAGTATTCTAGCTGCTTCAAACCAGATAAAGATTCAGGCAATGGTCCACTTAAAAAGTTATGACTCAGATCAAGTAACACCAACCTACTTAAATTGCCTAGTTCTTGAGGTACCCTACCAATAAGGTCATTAGACCCTAGATCAACCTTTTGAAGAGACTGAAGCTGACCAAAAGATGCAGGCAGTTGACCCTCAAGCTTGTTGTAGCTCAAGTCCAAGATGGTCAAACTTTTCAAGTTTCCAATTTCTTGAGGGATTGAGCCAGTGAGATGATTGTAGCTTAAGTCAAGCTGTTGTAAATTCACTAGCCCACAAATCCCTTGTGGAATTTCCCCACTTAACTTGTTTTGTGAAAGTGAAAGGACCCTTAAGCTCTTAACATACCCTAAACTTGAAGGGATATCTCCATGAAGAGTAGGGTTTGACACAAGTGACAAATGTTCCAAAGATGAAAAAGACTTGTTTTCAAACAAAGATGATGATAGTGAATATGGTGCGATAGTAAAACAATCAAAGATAGATAGTGTTTTAAGGTATGTAAGCTTCATCAAACCATTTGAAGACAATGTGGCATTTGGTTTACAAGGTGGTGTGAGAATATCACTCCCAACATGAATCTTTGTCACATGAAAGATTGTAGGGTTATAATCTTGTTGACCATTATCACCATCTTCTTGAGCCATGAGCTCACACTGAATACCAGGCCATGGGGTGTTGGTGCATGGTTGTGGGTGCATTTGAGCCCATGTAGAGTCATCATCTAAGAGTGAACCCATTACTTCAAACAGACCTAAAAGCTCACCATCTTCCATGTTTGTCATTTCATCACCATTAGCAACATTGAATGGCATAAGAACATGAAGCCAAAGAAGAAGAAGAACAAAAGAAAAGGAAGACATATTTTTGAGTGTGTGGGGATGAGATAGATGCAAACAAAAATAGGAAGTTCTAATAACTTTTATAAAGATTATGATACCAATGAATGAGATATTGGTTTGGATATTTACAGTCAAACCCCCAATTTATTTAAACTTTTCTACATTACCTTCACAAATATTCATATCTATAAATTTAGCTCCTTGGACTTTATCTTTTTGCTTGTTTCATTTTATAGCAACAAGATTGTAAAAAAGATGTAAAAGTATATATAGAAACTTCAAAACTGCTTATACTTGATACTGTAAATTTAGTTTAACATTTATAGGTATACACTACGGATTTGAAACGTTTTTTTAACAACTATACAAATTGAAGAGTAACATACTAAGAATCTCTTACGTTAGCGTCATATGGATTTGTAATAGTTTTGTAAAAGGACTAAAAAAAGCCTAATGTTAACAAGCATGTTTAGTCGAACTCAAGCGTAAAAAACCAATCAATAATAAACTATGATCAGCTATAAAAGTATAGAACCGTATGTTGTTGAAATGGCTTTGTTGGTTGAGTAAAATAAGCCAATAAGGCCAAGCTAGATAAAACATACTTGAGGGGTGTTAAGTGAAAATAAGAATGTGGAATATTGATGTCAGTACCAAAGGCTGCTTGGTCTTTGAAACCCTTCTTTAGCCCAAAATAGAAATCACATGCTCCTTGTGAATGACAAATCAGGATAGATATAGCCCAATAGTTAGTTTCATTGTTCACTCTATTTAATAATTTTTGCTACAACTATTATAAAAAGTAGGATTCAATAGTTTCATTGTTCAATCTATTTAATAACTTTTGCTACAACTATTAAAAATAGAAATTCAGATGAAAAAGTTGTTGTACATTAGGTTGGTTTGAGAGTAGTTATATGCAAAGGTGAACGGTTTATTATTAAGATACAAAGATTCAATGCATGTCTTAATGTCTTATACATAGCCTCTAAGGAGTGCGTTTAATATTAAAATTATCTCTTAAAAGCTATACTAATCCAAAATAATTCTAACAGATAGACTTTTTTATTAAGCCAATATATTTAAGCATTTTAGTACATTTCTAATCCACAAATGTTTCACTTTTAGTCATTTGATACACTAAACAAAAAGAGTAACATTAGTATCCTCTCAAATCATCACACATTATAAAACAAAAGTTAGAGATGAATAGACAAAAAAAATGATCAGGTTTTATCAAAGTTTGTCAGATATGGGTCATGTTGGTGAATTCAACATTTTATAAGAATAGTACACAAATAATGTATTCTAATAACTAACATTAAAAAAGTTGGTGGTATTCATAAAGGGGATGCATTAACCGAACGGTCCCTACATGGGGTCCCACCTATTTTTAGTCAAATGTACAAGTATTAAAGCAGACAGTACAGACGGCGGCAGCACAAACCTTCCCCAAACCCTCCCTATGGGGTCCGGTTAACTCACCCTTTCATAAAGTGAGTGAGTAAATGAGGATGGTAGTAAAAGTGTGAGATGATAAGACATAGAACCTTGATAGGGGGACCTAATACATGGGCCTAATCATGGACCTAATGCTTAAAATACTTGTACAGTGATGCACTGTACAAGTATTTTAAGCATTAGGTCCATGATTAGGCCTATGTATTAGGTCTATTAATCAAATTCCTAAGACATAATATGTTTGGTTTCAGTTATGTCTACTCATCATATCGATAGAGACATTCCATTGCCTCATTGCATGCTTTCGCTTTCCACCAACCTGTGTCACACATAAAAAAACAAAAATAACATAACACGAAATAATACAGCATAATTTCTACAGTAACTGATTAATTTACAGTAGTAAATTTGTCTCATTAAAGTATTTAGAAACAACTAGCTAGTTAACACAACTCAATTGCACAAAACTAAATTTAATTTCGGGATTGTGTCTTTACACACCATTAAATTAGAAATCACACACCACCCTTTTATGAATGGTACAACATTTTGTCTTTTACGATATTAGTTCCAGTAACTTCACCCAAATATACTAGTACCATTTACAGTATTAGTTTCTCTCTCATAAACACCTATCATTACTTCATGTCTTCATCACCAATTCCATATCCTCAAGAATAACATGTGGACCAAATACATATAAAACAATAGTTACAAGATCCATCTAGACAAAAAAAAATAAACTGGCGAACCAATGAAAGTGCGACGGGCTGTGGTGGTGATATGACCGGAGGTGACGCCGGCGACGGTGGAATTAAAGATGGCAGGTGCGGCGGCTAATATTAAAGATGGCAGGTGCGACGGTGGAATTAAAGATGGAGGTACGATGGCGGTTTTAGTAGTGGTGTTTCGCCGGAGGTGTGGCTACCGGAGGATGGTGGAGAGAGAAAGAAATTATTCGGCAAGTCTACAATAAATGCAGATCTGGTTTAACATAATACAGAAAATTAAAAATTCTACCACGGCGTGAATTATAATACAGAAAATTATAGTACTGTATTATTTATAAAAATATTAACATACCAGCCATTCATAAGGAGGAAGATGAAGTTTGGTGGAGAGAGAGAAAGAAATTAAAATTTTTATATATTTGGTTAGTAGGCCCCAACTTAGGTAGTACTAGTAGATAGGTAGTAGAGTAGGGTGTCAGTGGGGTTATGAGTTGTGTGTGTCAGTGGTGTGCAAAGCATACAACCCTTAATTTCTTCACAACTTGAATTTAAGAGGTGTTTGTTTTAAAAAAAAAACGTATCTTAACAACCTCTTAATCTGAACAAAATAAATGTATTAGCAATTTCAGATGTGTAGCCAGGTTTTGAAATATTTAGCCGAGACCTAAGTGCAAGTTCCGTATGTAATAAGTTTGGGTACTCTTCTAGCGCAAAAGGTAATTGGTTCCGGACGAGAGAACTTTGCAAAGCCACTAAGTCATTGATCTTAAATATTCACATGTTGTCCTTGGTCATGTTCGCTATCCTTTGTATATATGTTGCCTTAAGAACGGAAGAGATGACATTTTACTATCCCAACAAACATATATATAAAAGTTAGTCTTAGAAGCACAAATGAAATATTCATGCTAAAAGTTAAAACTACGAATTATGTAAAGAGTAATGGTTATTTTAATGTTGGGTATTTGGATGCCAATGTTTGTGACTGTGAGGTATGGGAATTTATTCATGTAGAGGGAAAGATTCGATGCATGGGAACACAAAAAAGCTTACTGTGGTGAGCACATGGATGTACTTACTACTTGCAGGAATAGTACACCAGACTGTTTACCGAAGGTGGATGCTGATACCGGCCCCTATCTTTACAGTTTACAACAAAGTTAAATTGGTAACTATTTAAACACTCAAGTTGTTAAAGTTTTTGTTATAATACCAGCAGTAATATGGGTCATACGAACCAAGTTTTGGAGACTCAAGACGCGTCGTCCTTTATTATGGTGCCATGTGAGCACGTGTCTTCAATGAACAAAATGGAGGACTTAATCGATGCCAAGACCGAGTCGTGGGTGTATATTTTGTGTTTTTGCGTATCTATATTTTTTGCGGGTATATAATTGTTTAAGTGATACTATATACATGATACAGGGAAAGACAAACAAAGGGGCGGAGGTAAGAAAGAGCCCCCCAAGGAAAAAACTGATACTATATACATGATACAATCATGGCAACGCAAGATAAAGCAAAAAGTCAGCCAAAAATTCTCTCCAGAAAAAGAGATATCTTTCCCTACTATAGCTGCGGACAACGCAGTCGTGGAGCCTCTAACCATTGAAATACATACAGGGGGACATGACATCCACCGCATGTATATTGATGGAGGAGCATCCGCAGATATCATGTACGATCACTGTTTCAAAAGACTGCGACCTGAAATCCAAAGTCAATTGATACCAGCTACAACGTCATTAACAGGATTCACAGGAGAAAAGATTTGGCCCATGGGGCTGTTACGCTTGTTGGTGGTCGTAGGAGATGAACAACACTCAACCGCAACATGGATAAACTTTATGGTAATAAAGTCTCCTTCACCATACAATGGTATCATTGGAAGACCGGGAATATCATCCATGTGCGCAGTACCATCCACAACGCACGGAATGCTTAAATTTCCAGTGGAAGGAGGAGTTGTCACTCTTTATAACACAACAGTACCACCAAGAGAATGCATCGCAGTAACAACTGAAGCAGAGACTATTCCAGAACAGCGCACGGAAAAAACGCCAAATTTAAAAGTCGCTATTCATCCAGATTATCCGAAACAACAAGTTTCGATTGGAGGATCTTTATCTAACAAAGGTAAAGCAGCTATATGCGCACTCTTGCAAAAGAACCTAGACATCTTTGCATGGGAACCAAAGCATATGACGGGAGTACCGCGCTCTATCACAGAGCATAAGCTACAAATCCGACAAGGATACCCTCCAATACGACAAAAGAAACGCGGCCAGGCCCCAGATCGTGCAAAGGTTATTCTGGAAGAAGTACATAAGCTCGTAGATGCAGGCATCATGCGCGAAGTATACTATCACAACTGGCTTTCTAACCCAGTTATGGTCAAGAAGAGCGATGGCAGTTGGAGGATGTGCGTGGACTTCACGGACCTCAACAAAGCATGTCCGCAGGACTGCTATCCACTGCCAGAGATAGACTGGAAGGTCGAGTCCTTATGCGGATACCCTTTCAAATGCTTCCTAGATGCATATAAAGGGTATCATCAGATCCAGATGGCAGTGGAAGATGAAGAAAAAACAGCTTTCCAAACCAGTCAAGGAGTGTACTGCTACACAAAAATGCCTTTTGGCCTGAAGAACGCAGGCGCGACATACCAACGACTGGTGGACACAGCTTTCGAAAAACAAGTAGGCCGCAACTTGGAAGTCTACGTTGACGACCTTGTCATCAAAAGCCACACAGAGGACGAGTTGGTGCGCGACATCGAGGAGACATTCAGAACATTGGGGCGAATAAACATGAAGTTAAATCCCAAGAAGTGCACCTTTGGCGCAACCGAGGGCATGTTCCTTGGATACTTGATAGAACCCGATGGAATCAAGCCTTGCCCAGAAAAGACAAAGGCTGTTATTGATCTCCCCTCACCGCGCACACTCAAAGAAGTCCAGTCATTGAATGGAAAGCTAGCAGGGCTAAACCGTTTCTTATCTAAGTCAGCAGACAAATCTCTTCATCTCTTTAAAACACTCACGAAGTGTACTAAAAAGGGAGACTTCCGCTGGACTAAAGAAGCGGAGGAAGCTTTCCAACAACTTAAAAACCATCTGGCATCTCTTCTCAAACTTGTCGCACCGTGATCAGGGGAAGAACTAATCATGTACTTATCGGCAACCCATGGAGCAGTCAGCGCAGTACTATTGACAGATAGGAACTCCGTCCAGACACCCATATACTTTGTAAGCAAAGCCCTAAAGAAAACAGAGACTAACTACAGCGCTATGGAAAAGCTGGTCTTAGCTCTAGTATTCGCAGCCAAAAGGCTGCGCAGATACTTTCAAGCGCACCCAATAGCTGTAATCACTGATCAGCCAATCAAACAAGTTATCTCTAAGCCTGACGCATCAGGACGCTTACAAAAGTGGAGTGTACTGCTAAGTGAGTATAACATCTCATACAGACCGCGCACTGCAATCAAAGGACAAATCTTAGCCGATTTTATCGTGGAGAAGCCAGACAGCGACAGCCCGACATCCGCAACTAAAACAGATCTACAGGAACCCTAGATTTTGTTCACAGATGGGTCTTCATGTGTAGATGGATCAGGCGCAGGCCTTATTCTTACAAATCCAGAAGGTATGGAATTCACCTACGCGCTACACTTTGAATTCACAGCCACAAACAATGAGGCAGAATACGAAGCCCTACTAGCCGGACTACGTATCGCAATCCAAATGGGTGTACGTAACCTAGAAGCAAACGTAGATTCGCAACTAGTCGCTAACCACGTGCTAGGTGAATACGAAGCCAAGGATGAACACATGATCCAATACCTGGAAAAGACAAAATCTTTGATCAAAAACTTTGATAGGTTCACAATAAAACAGGTGCCTAGAGGAGATAACAGGAAGGCGGACGCACTCAGCAAGATCGCATCCACAAGCTTCGCACACCTCTCAAAACAGGCATTGGTTGAAACCCTAAAAAACAAGTCAATCTTGGAAATGGAGATATCAACGGTGATAGAGGAACAAGATCCTACATGGATGACACCTATCATCGAATTTATTAGCAAGGGAACCCTACCCCAAGATCATAAAGACGCTCGAAGGATACGGCGCACAGCGCAACGATTTGAATTACGCGACAACATACTCTATCGACGGTCTTTCTTACAGCCATGGCTCAGATGTGTTGGACCCCTTCAAGCAGACTACGTACTCCGCGAAATTCACGCTGGATCATGTAGTATGCACTCAGGGCCGCGCTCCGTGGTGGCAAGCGCTCTAAGGTCAGGATATTATTGGCCAACAATGCATCGCGACGCACGCGATCTTATAAGAAAATGCAGTAATTGCCAAGTACATAGGCCAATTCCGCGCCGACCACAACAAGAGCTAACACCAATTACCTCACCATGGCCATTTTACAAATGGGGTATTGACATCGCCGGACCTTTCCCTGTCGCAGCGGGAGGAGTAAAGTTCCTCATCGTAGCCATAGACTACTTTACGAAGTGGATCGAAGCAAAGGCGGTGGTGAACATCACGGGAAACCAAGTCAAACGCTTTGTCTGGGACAACATTGTCTGTCGCTTCGGACTACCGGGTGCGATCATATCAGACAACGGAAAACAATTCTGTGATAACCCATTCAAAGATTGGTACGCACAATTGAACATCACACAACACTTTGCTTAAGTCAAACACCCACAAACCAATGGCCTAGTTGAGCGCGCAAACCGCAGTCTAGGCGAAGGAATAAAAGCGCGCCTTGACAAACACAAAGGAAGGTGGGTAGACGAGCTCTCGCATGTCTTGTGGGCGCATCGCACAACAATCAAAACTAGTACTGGCGACACGCCATTTTCCCTAGTCTATGGAACAGAAGCCGTCATACCAGCTGAGATAGGAATGCCAACTATACGCACAGCAGAGGTCAACGTCACAACGAATGACGAGGAACGGCGCATAGACTTAGACGTACTGGAAGAAAGACGCGAACGCGCAGCTATACGCGAAGCAAAGGCTAAGGCAAAAATGAAGAAGTATTATGATGCAAAGGTCAAACATACTTCATTTAGACCAGGAGACTTTGTTTACCGCGCCAACGACGCAAGCCACGCAGAAGACACAGGCAAGCTCGGACCTAAATGGGAAGGACCTTACGAGGTCACAGACGCGCTCGGCAACGGCGCATACAGACTGCGCGATATGGAAGGTCAAGACCTAGCGCGCACCTGGAATATCTGCAATCTTAAAAAATACTTCTAGGCTACGGCCCTTGCACAGACACCCTCGCATCCTACTTGATGCCCAATAAGTGTTTGCTTTTTTTTCTTTCCTAGGATTTGTATTTTCTATTTTTTCAAAAACTTGCAAGTATCAATAAAATGTTATGTTTTCTAGCTAACTCCATAGCGTATTTTACTTTATTGCATATATGTCAATATTGTTTATCTTATATTTTTGCCTACATGGCGTGCATGCATGATGCGTGGGAATCGCAACAGGCTTTACCTCTCGAGAGATCTCGAGAAGCTTACAACCCCCACCAGGCAGTGTACCTGATCGTTGTAGTATAGTATAGTGACAAGTACCGGGGGATTGATCGTTCAGCTTAGGAATAGTGTCGCTAGGATTAGAAAGCCTAATTACTAGTTCTAAAGGTGAGGGATGATTATTTTTGTATTTTTATATTTTTTTTTAGAAAGCAAGTAAAATCTCGGGGTTTGAAGGAGTGGGCGGAATTAGTTGCTATTCAACTAACCTAATACTAAGATGCAATCAAAATAAAATAACAAAAATGTAAATAAGCTAATTATACTAAGGTTGTGAGCAGTAATTGGAGAAAATGTGTTTACTTAGATTTCACTACTCCCTAGATATCTTTTACACGTTAATTACTTGTTATAATTGCATGGATGACGGATCGTATTCCTTAATACCATTCATGGGGTGGCATACATAACTCCCCAATTCTATGAGCTCTTATCTCCTCCTACACCATGCCCAGCACAACTATAGGGATTGTAAACAGTGGCTCATGCATTAAATACAACCAATAAAGACCTAGTACGCCTCGGTTCATGTTTCTTAAGACGTTCAAGCATATTACCATTTGGAGATCTGCCAGTTTTCTTAAGCCTAACATATAAATCATTCATCCAAGACAAGAATAAACAAGTAATCAACACATAATCAATATCTAGGTTTCATTAGATCTAAGCAAACACAAAAGAGATCTAGCCTAGCATAATGGAATTGAGACAAGAACAAGATATAGACAACCAACACATAGACGTATTGATTGAATTAGAAGAACACTTATCTCAATTACAATGCAAGGTATCAAGGGTTTGAAACCCTTGAAAAACCTGTAAAAGTTGCACCAAAATCGTCTTTAGGGTTTCTCCAAAACTTCTCTCTTTTAAATGTGAAAAACTAGAAAACTATATATAGGAAAATAGGGATGACGGCGTCAAGAACAAAGGTGTGACGCCGTCATCTCGCCGCCAAATACTTCCCATGACGGCCTTGATCTACTTCTGACGCCGTCAAGGCCTAGGCCGTCACACAAATTACTCTTGACGCCCTGTGTGTGACGCCGTCATCAACTACGGATTTTAATTCTTGAGGTTTGACGCCGTCATGAATTTACTCTTGACGCCTTCATGTACTGTTCCCAGCATGGAAAATTGAGACTTTGCCATTTTCTTCACTTTTATGCTCCAAAAACGTCCAAAATGGCTTCTTTTCCAGAATTCACTCTCCAAGTACCTAAAATCACAAAAGGAACGATTTAGGGCAATATTTGATCAAATAAATTCGGATTCGGGCTTAAATGACCCCCTAAAAACGGATCATTTTTCGCCTCATCATATACCCTTACACTTGAGATTTACTTGTCCTCAAGCAAATGCGCTTTTATTCTACTCAAAATACAAGTTAGGGGTCATTTAACACTAATATAAAAGTAATTACAACAAATAATCGTTCCACTAAAGACCAATAGACAAGCACGGAGGTCATATACAAGCACCTCACAAATAGTGTTTAGATACTCACATCTCTCGGGTGTAATAAAGTAATATAACATTATGGAAATGGAAGATATCTCTCACTACCTGTCATAGCAAAATAGATTACCATAGGCTTGGGAAAGGATCAAACCTCCACCACATGGCGTAAGCACCTAGGATAAACTATCAAAGAGGTCTTTTAAAGGGTTGTAACGTTAGGTATAGGGATATGAATTACACGGTTTTGTTGGATAAAGGAAGTTTTACTGGTGGCGAGTTAACAATCTTGGTTAATTACATGTACAATATGGCGTTGCTAAGCCAAGACTAGACTCGACTTAAGCTAATAAATGAAAAATAACTAAAAACATAAAATGAACATAAAATGAAACGGGATGGTAGTCCGTATGTTTTTTTTTTTTTTTTCTCTTTTTCCTTTTTCTATTTTTTTTTCTTTTTCTTGATTTTTTCGATTTTTTTTTTTTTTTTTTTTTTTTTTTTTTTTTTTTTTTTTTTGACATACACTCTTACCCTACCATCCAAAATAATACATCATAGGGGATTGAGCATTCCCCTTACACTTGAATCTTTACATACTTTACATTAAACTAATCTAATGACTCGAATTATGAAAATCAAAACACATGGAGCACTTTTAAGATTATCGTACATATGGGGGTAATAAGTGATGTTCTTCCCCATTACTTCATAAAATAAGTACTTACCCATGAGTCCCAATCGTCCCAAAACAATATGTACAAGGATATGACTCGACTTAGCAACCATGTAATCAATTAGAAAGTTAACTTAGGGTTTAACAAATAACAATAATGCACTAAAGATGAGCGCATACACGGAATGCTAAGGCGATTTGGGTGTACATTTAAGTGGGGTGTAACAAATTCTTCCTTTAAGTAAAATGCTTAAAGTTAGAAACGAAAAGATAGGCTCGGAGGGGTGTACTAGGGGTTTCGTGTACTAAAAATGAGTACAACGCTAAGGGTGTGGGAAAAATTAGTTGACTTAACTAGTCAAGTAGTATGACTTAAATAGTCAAGTAATTATAATACGGGTTTAACACAAAGGTGATCCTAATGCCTCTTATCATGTAGTAAATCCTACCACACGAATGTAGTCTCACTAGCGGTCTCGGGATGCATCACTAACGCAAGTTCTAGAATCTAAATGCTACCGGTACACTCATAAGCACTAATAGTAAATGCTTTTCCTATCAAATCTAAAGGCGAACCTCACATATTTGGGTGGAAAATTTTTCTGAATATACGGTTATGTGCTAGTCATACAATCTCCTATCCATGAGACGCTTGCTATGGCTAAAGTTTCACTCCTAAATGTTGTAAAAAATTTTAAATTTGGCGCTAAAATTGCACTAACAAGTATTTCTCATAGTTTTATTACACATCTACTATCAAACAAAACAAACTCAAGCGAAAGTGCATATGTAAGGTATCATCTTTTTACCCTCCCCTTACACTTAAGATGAACATTGTCCCCAATGTTCAAGTAAAGAATGTAAAAGTGAAAAAGTAAAGAGAATGAAATCAAATAATCCCCTGATTCGCTCGGTATGGATTATAGGTTGGCCAGGTTAGATCTTCCTCCAAGAAAACGAACAATCAAAGCTTCCCTTCCAGAATATAAATCATCTCCTTGTCGAACATAACCTGTAAATCCTGACAAAAATAGACAAGACAACCTCGCGTAAAATCGGCGGCATCCTATATAAGTTATTAAATCCTAGAAAACAAAGTAAGATATAATGCTTGTGGAATGAAGTTTGCAGATTTCCTGGAGATTATAAAACTTAATAATTCACAAAAACCATAAGACTCCGTTAGAAAAACAAAACCGGTAAAATTTCCAGATTTTTAACTCCTGACGCCGTCAAGAGTAAACTCATGACGCCGTCAGAATGGACCTGCAGAAATTCTTATGTTAAGTTTCCGGAAAATTTCTGGAAAAACTTGGTCCTACTTCCTGGAAAATCCTGCAAAACTTCATTATGACTCAATACAAGCATTTGACTCTAACGAATACGAATATACATGTTCATTTAATATTGTGGAGAATCATGATCGGTTTGTTTCTTGAAAACATATTTGGGGTTTCCCCTTACACTTATCTTTTGCAAAAATACTTCTAGGTGGAGTTAAGACTAGGCTAAACAACAAAGTAAAGTATTTCCACATTTTAATTAAGAAACATGATCTACCAACAATAAAAATAAAACATGCATACGGAAGCAAATAACAATCAAACAAATAAAATCACACAAAACATGGGTTGCCTCCCAAGAAGCGCTTTTCTTTATTTACGAGTCTTGTAGCTAGACTCAAAGTCATGGGTTACTACGTGACTTTATCATTGGTTCCACTCTCTAGGTCGTCTTCTAAACCAGTTTTGTATTCCGGACCTAGTTGCAAGCACTCTTTGTAGAAACCAAGCATCCTATTTCTAACATACTCTAATCCTCTACGTCTATCCTCCTTATTCCTATAATAAGCCGCTTGCTTGTGTTCCTTTTCGAAATTAGAGAGAAGGCGGTATTGCTCAATCTTGTAGGGCATTTGATAAGCAACCTCATCATTCTCTTTCTTGAATCTAACTATCCCTAAAGTCGGATCATAACTCATCCTAGTGGCCTCAACAAATGGTTTCCCAAATATTATTTGACTTAGGCAAGCATCTATCACCGGACGAGTGTCCTCAACTATCATAAAATCGATCTCATAGGTGAGATTCCCTATAATCACATGCAATCCTTTCACTATTCCCGCAAAATTACTTATCAGGTTCCTATTAGGCATCATCCTAAAATTAAGTTGCTTCTTCATCACCCAATTGTAATAAGTCCTAGTCATGATGTTCACGGGGGATCTAAGGTCGATGTAGGCTTACCATATACGCATGTGCCCGATATTGCATGGGATGTTAATGTTAGAGGGGTCTCCCATTTTGATAAGGGGGTCGCCAAAGATATATGTTCTCTCGGGACTATCGAATAAATCCTTATGGTATTCCCGTTCTTCCTTGGTTGGCAACTTATCAAAGTATTCTTCTCTAGGCTCTACCTCCTCTAATTCCTCTCTACTATCAACCTCAACTTCCCTATTCTCATCCTTAGTCTTGGCTTCTATCCTAACTTCATTCTTGTCACTCTCTTCTATCTCCTTATCTATCGGCTTAATAGTGACAACATTAACAAAGTGGACCTGTTTAGATGATGAGGGATCCTTAATTTGGTTTCCGTTATTGGTGTCCCTAGTGTCCTTCCTAGGTGTGACTAATGCTTGGTTGTTGAGGGCTTTCAACAAGTTGTCAATCTTGTTGGTCATCTCCGTTTGTTGTTGGTTGAATTCGGTTTCAAACCTAGCTATGCGAGCCTCTTGAGATGCCATGAACTTTGACATCAATCCTTCAAGATTGTTGGTACTACCATAGTTGTTAGAAAGATTGTTGTTGAAAGTACGGTTGGATGGTGGACCGTTTGGTTGGTAACGATTAGGCGGATTGGAAGAATTGGGTTGATTTTGTTTCCACCTAAGGTTTGGGTGATTTTTCCAAGATGGGTTGTATGAATCACCGTAAGTGTTTGGCTCGGGCTTGAAAGTGTACCACTTATCTCCCGCTTCGTCGGTACGCGTAGATGCGTAGTCCGCCAAAGCTGTTCCGGGGAGTTCCACACAATCACGAGTGTCATGGGGACCACTACATAATTCGCATGAAGAAGTGATTTTGTTCACTTGGCTTGAAGGCTTAGGAGCATCGTAAGATTTCATGAGAAACTTGACTTGGTCCTCAAGTTCCATGATCCTACGGTCGGGAGTGCTAGAATTGTTCGAAGGCAAAGATATTGCCTTGACCGTTTTGTTCAAATCACGGGGATCATTCCAACTTTCGTTGTCATAGAGAGCAAGATCTTCTATGAGTTCCCATGATTGTTCCGCACTAAGATCACGTAGCTTACCACCGGCCGATTGGTCAATGGCTCGCCTCGTGGAGATGTCGATATGGTCATAAAAAATTTGGACTTGGAGCCAAAGATCTATGCCATGATGAGGGACTTTTTGGAGTAAGTCCTTGAAACGAGTCCATGCTTCATAAAGAGATTCATTTTGACGTTGTTGGAACATCAAGATGTCATTCCTAAGCTTAGTAGTTCTCCCCGGTGGGAAAAATTGAGCAAGGAAACGAGTGGTGAGATCATCCCATGTGGTGATGGATCCCGCGGGTAAACGCTCAAGCCATTGACTAGCTTGATCCCGTACGCTCCGTTCTCGAGTTATTTTTTAAAAGGAAAGGAAAGGAAATGATAGGAAATTGAAATTTTATTGTGTTCTCGAGTTTTTTTTGGACAGAAAGGAAAGGAAACAGGAAGGAAATGATAGGAAAATTCTAGTGATTTTCCTATAAGAATTTTCCGCCCAAATATGGGCGGATTTGGACGGAAAGTATTTTACACTCGCACTATTTAGTATATAATGACCAATATAACTTTCAATATTTACTCATATTCGACTCTTATGATAAAATGAACATATCTAAAAGTGCATAAATGTAATTATGTCTCTTTTTCTTTCTTTTCTTCCCAACTTGAGAACACAACATTATTTCATTTCCTTTCCTTTCATTTCAACTCAAGAACACGAAATATAAAATCAACTTTCTTTCCTTTCCTTTTCATTTCTTTTCTCTTCTTTTCACATCATTTCTATTCCCACCTAGAAAAACTCGAGAACGCAGCGGTAGAGAGAATTGGAATAGGCGTAAACGGGTAGTCTCTCTAGTTGCAACACCTAGGTCTATGGAATCTACGATTTTGAGAAAGTCCTTAAGATGTTGGTTTGGATCTTCGGAACGAAGTCCATGGAATGCACATCCGCTTTGCACCAACCGGATGGTGTCGGATCGCAAGGGGGTCACATCGGCTCCGGTGAGCTCAATGGTGTTTCGGTAGCCTTGGTGGCTAGGTCGGGAATACTCTCCTAAGGTTCGGGGCCTAAGGGGTTCTAGTGGTGGGTTTTGTTGTGGTGGGATGACGGGTTCAAAGATGTTACCACCTTCCATGATGTCGGATGGTAAAGAGTTACGAACAAAGGCACGAAGAAATAAGATAGACTAAAGAAGACCTAAAAATAAAAAATAAAATCTTACTAGAAAGGAATCTAGCAAGTAGACCTAATAAAAAGAAATTCTAACCTAGACAATAACTATTCCCCGGGCTGCGGCGCCAAAAACTTGATGCGTGGGAATTGCAACAGGCTTTTCCTCTCGAGGGATCTCGAGAAGCTTACAACCCCCACCAGGCAGTGTACCTGATCGTTGTAGTATAGTATAGTGACAAGTACCGGGGGATTGATCGTTCAGCTTAGGAATAGTGTCGCTAGGATTAGAAAGCCTAATTACTAGTTCTAAAGGTGAGGGATGATTATTTTTGTATTTTTATATTTTTTTTAGAAAGCAAGTAAAATCTCGGGGTTTGAAGGAGTGGGCGGAATTAATTGCTATTCAACTAACCCAATACTAAGATGCAATCAAAATAAAATAACAAAAATGTAAATAAGCTAATTATACTAAGGTTGTGAGCAGTAATTGGAGAAAATGTGTTTACTTAGATTTCACTACTCCCTAGATATCTTTTACACGTTAATTACTTGTTATAATTGCATGGATGACGGATCGTATTCCTTAATACCATTCATGGGGTGGCATACATAACTCCCCAATTCTATGAGCTCTTATCTCCTCCTACACCATGCCCAGCACAACTATAGGGATTGTAAACAGTGGCTCATGCATTAAATACAACCAATAAAGACCTAGTACGCCTCGGTTCATGTTTCTTAAGACATTCAAGCATGTTACCATTTGGAGATCTGCCAGTTTTCTTAAGCCTAACATATAAATCATTCATCCAAGACAAGAATAAACAAGTAATCAACACATAATCAATATCTAGGTTTCATTTGATCTAAGCAAACACAAAAGAGATCTAGCCTAGCATAATGGAATTGAGACAAGAACAAGATATAGACAACCAACACATAGACATATTGATTGAATTAGAAGAACACTTATCTCAATTACAATGCAAGGTATCAAGGGTTTGGAACCCTTGAAAAACCTGTAAAAGTTGCACCAAAATCGTCTTTAGGGTTTCTCCAAAACTTCTCTCTTTTAAATGTGAAAAACTAGAAAACTATATATAGGAAAATAGGGATGACGGCGTCAAGAACAAAGGTGTGACGCCGTCATCTCGCCGCCAAATACTTCCTCGGACGGCCTTGATCTACTTCTGACGCCGTCAAGGCCTAGGCCGTCACACAAATTACTCTTGACGCCCTGTTGATGAGTGTGTAAATACTCATCATTTCTGTTACATTTAAACTGCAATAACATATGAAAACATACAGGAATGCCTTAATATACATAAAATATCCCTGGATTGTGTTTTTATGCATAAGGATTGAAAACTAATGAAAAACAAAACATTTCACATAAATTACAGTTTCAGTCCCTGAACTTTGAAAAATTGGCAAAACTAGTCCCTGGTAAATCAAAACTTGTACAAATGTCATAAAAGGTCCTTGGGATTCATAAGTTGTAAGAAATAGTCCTTTAAAGTTTAAAATCACATATTTACAACTTTGGTCCCTCAACTTTGAAAAGTGTCAAAATTAGTCCCTAAGGTTTTGAAAAAATGGAAAATGTGAAAAATAAACCTTGCACTATTCTAAATTGACAAAATTGGTCCTTATGATAACTTTTGAGAAGTTACAAGTTAAACCCTTCAAAAATCAGAAAATTACAGGTTTGGTCCCTGGAGTTTGTGGAATTGGCAGAAAAGGTCCCTGGGTTTTGAAATTTGGAAATTTATATCTTAGGTCCTTGGGTTATTCATAAATGACAATAATGGTCCTTATCAATACTTTGGGAAATTGGCAACAAACAGCCCTCAACTTTCACTAAATTACACAATTGGTCCTTGTTGTTCACTATTAAACCAAACCGGACCCTATTAAATAAATAAACCAAACAAACAAACCCACCCACTATTAAACCCAACACCCCTCACCCAGCCCACTCCTAGGCCCAGTCCACACCCCACTTATAATAATACCGGGTCAAACAAAGTCAAACCCCACCTTATACCGCCTTCCACTGTTCATCTTCCACACAAACACCCCCAAACCTGAAACCAGGGTGGTTTCAGCCACCTATCACCTCCACCTCACCACTACAGCTCACTACCCACTCCCTTCCACCACCCTACACCTATCCCACCTTCATTTAATGCTGTTTTCACAGCTTTTCCCTCCAAAACTAGTTCCACTCCTCTGTTTTCTTCCTTATCACCCCAACTTGCTCAAATATCTCCCAAACTTGTCCTTCCACCTCATACTACCATACAAACTTCCTTAATTGTAAAATGTCGGCTACAAGTTACCAAAACCAACTTTGGCGCCAAAACAGTTTAAATGGCCAAGATGGGTTTGATTCATCCAACGGTTAGTTTTATTGATGGGAAAGGTTCAGAGACA
Organism: Artemisia argyi; assembly: GCA_030686995.1. Lineage (NCBI taxonomy): Eukaryota > Viridiplantae > Streptophyta > Magnoliopsida > Asterales > Asteraceae > Artemisia > Artemisia argyi. Next base: position 47,323,685 of record CM060681.1, on the reverse strand, counting down.
CATGGGGAGTTCAATTATGCTATAAAGAAAGAAGGGAAAGCAGAAGACAGAGATATCTAGTTTAATTTTAAATAATGTATGTCGACTTTTTCATCTTTGAATTTCCAGTGTTGTATTAAGTTCTAAGTTACCTTGTCAAGTGTTTTTATAATATAATTAAGCTGTTTCAAGTACTCAATTTCATTGTAAACCTCAGTATCAGTTTATGCAAGTTTTGAGTTTCAAAAATTCTTATGTTTCTTGATATTGTGTTCTTAGTTGATGATACAGACATAATAAGCTCACATAAGCTCCCAGGAAGCTCATAAGTGCTTCTAGATACCTTAAAATTTAGTCTAATTACTTGAACTCACAAATCACAACTTGGTCAATAAAAGTCAAACTGTACCATATTTTGGTTTGGGTTCTGATTCAGAGTAATTTTGGAAAGGAAGCAGCTTGGATTATGGTTTAGAGACTCATGGGAGTCACCTAAGGGTTCTTGGTTCTTGGTTTGGTTCTCACAGTCACACCTTGTAAGCTTCATACTCATTTAAAGCTTATTTTATATAAATCTTGATTATCATTGTCATTTTCTATGTTTCTTATGTTTAATTAATGTATTTAAGTGTAGTTATGGTTTAAGATTGATAGGTTGTTTAGTGAAATAGCTTGTTATTTATTTTCTTAAATCTCACAGTTAAGTGGTACAATTGTCATCTTTGAGTTTCATGCTTGTATTACTGTTGATTTATGATCATTTAGTCTTATTATATGATATTATGAAGTTTAAAATCAGTTTCATGGTTTAAATTAGTATAAATCTTAGGAAATAATCATTTTCAGTTTTATAGGGAGTGTTTGGATTAACTGAGTTCAAGGGCTAAATAGGGTTTTCAGTTGTTGCTTATGGTCTAAACAGTCTTACTTAGGCTAAATCAAGTAAGTGTAACCTATAAAACAAGTTCACAATAAGCTTAAAGTCAAAATCAACACCAAACATACACAACAGTTAACTGTTGTGTTTTATGGGTTTCAAACTTACCCATTTTGACTCATAAGTTGTTAATCCATCTTATTTTAGTCATAATATAGATTATTACAACCATTTCAGTCCATTAGATCCAATCAAACTTCATTAAAGTCAAAATTCAAGGTTATCTTAAAAAGTCAAAAGTGTATGCTTAAGATTTTTACAAAAATGTCAAGAATTTTCATGATTTTTGTAATAGGTTATAGGGTCTGAAAATTATTGTGTGTACACTCTACCAGTAGAACTTGAGATTTTCACTATTTCCATATTTTTGTGAATTTTCTTGTCCAATCTACACAGCCTCAAACACACTTGCAGGGCAAGTGTGTACTCTGTCTCAGCATCTCAGTTCAAACCACCAACTTTGGTGGTCAAATTTGATTTTGTTAGTTGATATTAGGACTTGAGCTTGTAGGATTATAAAGTCTTGTTGCTGATCTCCTTGTTACTATTTTTATTAATTTTTATCTAGCTGATTATAGAGCTTAATTTGTGCTTATCTTTTGATGATTCTTTAAAAACTTCCCCTGTACACAGTTTGGATACCCATTTTACCAAGCTTGTATAAGCTTGGTTAGTAAGTAAAAGTCTGTGTATCTTGGTTTTTTGTGATGCCTTTGTGGCTAGTTGCTTGAATTAAGTGTTTATTTGCTTTTAACTACTTATCTCAACTGCTTATCTTACTTAATTTTGTTCTTCAATTCAAACACAACACTGGTCACCCAGTGAAAACAAGCACAATCACAAGTCCATCACAAGCTCATTACTGAGCTTGTGCTTGTGATTATTGGCTCATTAAGAAGCTAAGCAATCATATTATCAATTTCAAGCTTAAAATTCCATTCACTAGCCCTTTAACTAGAGCTGCAATCAGCTGGAAGCTTGTTCCATTCACTCAGTTAACTGAGTGAACCAGTCAACCCACCACACTTCACAAGCTCTTTCTGAGCTTACTAGTGGGTCCCACACCCCATAAATAGGTTCTCACAACCCCCCTCCTACCAGACTTGAACCCTTGATCTTTTGTTTGACCATTTCACCACTGGGCCCCACCTTAAATTAGCTTGGAACCTTGTCCCAATTCTGTATCAGAATTGAAATAAGCAAGTGCTTATTTGTTGTTTAAGGCTTATTGAATCTGCTTATTTGATTGAAACTCACTCAAACTAGTTTACATAAGTCAGAGATACTAAAATATCACCAGTGGACCCCACACAAGCTCAGTTGAGCTTATTTCTTAGCAAAGTCAATAAAAGTCAACTGTTTTAAGTAATAAGCACTTTTAATGCTTATTCTGTGTTTATAAATTATATTCCTTTATTAAAGTTTCTTATTTTAAGTATTTAATTAGTTTTGTAAAAGAAAAACAAAAAAAAAAAAACCAAACTTAATTATAGTGATAGCTTCATTTTAATAGAAATTATCTATTTAATTTTCTTTTTAGCTTATTTTAAGCACTTCTGCTATTTTATATTTTTATTAAATATCTTATATATTAAAGTAATTTTATAAATTTTTCCAGATTTTTCTTTTGTCATCTAGTGTTATTTAGAATTAATATTAGTTAAATTAATAATTAAATAATAAATAAGAATTAAATAGCATAATTAATTTTTATAAGGTAACACCTATATTTTATATTTTTCCTAGCTTCTATAAGTCATAAAATAATTTTAGAAATTTTATTGTGATTTATACTGTTCATTTACTAGTTTTCATAATTTAATTATTTTAATTAGATATTAATTAATAAATAGAATAATAATTAGTAGATTAAATTAAAAATACATAATATAAACTTTTTATAATTTTTTAGGATTCCTATGATGGTTAATTAGATATATAAAATTTTTCATAATTATCTAAGTCCTTTTAGTAATTATAAATAAGTTAATCAATATAATTAGTTAAATAATAATTAATTAAAAATAAATAGATAAATAGTGTGAAAAATATAATTTTAATTTTAAAATAAGTTTTATAATATTTTAGATTTTTAGAAATTTTAATTTTAATTTTCTAGGCTTATTTCACATTTTCATAATTATTAGTTAATTATTAAATAATTAATAAATAGTTATTAAATATAAATAATTAATTAAATAGTTTTTAATTATAAAATAAATATTTTAAATTTATTTAATTTGCATTTAAGCCCCTAAGGCTTGTAAAATCCTACTATTGTTAAAAAGTTGTTTTTATTTACGTTTAATTAATAAACGTTTACGTTTTCAGTCCCTTTTTCACTCGTACTTATCTGATTTCACGTATTAGTTGATATAGCTTATTAAAGCTATTCACTCTTATATTTCAGTAGTACAAATCACTTAAACCCTTTTTCTGTTCAATTCACCTGATCTAGAAGTCGTTTTATTTCAGATTTCACAACTCGTTGGGATCTAACGATCCGGGGAAACACTAAACTCACCGGAGTATTGGTTTAGGCTGTTGGACTTGTTGACCATTACTTGGTTGATATTATCTGACTGTTTCGGACCAATCAAAATTTGGCGCCGCTGCCGGGGAGGTGTGCTGCGTATTACGACTTTTTGAAATATCTGTGAGTTTGAATTTTCACACTTTGTTATATATCATCTTTTTGTTCATATTTTGTTTTCTATTTGTAATTTTCCGTCACTCTAAGGATTCTTAGAGTCGTCTCTAGTGCATGCGCACTCGTTCTTCTAGGTCAACATGCCCTTTACGTGAGCTTGTCAGAATTCCTCGAAGACGCCGTAGACGTTCTGCCCCAACAGCCGTATCTGAGGAACGTGCTGTTTCACCTAAGAAAGTTATCATGGCGGAAGACCGTCCGATGAATGAGCTTCTCCAAGCACCCATTGAGGGTTACGGAGACGCTATTGTTTTCCCAGCCATTGTGGCTGAATACTTTGAGCTCAAAACCGGGTTACTAAATCTAGTAACTTCAAGCCAATTTTATGGTTTTGAGAGGGATGATCCCCATGCTCATATTCGATGGTTTAACAAAATTACTTCAACCATCAAATACAAGAACGTCCCTTCCGAAGCAGTCAAACTTCTTCTTTTCCCATTTTCTCTTGAGGGAACAGCCCGGATTTGGCTGGAAAAACAACCTCCTCGTTCAATAAACTCATGGGAAGATTTAGTTACCAAATTTGTAAACGAATTTTTTCCCCCGTCCAGAACGACAAGTCTTAAAAATGAAATCATCAAATTTACTCAAAGGTTTGATGAATCGTTTGGTGACGCATGGGATCGTTTCAAAGAATTGCTTCGTCGATGTCCTCATCATGGTTTCACTGAATTAATGCAAATTGACACGTTTTATAATGGTGTGAGTCAATCTGACCAAGATTCTCTCAATGCCTCCGCGGGAGGTAATTTTTTGAGCAAAACCACAAAAGAAGCTTTAGAAATCATTGAAAATAAGTCCAAAGTCCGCACTACACGCACAAAACCATATAACTCCCAAGTAAGTGCTGGTCTTTCTACTTCATCACCCGTGAGTACTTCTAGCACCGATGCTAAGATAGATAAACTCACGGATGCCATTCAAGCTTTGGTTATCTCAAACCAGAAAAAAGTCACTTTCACACAAAACCCTTCACATGCTGAAGTAAAAAAGGTGGAAGTTTGTGTCACTTGTGGTGGCCCACATGCTTACTACAATTGTACTGCCACCGATGGTAGTCCTTTTGAAGCCAATGCCTTAGCCGGTACTACAAATCAGGGAGGTAATCAATACCGTCCTCAAATGGAACCAAGTTACCGTGCTAACACACATATGGGACCACCCGGGTTTAATCAAAACCCAAATTTGCAAAACCGAAACCAGAACCAACCACGAATGAACCAAGGTTATCAAAACCAAGGGAATTTCCATCCTGGACAGAATCAAGGTTTCCACAATCAAGGAAACTTTAACAGAAACAATTTCAACCCCGGAAATCATTTTCAGGGAAATGGTAATCCAAATCAAGGGAATTTTCAGCTACAACAAGGTTATAATCAAAATAACCGTGTCCAAAATTTCCCTAACCAAACACAAGCCATTCTCCCAGCTCCACAACCATCATCAGATGAGTTGTTAAAGCAGTTCATGAAAACTCAAGAAGAGACAAACAGGTTGTTGGTCAGCCAGATTTCTGAAATCAAGAAATCTTTAAATGAACAACCCTCGGGCTCTGGAAAACTTTCGAGCAACACGATCGCAAACTCGAGGGGCGATGCAAAGGCGATCACAACCAGGAGCGGAGTTTCATATGATGGACCTACTGTTCCCACTACCCCTTCTTCTTCTCCTCCCAAGGTAGTGGAAAATAACGTCGAGGTAATTAAGGACGAAGTACTTCCTACTCATAAGGGAGGTACCCAAGACGTCCCACCTCATGTTGTCCCAAAACCCAAACCAAAACCTAGAGTTGTTTTTGAACCAAATGATATTCCAGTTGAAACACCTCAGTCCAGACCTTCTACCTCCTCTATTCCTTACCCCTCACGTTTGAGTGAACAAAAGCTCCGTGAAAAAGCTAGTCACAAGATGGATAAATTCTTTCAAATCTTCCAAGATTTGCATTTTGACATTAGCTTTGCGGATGCTATTATTCTGATGCCCAAATTTGCATCAACAATCAAACACTTGTTAAGCAACAAGGAGAAACTGTTTGAAATGGCAAAGACTCCCTTGAATGAGAACTGCTCAGCAGTTCTTTTAAAGAAGCTTCCCGAGAAGCTGGGAGATCCTGGAAAATTTCTAATACCATGTGTATTTCCAGGAATGGTTGATTGCTATGCCTTGGCCGATCTTGGTGCAAGTATCAACCTAATGCCATACTCAGTTTGGAAGAAACTTTCTCTTCCTGATCTTACTCCTACCTGCATGACTTTAGAGCTTGCAGACCGATCGATATCTCGTCCTCTCGGCATTGCCGAGGACGTGTTTGTGAAGGTAGGAGAATTTCATCTCCCCGCTGACTTTGTAGTGGTTGATTTCGATGCCGATCAAATGGTCCCTCTCATTGTTGGGAGGGGTTTCCTTAGAACGGGCCGTGCTCTTATCGATGTATTTGAGCAAGAAATCACTCTGCGTGTGGGTAATGAAGCCGTTACCTTTAACCTCGATCAAACCTCGAGGTACTCCTCCAATTATGATTCTGAAGCAGTTAATCAAATAGATATCATAGATATTGCTTCGGAGGAGTATTCTCCAGAGTTTATTGGTTATTCTCATAATTCTGTGAGTGGGGATGCCACTCCATCATCTGAACCTATCATTTCCAACTCTTCCTCTTCTCTCACTCCGTTTGAGGGAAGTGATTTTCTTTTGGAAGAGGTCGAGGCTTTTCTCAAAAGTGATTCAGTTCCATCGGGAATTGATAACACTGAGATTGATCTGGAGGGAGATATTCTTCTCCTTGAGAGCTTGCTAAACCAAGACAATTCTCCTCCACTCCCTCCCGTACAACTTCATAATCAGGAAATCAAATATGTTGAGGAAACTGATGATTTTCCTGAGGTCGAACTCAAGGACTTACCTCCTCATCTTGAATACGCATTCTAGGAGGGTGATGATAAATTACCCGTCATTATTGCTAAAGGTTTAAGTGTTGAGGAGAAGATTGCTCTCATAAAGGTCTTGAAGTCAAACAAGCAAGCAATTGCTTGGAAACTCTCCGATATTAAGGGTATTAACCCAGATTTTTGTACACACAAAATCTTGATGGAGGATGACTTCAAACCTGCAGTGCAACATCAAAGAAGGGTGAATCCAAAAATCCATGATGTGATTAAACAAGAGGTTCTTAAACTTCTTGATGCAGGATTGATTTACCCTATCTCTGACAGTCCATGGGTTAGTCCCATTCATTGCGTCCCAAAAAAGGGTGGCATTACTGTTGTCACTAATGAGGAAAATGAGTTGATTCCAACTCGGCTGGTTACCGGATGGCGTGTTTGCATTGACTATCGTAAGTTAAATGACGCCACCCGCAAAGACCACTTTCCGCTGCCCTTTATGGACCAGATGCTTGAGAGATTAGTAGGGAACGAGTACTATTGTTTCCTTGATGGTTTCTCAGGATACTTCCAAATCCCCATTGATCCATCGGATCAAGAAAAGACTACCTTTACATGCCCTTACGGAACCTTTGCTTATAAACGTATGCCTTTTGGCTTATGTAATGCTCCAGGTACGTTTCAGAGGTGCATGATGGCTATATTTACCGACATGATCGGTAAAACTATGGAGGTCTTTATGGATGACTTTTCGGTCATTGGGTATTCATTCCAAACATGTCTCACCAATTTAGAAACAATGTTGAAAAGGTGTAAAGACACCAATCTATGTCTAAATTTGGAAAAGAGTCACTTTATGGTCAAAGAGGGCATTGTCCTCGGCCATAAGATTTCCAAGAATGGGATTGAGGTTAATAGAGCTAAGGTTGATGTCATTGCGAAACTGCCTCACCCTACTACCGTCAAAGGTATTAGGAATTTCTTGGGTCATGCCGATTTCTATCGTCGATTTATACAAGATTTTTCTAAAATCTCACGGCCTATGACTCATCTCCTTGAAAAGGATACTCCTTTTATCTTTTCACCAGAGTGCATCGAAGCTTTTGAAACATTAAAGAAAAAGCTTACTGAGGCACCCATTCTTATTGCCCCCGACTGGGATTTACCCTTCGAGCTTATGTGCGATGCAAGTGATTTTGCTATCAGTGCAGTCTTGGGGCAACGCAAAACGAAACACTTTCAGCCTATCCACTACGCAAGCAAAACTATGAACGATGCTCAAACACATTACACCACTACAGAAAAAGAATTATTAGCTGTGGTGTATGCCTTTGAGAAATTTCGGACATACTTAATCTTGACTAAAAGCGTAGTGTATACGGATCATTCGGCTCTTAAATATCTATTTGCAAAACAAGATGCAAAGCCGAGATTGCTCCGATGGGTTCTCCTCCTCCAGGAATTTGATATCATTATTCGTGATAAAAAAGGAGCTGAGAACCTGGCTGCTGATCATTTATCCCGATTAGAGAACCCTCATCAAAATGTGTATGAGAAAAAGGAAATAAATGAAACATTTCCTCTCGAAACACTCAATGCGGTTGCTTTTCGTGGAGATTCTACTACCCCATGGTTTGCCGACTTCGCAAACTATCATGCGGGTAACTTTGTTGTGAAAGGGATGTCAACCCAACAGAAGAATAAATTCTTTAAGGATGTTAAACATTACTTCTGGGATGACCCCTACTTATTCAAAATCTGTGCGGATCAAGTCATCCGACGGTGTGTATATGGACAGGAAGCCACTGAAATTCTTAAGGCTTGCCATGCTGGACCCACTGGGGGACATCATAGTCCTAATTACACCGCCAAAAAGGTGTTTGATTCCGGATTCTTCTTGCCCACAATTTATAAAGATGCCCAGGATCTCATTAAAACCTGTGACGCTTGTCAGCGTCATGGAAACATTTCACAAAGAAATGAGATGCCACAAAATGCTATTCAAGTATGTGAAATATTTGATATCTGGGGCATTGACTTTATGGGGCCATTTCCATCATCCAGAGGAAACAAGTACATACTTGTGGCAGTTGATTATTTGTCAAAGTGGGTTGAAGCAAAAGCTTTACACACAAATGATGCCCGAGTTGTAGTGAAATTCCTAAAATCTCTTTTTGCCCGTTTTGGAACCCCACGTGCTATCATAAGTGATCGTGGTACGCATTTCTGCAATGACAAATTTGATAAAGTCATGCAAAAGTATGGTGTAACCCACCGTCTTTCTACCGCGTATCACCCACAAACAAGTGGGCAAGTTGAGGTTTCAAATCGTGGTATCAAAAGGATACTTGAGAGGACTGTTGGTGAAAACCGTGCTGCCTGGTCGGATAAATTAGATGACGCACTATGGGCTTTTCGTACAGCTTATAAAACACCCATTGGGTGTACACCTTACAAGCTTGTGTACGGAAAGACATGTCATTTACCGATGGAACTTGAGCACAAAGCCTACTGGGCTTTGAAACATGCCAACTTTGACCTCAAAACTGCGGGTGATCACAGAAAAGTTCAAATGAATGAATTAAATGAACTACGTGATTAGGCTTACGAGAACTCTTTAATCTATAAAGAAAAAACAAAGAGAATACATGACTCAAAAATAAAGAACCGCGTGTTTAACGTTGGTGATCGAGTACTTCTCTTTAATTCTAGATTAAAGATCTTCTCGGGTAAATTAAAAACCCGTTCGACTGGTCCATTTACTACCACTAAGGTTTATCCATATGATACCGTTGAGTTATCTCAAAATGACGGTCCATGTTTTAAAGTAAATGGCCATCGTGTGAAACACTACTTTGGAGAGGACATCCCAAACATGGTTGTCCCGGATCTCCAAACTTTCCCCAAGGACAATTAAATTCGGGGTCGAGTCAAGCTAGTGACTCGGGAAACAAAAACAAGCTACCTCATGGACAAATCAATTCGAGGTCGAGTCAAGCTAGTGACTCGGTAATCAAAAGCATAGCAATATGGGTTTTCACTCATATTTCTGATTTCTTTCTCTTTTTTAACACCCTAGTGTGGGGGAGATGCCCCACATGTTGTATATATGTCTTGATAAATAAAAAAAAAAAAAAAAAAAAAAAAAAAAAAAAAAGTGAGTTTGTATGTAAATAGTCTAAAATAAAGGTTATTAATATTTCCTTCTTACGTTCTAAGTATCGGTTTAACACCCGGTGTTTTGAATATTGAGGGCAATATTCATTTCTAAGTGTGGGGGGGGGGGGGGGGGGGGGGGTAGGGATTCTCATGAATTCAAACACATGTTCCATTAAGCACTCTCATTTGATCAAAATTTAAAGTTTTTTCACACTTAGAAATGCAATAAATGGTATCAATCCTCCATGTCTAACCCACAACAGGATTGGCTAGTCCAGGAGCAAACGGCTCTTGATAAAGACATCTCAAAACCGTTGATGGCTTACAATTTGCCAAAAATTGTATGGTTCCTCAACTCCCCATTATCCTAAAAAGCTAATGAGTTGGCTAGCCCGCAAGATTATGGCTTGTGGTAAAGGCCGTAGAAAATCCATAATTGGTAATCAGCTCACCAAGATGTTGACTATTCCATCAAGAGTTGGCTAGTCCAGAAGCAAACGGCTTCTGGTTAAGACAAATCAAATCTGTTGACAGCTGGTGGTTTGCTAAAAATCACACGGTTATCAGGTGTGCCACAGTTCTTACACCTGCTACTCCAGAAGTGATGGCTTTTGGTAAAGAGTAAAAATCCATTAATTTTTTCTCAAATAGATTGCTAGGGACTAGCAATAGTTTAGTGTGGGGGATTGATGAGTGTGTAAATACTCATCATTTCTGTTACATTTAAACTGCAAAAACATATGAAAACACACAGGAATGCCTTAAAATACATAAAATATCCCTGGATTGTGTTTTTATGCATAAGGATTGAAAACTAATGAAAAACAAAACATTTCACATAAATTACAGTTTTAGTCCCTGAACTTTGAAAAATTGGCAAAACTAGTCCCTGGTAAATCAAAACTTGTACAAATGTCACAAAAGGTCCTTGGGATTCATAAGTTGTAAGAAATAGTCCTTTAAAGTTTAAAATCACATATTTACAACTTTGGTCCCTCAACTTTGAAAAGTGTCAAAATTAGTCCCTAAGGTTTTGAAAAAATGGAAAATGTGAAAAATAAACCTTGCACTATTCTAAATTGACAAAATTGGTCCTTATGATAACTTTTGAGAAGTTACAAGTTAAACCCTTCAAAAATCAGAAAATTATAGGTTTGGTCCCTGGAGTTTGTGGAATTGGCAGAAAAGGTCCTTGGGTTTTAAAAATTGGAAATTTATATCTTAGGTCCTTGGGTTATTCATAAATGACAATAATGGTCCTTATCAATACTTTGGGAAATTGGCAACAAACAGCCCTCAACTTTCACTAAATTACACAATTGGTCCTTGTTGTTCACTATTAAACTAAACCGGACCCTATTAAATAAATAAACCAAACAAACAAACCCACCCACTATTAAACCCAACACCCCTCACCCAGCCCACTCCTAGGCCCAGTCCACACCCCACTTATAATAATACCGGGTCAAACAAAGTCAAACCCCACCTTATACCGCCTTCCACTGTTCATCTTCCACACAAACACCCCCAAACCTGAAACCAGGGTGGTTTCAGCCACCTATCACCTCCACCTCACCACTACAGCTCATTACCCACTCCCTTCCACCACCCTACACCTATCCCACCTTCATTTAATGCTGTTTTCACAGCTTTTCCCTCCAAAACTAGTTCCACTCCTCTGTTTTCTTCCTTATCACCCCAACTTGCTCAAATATCTCCCAAACTTGTCCCTCCACCTCATACTACCATACAAACTTCCTTAATTGTAAAATGTCGGCTACAAGTTACCAAAACAAACTTTGGCGCCAAAACAGTTTAAACGGCCAAGATGGGTTTGACTCATCCAACGGTTAGTTTTATTGATGGGAAAGGTTCAGAGACACATGGGGAGTTCAATTATGCTATAAAGAAAGAAGGGAAAGCAGAAGACAGAGATATCTAGTTTAATTTTAAATAATGTATGTCGACTTTTTCATCTTTGAATTTCCAGTGTTGTATTAAGTTCTAAGTTACCTTGTCAAGTGTTTTTATAATATAATTAAGCTGTTTCAAGTACTCAATTTCATTGTAAACCTCAGTATCAATTTATGCAAGTTTTGAGTTTCAAAAATTCTTATGTTTCTTGATATTGTGTTCTTGGTTGATGATACAGACATAATAAGCTCACATAAGCTCCCAGGAAGCTCATAAGTGCTTCTAGATACCTTAAAATTTAGTCTAATTACTTGAACTCACAAATCACAACTTGGTCAATAAAAGTCAAACTGTACCATATTTTGGTTTGGGTTCTGATTCAGAGTAATTTTGGAAAGGAAGCAGCTTGGATTATGGTTTAGAGACTCATGGGAGTCACCTAAGGGTTCTTGGTTCTTGGTTTGGTTCTCACAGTTACACCTTGTAAGCTTCATACTCATTTAAAGCTTATTTTATATAAATCTTGATTATCATTGTCATTTTCTGTGTTTCTTATGTTTAATTAATGTATTTAAGTGTAGTTATGGTTTAAGATTGATAGGTTGTTTAGTGAAATAGCTTGTTATTTATTTTCTTAAATCTCACAGTTAAGTGGTACAATTGTCATCTCTGAGTTTCATGCTTGTATTACTGTTGATTTATGATCATTTAGTCTTATTATATGATATTATGAAGTTTAAAATTAGTTTCATGGTTTAAATTAGTATAAATCTTTGGAAATAATCATTTTCAGTTTTATAGGGAGTGTTTGGATTAACTGAGTTCAAGGGCTAAATAGGGTTTTCAGTTGTTGCTTATGGTCTAAACAGTCTTACTTAGGCTAAATCAAGTAAGTGTAACCTATAAAACAAGTTCACAATAAGCTTAAAGTCAAAATCAACACCAAACATACACAACAGTTAACTGTTGTGTTTTATGGGTTTCAAACTTACCCATTTTGACTCATAAGTTGTTAATCCATCTTATTTTAGTCATAATATAGATTATTACAACCATTTCAGTCCATTAGATCCAATCAAACTTCATTAAAGTCAAAATTCAAGGTTATCTTAAAAAGTCAAAAGTGTATGCTTAAGATTTTTACAAAAATGTCAAGAATTTTCATGATTTTTGTAATAGGTTATAGGGTCTGAAAATTATTGTGTGTACACTCTACCAGTAGAACTTGAGATTTTCACTATTTCCATATTTTTGTGAATTTTCTTGTCCAATCTACACAGCCTCAAACACACTTGCAGGGCAAGTGTGTGCTCTGTCTCAGCATCTCAGTTCAAACCACCAACTTTGGTGGTCAAATTTGATTTTGTTAGTTGATATTAGGACTTGAGCTTGTAGGATTATAAAGTCTTGTTGCTGATCTCCTTGTTACTATTTTTATTAATTTTTATTTAGCTGATTATAGAGCTTAATTTGTGCTTATCTTTTGATGATTCTTTAAAAACTTCCCCTGTACACAGTTTGGATACCCATTTTTCCAAGCTTGTATAAGCTTGGTTAGTAAGTAAAAGTCTGTGTATCTTGGTTGTTTGTGATGCCCTTGTGGCTAGTTGCTTGAATTAAGTGTTTATTTGCTTTTAACTACTTATCTCAACTGCTTATCTTACTTAATTTTGTTCTTCAATTCAAACACAACACTGGTCACCCAGTGAAAACAAGCACAATCACAAGTCCATCACAAGCTCATTACTGAGCTTGTGCTTGTGATTATTGGCTCATTAAGAAGCTAAGCAATCATATTATCAATTTCAAGCTTAAAATTCCATTCACTAGCCCTTTAACTAGGGCTGCAATCAGCTGGAAGCTTGTTCCATTCACTCAGTTAACTGAGTGAACCAGTCAACCCACCACACTTCACAAGCTCTTTCTGAGCTCACTAGTGGGTCCCACACCCCATAAATAGGTTCTCACAACCCCCTCTTACCAGACTTGAACCCTTGATCTTTTGTTTGACCATTTGACCACTAGGCCCCACCTTAAATTAGCTTGGAACCTTGTCCTAATTCTGTATTAGAATTGAAATAAGCAAGTGCTTATTTGTTGTTTAAGGCTTATTGAATCTGCTTATTTGATTGAAACTCACTCAAACTAGTTTACATAAGTCAGAGATACTAAAATATCACCAGTGGACCCCACACAAGCTCAGTTGAGCTTATTTCTTAGCAAAGTCAATAAAAGTCAACTGTTTTAAGTAATAAGCACTTTTAGTGCTTATTCTGTGTTTATAAATTATATTCCTTAATTAAAGTTTCTTATTTTAAGTATTTAATTAGTTTTGTAAAAGAAAAACAAAAAAAAAACCAAACTTAATTATAGTGATAGCTTCTATTTAATAGAAATTATCTATTTAATTTTCTTTTTAGCTTATTTATAAGCACTTCTGCTATTTTATATTTTTATTAAATATCTTATATATTAAAGTAATTTTATAAATTTTTCCAGATTTTTATTTTGTCATCTAGTGTTATTTAGAATTAATATTAGTTAAATTAATAATTAAATAATAAATAAGAATTAAATAGCATAATTAATTTTTATAAGGTAACACCTATATTTTATATTTTTCCTAGCTTCTATAAGTCATAAAATAATTTTATAAATTTTATTGTGATTTATACTGTTCATTTACTAGTTTTCATAATTTAATTATTTTAATTAGATATTAATTAATAAATAGAATAATAATTAGTAAATTAAATTAAAAATACATAATATAAACTTTTTATAATTTTTTAGGATTACTATGATGGTTAATTAGATATATAAAATTTTTCATAATTATCTAAGTCTTTTTAGTAATTATAAATAAGTTAATCAATATAATTAGTTAAATAATAATTAAATAATAATTAATTAAAAATAAATAGATAAATAGCGTGAAAAATATAATTTTAATTTTAAAATAAGTTTTATAATATTTTAGATTTTTAGAAATTTTAATTTTAATTTTCTAGACTTATTTCACATTTTCATAATTATTAGTTAATTATTAAATAATTAATAAATAGTTATTAAATATAAATAATTAATTAAATAGTTTTTAATTATAAAATAAATATTTTAAATTTATTTAATTTGCATTTAAGCCCCTAAGGCTTGTAAAATCCTACTATTGTTAAAAAGTTGTTTTTATTTACGTTTAATTAATAAACGTTTACGTTTTCAGTCCCTTTTTCACTCGTACTTATCTGATTTCACGTATTAGTTGATATAGCTTATTAAAGCTATTCACTCTTATATTTCAGTAGTACAAATCATTTAAACCCTTTTTCTGTTCAATTCACCTGATCTAGAAGTCGTTTTATTTCAGATTTCACATCTCGTTGGGATCTAACGATCCGGGGAAACACTAAACTCACCGGAGTATTGGTTTAGGCTGTTGGACTTGTTGACCATTACTTGGTTGATATTATCTGACTGTTTCGGACCAATCAAATGACTCTTTTCCCAATTTAGACATAGATTGGTGTCTTTACACCTTTTTAACATTGTTTCTAAATTGGTGAGACATGTTTGGAATGAATCCCCAATGACCAAAAAGTCATCCATAAAGACCTCCATAGTTTTACCGATCATGTCGGTAAATATAGCCATCATGCACCTCTGAAACGTACCTGGAGCATTACATAAGCCAAAAGGCATACGTTTATAAGCAAAGGTTCCGTAAGGGCATGTAAAGGTAGTCTTTTCTTGATCCGATGGATCAATGGGGATTTGGAAGTATCCTGAGAAACCATCAAGGAAACAATAGTACTCGTTCCCTGCTAATCTCTCAAGCATCTGGTCCATAAAGGGCAGCGGAAAGTGGTCTTTGCGGGTAGCGTCATTTAACTTACGATAGTCAATGCAAACACGCCATCCGGTAACCAGCCGAGTTGGAATCAACTCATTTTCCTCATTAGTGACAACAGTAATGCCACCCTTTTTTGGGACGCAATGAATGGGACTAACCCATGGACTGTCATAGATAGGGTAAATCAATCCTGCATCAAGAAGTTTAAGAACCTCTTGTTTAATCACATCATGGATTTTTGGATTCACCCTTCTTTGATGTTGCACTGCAGGCTTGAAGTCATCCTCCATCAAGATTTTGTGTGTACAAAAATCTGGGTTAATACCCTTAATATCGGAGAGTTTCCAAGCAATTGCTTGCTTGTTTGACTTCAAGACCTTTATGAGAGCACTCTTCTCCTCAACACTTAAACCTTTAGCAATAATGACGGGTAATTTATCATCACCCTCCAAGAATGCGTATTCAAGATGAGGAGGTAAGTCCTTGAGTTCGACCTCAGGAAAATCATCAGTTTCCTCAACATATTTGATTTCCTGATTATGAAGTTGTACGGGAGGGAGTGGAGGAGAATTGTCTTGGTTTAGCAATCTCTCAAGGAGAAGAATATCTCCCTCCAGATCAATCTCAGTGTTATCAATTCCCGATGGAACTGAATCACTTTTGAGAAAAGCCTCGACCTCTTCCAAAAGAAAATCACTTCCCTCAAACGGAGTGAGAGAAGGGGAAGAGTCGGAAATGATAGGTTCAGATGATGGAGTGGCATCCCCACTCACAGAATTATGAGAATAACCAAGAAACTCTTGAGAGTACTCCTCCGAAGCAATGTCTATGATATCTATTTGATTAACTGCTTCAGAATCATAATTGGAGGAGTACCTCGAGGTTTGATCGAGGTTAAAGGTAACGGCTTCATTACCCACACGCAGAGTGATTTCTTGCTCAAATACATCGATAAGAGCACGACCCGTTCTAAGGAAACCCCTCCCAACAATGAGAGGGACCCTTTGATCGGCATCGAAATCAACCACTACAAAGTCAGCGGGGAGATGAAATTCTCCTACCTTCACAAACACGTCCTCGGCAATGCCGAGAGGACGAGATATCGATCGGTCTGCAAGCTCTAAAGTCATGCAGGTAGGAGTAAGATCAGGAAGAGAAAGTTTCTTCCAAACTGAGTATGGCATTAGGTTGATACTTGCACCAAGATCGGCCAAGGCATAGCAATCAACCATTCCCGGAAATACACATGGTATTAGAAATTTTCCAGGATCTCCCAGCTTCTCGGGAAGCTTCTTTAAAAGAACTGCTGAGCAGTTCTCATTCAAGGGAGTCTTTGCCATTTCAAACAGTTTCTCCTTGTTGCTTAACAAGTGTTTGATTGTTGATGCAAATTTGGGCATCAGAATAATAGCATCCGCAAAGCTAATGTCAAAATGCAAATCTTGGAAGATTTGAAAGAATTTATCCATCTTGTGACTAGCTTTTTCACGGAGCTTTTGTTCACTCAAACGTGAGGGGTAAGGAATAGAGGAGGTAGAAGGTCTGGACTGAGGTGTTTCAACTGGAATATCATTTGGTTCAAAAACAACTCTAGGTTTTGGTTTGGGTTTCGGGACAACATGAGGTGGGACGTCTTGGGTACCTCCCTTATGAGTAGGAAGTACTTCGTCCTTATTTACCTCGACGTTATTTTCCACTACCTTGGGAGGAGAAGAAGAAGGGGTAGTGGGAACAGTAGGTCCATCATATGAAACTCCGCTCCTGGTTGTGATCGCCTTTGCATCGCCCCTCGGGTTTGCGATCGTGTTGCTCGAAAGTTTTCCAGAGCCCGAGGGTTGTTCATTTAAAGATTTCTTGATTTCAGAAATCTGGCTGACCAACAACCTGTTTGTCTCTTCTTGAGTTTTCATGAACTGCTTTAACAACTCATCTGATGATGGTTGTGGAGCTGGGAGAATGGCTTGTGTTTGGTTAGGGAAATTTTGGACACGGTTATTTTGATTATAACCTTGTTGTGGCTGAAAATTCCCTTGATTTGGATTACCATTTCCCTGAAAATGATTTTCGGGGTTGAAATTGTTTCTGTTAAAGTTTCCTTGATTGTGGAAACCTTGATTCTGTCCAGGATGGAAATTCCCTTGGTTCATTCGTGGTTGGTTCTGGTTTCGGTTTTGCAAATTTGGGTTTTGGTTAAACCCGGGTGGTCCCATATGTGTGTTATCACGGTAGCTTGGTTCCATTTGAGGACGGTATTGATTACCTCCCTGATTTGTAGTACCGGCTAAGGCATTGGCTTCAAAAGGACTACCATCGGTGGCAGTACAATTGTAGTAAGCATGTGGGCCACCACAAGTGACACAAACTTCCACCTTTTTTACTTCAGCATGTGAAGGATTTAGTGTGAAAGTGACTTTTTTCTGGTTTGAGATAACCAAAGCTTGAATGGCGTCCGTGAGTTTATCTATCTTAGCATCGGTGCTAGAAGTACTCACGGGTGATGAAGTAGAAGGACCAGCACTTACTTGGGAGTTATATGGTTTTGTGCGTGTAGTGCGGACTTTGGACTTATTTTCAATGATTTCTAAAGCTTCTTTTGTGGTTTTGCTCAAAAAATTACCTCCCGCGGAGGCATTGAGAGAATCTTGGTCAGATTGACTCACACCATTATAAAACGTGTCAATTTGCATTAATTCAGTGAAACCATGATGAGGACATCGACGAAGCAATTCTTTGAAACGATCCCATGCGTCACCAAACGATTCATCAAACCTTTGAGTAAATTTGATGATTTCATTTTTAAGACTTGTTGTTCTGGACGGGGGAAAAATTCGTTTACAAATTTGGTAACTAAATCTTCCCATGAGTTTATTGAACGAGGAGGTTGTTTTTCCAGCCAAATCCGGGCTGCTCCCTCAAGAGAAAATGGGAAAAGAAGAAGTTTGACTGCTTCGGAAGGGACGTTCTTGTATTTGATGGTTGAAGTAATTTTATTAAACCATCGAATATGAGCATGGGGATCATCCCTCTCAAAACCATAAAATTGGCTTGAAGTTACTAGATTTAGTAACCCGGTTTTGAGCTCAAAGTATTCAGCCACAATGGCTGGGACAACAATAGCGTCTCCGTAACCCTCAATGGGTGCTTGGAGAAGCTCATTCATCGGACGGTCTTCCGCCATGATAACTTTCTTAGGTGAAACAGCACGTTCCTCAGATACGGCTGTTGGGGCAGAACGTCTACGGCATCTTCGAGGAATTCTGACAAGCTCGCGTAAAGGGCTTGTTGACCTAGAAGAACGAGTGCGCATGCACTAGAGACGACTCTAAGAATCCTTAGAGTGACGGGAAATTACAAATAGAAAATAAAATATGAACAAAAAGATGATATATAACAAAGTGTGAAAATTCAAACTCACAGATATTTCAAAAAGTCGTAATACGCAGCACACCTCCCTGGCAGCGGCGCCAAATTTTGATTGGTCCGAAACAGTCAGATAATATCAACCAAGTAATGGTCAACAAGTCCAACAGCCTAAACCAATACTCCGGTGAGTTTAGTGTTTCCCCGGATCGTTAGATCCCAACGAGTTGTGAAATCTGAAATAAAACGACTTCTAGATCAGGTGAATTGAACAGAAAAAGGGTTTAAGTGATTTGTACTACTGAAATATAAGAGTGAATAGCTTTAATAAGGTATATCAACTAATACGTGAAATCAGATAAGTACGAGTGAAAAAGGGACTGAAAACGTAAACGTTTATTAATTAAACGTAAATAAAAACAACTTTTTAACAATAGTAGGATTTTACAAGCCTTAGGGGCTTAAATGCAAATTAAATAAATTTAAAATATTTATTTTATAATTAAAAACTATTTAATTAATTATTTATATTTAATAACTATTTATTAATTATTTAATAATTAACTAATAATTATGAAAATGTGAAATAAGTCTAGAAAATTAAAATTAAAATTTCTAAAAATCTAAAATATTATAAAACTTATTTTAAAATTAAAATTATATTTTTCACACTATTTATCTATTTATTTTTAATTATTTATTATTTAACTAATTATATTGATTAACTTATTTATAATTACTAAAAAGACTTAGATAGTTATGAAAATTTTTATATATCTAATTAACCATCATAGGAATCCTAAAAAATTATAAAAAGTTTATATTATGTATTTTTAATTTAATTTACTAATTATTATTCTATTTATTAATTAATATCTAATTAAAATAATTAAATTATGAAAACTAGTAAATGAATAGTATAAATCACAATAAAATTTGTAAAATTAGTTTATGACTTATAGAAGCTAGGAAAAATATAAAATATAGGTGTTACCTTATAAAAATTAATTATGCTATTTAATTCTTATTTATTATTTAATTATTAATTTAACTAATATTAATTCTAAATAACACTAGATGACAAAATAAAAATCTGGAAAAATTTATAAAATTACTTTAATATATAAGATATTTAATAAAAATATAAAATAGCAGAAGTGCTTATAAATAAGCTAAAAAGAAAATTAAATAGATAATTTCTATTAAATAGAAGCTATCACTATAATTAAGTTTGGTTTTTTTTTGTTTTTCTTTTACAAAACTAATTAAATACTTAAAATAAGAAACTTTAATAAAGGAATATAATTTATAAACACAGAATAAGCACTAAAAGTGCTTATTACTTAAAACAGTTGACTTTTATTGACTTTGCTAAGAAATAAGCTCAACTGAGCTTGTGTGGGGTCCATTGGTGATATTTTAGTATCTCTGACTTATGTAAACTAGTTTGAGTGAGTTTCAATCAAATAAGCAGATTCAATAAGCCTTAAACAACAAATAAGCACTTGCTTATTTCAATTCTGAGACAGAATTGGGACAAGGTTCCAAGCTAATTTAAGGTGGGGCCCAGTGGTCAAATGGTCAAACAAAAGATCAAGGGTTCAAGTCTGGTAGGAGGGGGGTTGTGAGAACCTATTTATGGGGTGTGGGACCCACTAGTGAGCTCAGAAAGAGCTTGTGAAGTGTGGTGGGTTGACTGGTTCACTCAGTTAACTGAGTGAATGGAACAAGCTTCCAACTGATTGCAGCCCTAGTTAAAGGGCTTGTGAATGTAATTTTAAGCTTGAAATTGATAATATGATTGCTTAGCTTCTTAATGAGCCAATAATCACAAGCACAAGCTCAGTAATGAGCTTGTGATGGACTTGTGATTGTGCTTGTTTTCACTGGGTTACCAGTGTTGTGTTTGAATTGAAGAACAAAATTAAGTAAGATAAGCAGTTGAGATAAGTAGTTAAAAGCAAATAAACACTTAATTCAAGCAACTAGCCACAAGGGCATCACAAACAACCAAGATACACAGACTTTTACTTACTAACCAAGCTTATACAAGCTTGGTAAAATGGGTATCCAAACTGTGTACAGGGGAAGTTTTTAAAGAATCATCAAAAGATAAGCACAAATTAAGCTCTATAATCAGCTAGATAAAAATTAATAAAAATAGTAACAAGGAGATCAGCAACAAGACTTTATAATCCTACAAGCTCAAGTCCTAATATCAACTAACAAAATCAAATTTGACCACCAAAGTTGGTGGTTTGAACTGAGATGCTGAGACAGAGCACACACTTGCCCTGCAAGTGTGTTTGAGGCTGTGTAGATTGGACAAGAAAATTCACAAAAATATGGAAATAGTGAAAATCTCAAGTTCTACTGGTAGAGTGTACACACAATAATTTTCAGACCCTATAACCTATTACAAAAATCATGAAAATTCTTGACATTTTTGTAAAAATCTTAAGCATACACTTTTGACTTTTTAAGATAACCTTGAATTTTGACTTTAATGAAGTTTGATTGGATCTAATGGACTGAAATGGTTGTAATAATCTATATTATGACTAAAATAAGATGGATTAACAACTTATGAGTCAAAATGGGTAAGTTTGAAACCCATAAAACACAACAGTTAACTGTTGTGTATGTTTGGTGTTGATTTTGACTTTAAGCTTATTGTGAACTTGTTTTATAGGTTACACTTACTTGATTTAGCCTAAGTAAGACTGTTTAGACCATAAGCAACAACTGAAAACCCTATTTAGCCCTTGAACTCAGTTAATCCAAACACTCCCTATAAAACTGAAAATGATTATTTCCAAAGATTTATACTAATTTAAACCATGAAACTGATTTTAAACTTCATAATATCAGATAATAAGACTAAATGATCATAAACCAACAGTAATACAAGCATGAAACTCAGAGATGACAATTGTACCACTTAACTGTGAGATTTAAGAAAATAAATAACAAGCTATTTCACTAAACAACCTATCAATCTTAAACCATAACTACACTTAAATACATTAATTAAACATAAGAAACACAGAAAATGACAATGATAATCAAGATATATATGAAATAAGCTTTAAATGAGTATGAAGCTTACAAGGTGTGACTGTGAGAACCAAACCAAGAACCAAGAACCCTTAGGTGACTCCCATGAGTCTCTAAACCATAATCCAAGCTGCTTCCTTTCCAAAATTACTCTGAATCAGAACCCAAACCAAAATATGGTACAGTTTGACTTTTATTGACCAAGTTGTGATTTGTGAGTTCAAGTAATTAGACTAAATTTTAAGGTATCTAGAAGCACTTATGAGCTTCCTGGGAGCTTATGTGAGCTTATTATGTCTGTATCATCAACTAAGAACACAATATCAAGAAACATAAGAATTTTTGAAACTCAAAACTTGCATAAACTGATACTGAGGTTTACAATGAAATTGAGTACTTGAAACAGCTTAATTATATTATAAAAACACTTGACAAGGTAACTTAGAACTTAATACAACACTGGAAATTCAAAGATGAAAAAGTCGACATACATTATTTAAAATTAAACTAGATATCTCTGTCTTCTGCTTTCCCTTCTTTCTTTATAGCATAATTGAACTCCTCATGTGTCTCTGAACCTTTCCCATCAATAAAACTAACCGTTGGATGAGTCAAACCCATCTTGGCCGTTTAAACTGTTTTGGCGCCAAAGTTGGTTTTGGTAACTTGTAGCCGACATTTTACAATTAAGGAAGTTTGTATGGTAGTATGAGGTGGAGGAACAAGTTTGGGAGATATTTGAGCAAGTTGGGGTGATAAGGAAGAAAACAGAGGAGTGGAACTAGTTTTGGAGGGAAAAGCTGTGAAAACAGCATTAAATGAAGGTGGGATAGGTGTAGGGTGGTGGAAGGGAGTGGGTAGTGAGCTGTAGTGGTGAGGTGGAGGTGATAGGTGGCTGAAACCACCCTGGTTTCAGGTTTGGGGGTGTTTGTGTGGAAGATGAACAGTGGAAGGCGGTATAAGGTGGGGTTTGACTTTGTTTGACCCGGTATTATTATAAGTGGGGTGTGGACTGGGCCTAGGAGTGGGCTGGGTGAGGGGTGTTGGGTTTAATAGTGGGTGGGTTTGTTTGTTTGGTTTATTTATTTAATAGGGTCCGATTTGGTTTAATAGTGAACAACAAGGACCAATTGTGTAATTTAGTGAAAGTTGAGGGCTGTTTGTTGCCAATTTCCCAAAGTATTGATAAGGACCATTATTGTCATTTATGAATAACCCAAGGACCTAAGATATAAATTTCCAATTTTCAAAACCCAGGGACCTTTTCTGCCAATTCCACAAACTCCAGGCACCAAACCTGTAATTTTCTGATTTTTGAAGGGTTTAACTTGTAACTTCTCAAAAGTTATCATAAGGACCAATTTTGTCAATTTAGAATTGTGCAGGGTTTATTTTTCACATTTTCCATTTTTTCAAAACCTTAGGGACTAATTTTGACACTTTTCAAAGTTGAGGGACCAAAGTTGTAAATATGTGATTTTAAACTTTAAAGGACTATTTCTTACAACTTATGAATCCCAAGGACCTTTTATGACATTTGTACAAGTTTTGATTTACCAGGGACTAGTTTTGCCAATTTTTCAAAGTTCAGGGACTGAAACTGTAATTTATGTGAAATGTTTTGTTTTTCATTAGTTTTCAATCCTTATGCATAAAAACACAATCCAGGGATATTTTATGTATTTTAAGGCATTCCTGTGTGTTTTCATATGTTTTTGCAGTTTAAATGTAACAGAAATGATGAGTATTTACACACTCATCAATCCCCCACACTAAACTATTGCTAGTCCCTAGCAATCTATTTGAGAAAAAATTAATGGATTTTTACTCTTTACCAAAAGCCATCACTTCTGGAGTAGCCAGGTGTAAGAACTGTGGCACACCTGATAACCGTGTGATTTTTAGCAAACCACCAGCTGTCAACGGATTTGATTTGTCTTAACCAGAAGCCGTTTGCTTCTGGACTAGCCAACTCTTGATGGAATAGTCAACATCTTGGTGAGCTGATTACCAATTATGGATTTTCTACGGCCTTTACCACAAGCCATAATCTTGCGGGCTAGCCAACTCATTAGCTTTTTAGGATAATGGAGAGTTGAGGAACCATACAATTTTTGGCAAATTGCAAGCCATCAACGGTTTTGAGATGTCTTTACCAAGAGCCGTTTGCTCGTGGACTAGCCAATCCTGTTGTGGGTTAGACATGGAGGATTGATACCATTTATTGCATTTCTAAGTGTGAAAAAACTTTAAATTTTGATCAAATGAGGGTGCTTGATGGAACATGTGTTTGAATTCGTAAGAATCCCTCCCCCCCCCCCCCCCCCCCCCACACTTAGAAATGAATATTGCCCTCAATATTCAAAACACCGGGTGTTAAACCGATACTTAGAACGTAAGAAGGAAATATTAATAACCTTTATTTTAGGCTATTTACATACAAACTCACTTTTTTTTTTTTTTTTTTTTTTTTTTTTTTTTTTTTTTTATCAAGACATATATACAACATGTGGGGCATCTCCCCCACACTAGGGTGTTAGAAAAGAGAAAGAAATCAGAAATATGAGTGAAAACCCATATTGCTATGCTTTTGATTACCGAGTCACTAGCTTGACTCGACCTCGAATTGATTTGTCCATGAGGAAAGTTTGGAGATCCGGGACAACCATGTTTGGGATGTCCTCTCCAAAGTAGTGTTTCACACGATGGCCATTTACTTTAAAACATGGACCATCATTTTGAGATAACTCAACGGTACCATATGGATAAACCTTAGTGATAGTAAATGGACCAGTCCAACGGGTTTTTAATTTACCCGAGAAGATCTTTAATCTAGAATTAAAGAGAAGTACTCGATCACCAACGTTAAAAACGCGGTTCTTTATTTTTGAGTCATGAATTCTCTTTGTTTTTTCTTTATAGATTAAAGAGTTCTCGTAAGCCTGATCACGTAGTTCATTTAATTCATTCATTTGAACTTTTCTGTGATCACCCGCAGTTTTGAGGTCAAAGTTGGCATGTTTCAAAGCCCAGTAGGCTTTGTGCTCAAGTTCCATCGGTAAATGACATGTCTTTCCGTACACAAGCTTGTAAGGTGTACACCCAATGGGTGTTTTATAAGCTGTACGAAAAGCCCATAGTGCGTCATCTAATTTATCCGACCAGGCAGCACGGTTTTCACCAACAGTCCTCTCAAGTATCCTTTTGATACCACGATTTGAAACCTCAACTTGCCCACTTGTTTGTGGGTGATACGCGGTAGAAAGACGGTGGGTTACACCATACTTTTGCATGACTTTATCAAATTTGTCATTGCAGAAATGCGTACCACGATCACTTATGATAGCACGTGGGGTTCCAAAACGGGCAAAAAGAGATTTTAGGAATTTCACTACAACTCGGGCATCATTTGTGTGTAAAGCTTTTGCTTCAACCCACTTTGACAAATAATCAACTGCCACAAGTATGTACTTGTTTCCTCTGGATGATGGAAATGGCCCCATAAAGTCAATGCCCCAGATATCAAATATTTCACATACTTGAATAGCATTTTGTGGCATCTCATTTCTTTGTGAAATGTTTCCATGACGCTGACAAGCGTCACAGGTTTTAATGAGATCCTGGGCATCTTTATAAATTGTGGGCCAGAAGAATCTGGAATCAAACACCTTTTTGGCAGTGTAATTAGGACTATGATGTCCCCCAGTGGGTCCAGCATGGCAAGCCTTAAGAATTTCAGTGGCTTCCTGTCCATACACACCGTCGGATGACTTGATCCGCACAGATTTTGAATAAGTAGGGGTCATCCCAGAAGTAATGTTTAACATCCTTAAAGAATTTATTCTTCTGTTGGGTTGACATCCCTTTCACAACAAAGTTACCCGCATGATAGTTTGCGAAGTCGGCAAACCATGGGGTAGTAGAATCTCCACGAAAAGCAACCGCATAGAGTGTTTCGAGAGGAAATGTTTCATTTATTTCCTTTTTCTCATACACATTTTGATGAGGGTTCTCTAATCGGGACAAATGATCAGCAGCCAGGTTCTCAGCTCCTTTTTTTTTATCACGAATAATGATATCAAATTCCTGGAGGAGGAGAACCCATCGGAGCAATCTCGGCTTTGCATCTTGTTTTGCAAATAGATATTTAAGAGCCGAATGATCCGTATACACTACGCTTTTAGTCAAGATTAAGTATGTCCGAAATTTCTCAAAGGCATACACCACAGCTAATAATTCTTTTTCTGTAGTGGTGTAATGTGTTTGAGCTTTGTTCATAGTTTTGCTTGCGTAGTGGATAGGCTGAAAGTGTTTTGTTTTGCGTTGCCCCAAGACTGCACCGATAGCAAAATCACTTGCATCGCACATAAACTCGAAGGGTAAATCCCAGTCGGGGGCAATAAGAATGGGTGCCTCAGTAAGCTTTTTCTTTAATGTTTCAAAAGCTTCGATGCACTCTGGTGAAAAGATAAAAGGAGTATCCTTTTCAAGGAGATGAGTCATAGGCCGTGAGATTTTAGAAAAATCTTGTATAAATCGACGATAGAAACCGGCATGACCCAAGAAACTCCTAATACCTTTGACGGTAGTAGGGTGAGGCAGTTTTGCAATGACATCAACCTTAAAAATCTGGAAAATTTTATAAAATTACTTTAATATATAAGATATTTAATAAAAATATAAAATAGCAGAAGTGCTTATAAATAAGCTAAAAAGAAAATTAAATAGATAATTTCTATTAAATAGAAGCTATCACTATAATTAAGTTTGGTTTTTTTTTTTGTTTTTCTTTTACAAAACTAATTAAATACTTAAAATAAGAAACTTTAATAAAGGAATATAATTTATAAACACAGAATAAGCACTAAAAGTGCTTATTACTTAATACAGTTGACTTTTATTGACTTTGCTAAGAAATAAGCTCAACTGAGCTTGTGTGGGGTCCACTGGTGATATTTTAGTATCTCTGACTTATGTAAACTAGTTTGAGTGAGTTTCAATCAAATAAGCAGATTCAATAAGCCTTAAACAACAAATAAGCACTTGCTTATTTCAATTCTGAGACAGAATTGGGACAAGGTTCCAAGCTAATTTAAGGTGGGGCCCAGTGGTCAAATGGTCAAACAAAAGATCAAGGGTTCAAGTCTGGTAGGAGGGGGGTTGTGAGAACCTATTTATGGGGTGTGGGACCCACTAGTGAGCTCAGAAAGAGCTTGTGAAGTGTGGTGGGTTGACTGGTTCACTCAGTTAACTGAGTGAATGGAACAAGCTTCCAGCTGATTGCAGCCCTAGTTAAAGGGCTAGTGAATGGAATTTTAAGCTTGAAATTGATAATATGATTGCTTAGCTTCTTAATGAGCCAATAATCACAAGCACAAGCTCAGTAATGAGCTTGTGATGGACTTGTGATTGTGCTTGTTTTCACTGGGTGACCAGTGTTGTGTTTGAATTGAAGAACAAAATTAAGTAAGATAAGCAGTTAAGATAAGTAGTTAAAAGCAAATAAACACTTAATTCAAGCAACTAGCCACAAGGGCATCACAAACAACCAAGATACACAGACTTTTACTTACTAACCAAGCTTATACAAGCTTGGTAAAATGGGTATCCAAACTGTGTACAGGGGAAGTTTTTAAAGAATCATCAAAAGATAAGCACAAATTAAGCTCTATAATCAGCTAGATAAAAATTAATAAAAATAGTAACAAGGAGATCAGCAACAAGACTTTATAATCCTACAAGCTCAAGTCCTAATATCAACTAACAAAATCAAATTTGACCACCAAAGTTGGTGGTTTGAACTGAGATGCTGAGACAGAGCACACACTTGCCCTGCAAGTGTGTTTGAGGCTGTGTAGATTGGACAAGAAAATTCACAAAAATATGGAAATAGTGAAAATCTCAAGTTCTACTGGTAGAGTGTACACACAATAATTTTCAGACCCTATAACCTATTACAAAAATCATGAAAATTCTTGACATTTTTGTAAAAATCTTAAGCATACACTTTTGACTTTTTAAGATAACCTTGAATTTTGACTTTAATGAAGTTTGATTGGATCTAATGGACTGAAATGGTTGTAATAAGTGTGACGCCGTCATCAACTACGGATTTTAATTCTTGAGGTTTGACGCCGTCATGAATTTACTCTTGACGCCTTCATGTACTGTTCCCAGCATGGAAAATTGAGACTTTGCCATTTTCTTCACTTTTATGCTCCAAAAACGTCCAAAATGGCTTCTTTTCCAGAATTCACTCTCCAAGTACCTAAAATCACAAAAGGAACGATATAGGGCAATATTTGATCAAATAAATTCGGATTCGGGCTTAAATGACCCCCTAAAAACGGATCATTTTTCGCCTCATCAATGCACCACTTAAAGACCCACGACGGCATAAAGGATGAGTTAACCTACCAATTCACTCGTTGAGTAAGAGGGTTGCAAACCCATCAACATTGGATCACGTATCCTTGCTAAGCGCCTTACTCTTGAGACGTCGAGGTAAGTTTTGCGTTCGCACCCCACGACGGATGCGCACATACTAAGTACACTGTACAAGCTTAGCAACATAACGAGCCAAGACACTTGGTCAAAACTTTGCAAACAATGCAAGTATAATTTTTAAAGTTACGCACTTAACGAGCCAAGACACTTGGTCAAAACTTCGCAAACGATGCAAGTATAATTTTTAAAGTCACGCACTTAAAACACTTGATTAAATAAATTGGCAAACAATGCAAGTATATTTAAGTCACGAACTTAAGCAAAAAGGTATCTTATTCCACATTTATTCATACAAATTACAAGGAAAAGATACATAATATACAAAAAGCCTATATGCTATGGCGATGCTCAGGACTCTCATCCGGAGCGGCGGAACTCCCCGCTTCCTGCAGCTTCCTCAAAGTTAAAGCATCCTGCATAGATACGGTTGGAAGGCTTACAGGCACACCATCTGACCTGGGGATGTGTGCAGCGCCAATGCCACACATCACAGCCTTACCCTTAATACCCTTCTTCACAGCAACCCTCTGCTCATGTCGCTCCAGCACCTCTTTCAAGGGAATCTCCCTCTCGAGAGCAAAGGGTTTGAGGATGTTGCGGGGCCGCGCGAACACAGGAACTTGAAGCTGCGAAACATCAGGTTTCAGATAGTAATCTGATTCCCCTTCCCCATTCTCCCTAAGATGGCGCTGCAATATCAATCCCGCCATCAGTACATCAATGAGGTCATCTTGATCGCGCTCCAGCCTCCCAATGTGCGGCAGCTCAAGAACCTTCAACCCCGCCATTGCCTGCAGCAACTCATCATAAGCAGTAGGGCTGTACCCAGGGACTTCCGCCAGGTCCTTCTTCAGCAACTTGGCCTCGTGGAGATCCTCCATAGCCTGTGATCTACCACGCGCCATCGCGCAATGCACCACCTTCCCAAAGGTGTCCTTCACCTCTTGGGACTCTAGCGTGCCCATGGCTGCCAGGCGCAGCCCATGGCTAATCAACCACCTACATTCACAAAGACAATTTGTGTCAGTAAAAAAGCATGGCGATAAAGTTACTCTAAAGGAGAATAAAATAAAAAGAATACCTGCGCTCAGCAATGGTCGACATCAAATGAGGATATAATTCCTCGTCGTACTCAATGCTAAGGCTACGCAGCTTGTCCTTCTGCACCTGGATGATCTTCACCATCTCCTCCCTAAACTTGTTGAGGCTAGCGTAGTGCTCCACCTTCTTCTCCTCCAAGAAGCGCACGACAAAAGTCAAGTCCGACTTATAATGGTGCAGCTCTCCACGCGCCTTTACCACCTCAGCCATGGCAGACAGCTTCTCGTGGGTGATCTTCTCAGCATGCACCCGCGAGGCCTCCAACTCCACCTGCGCATCAGCCAACTGCGCACGAAGCTTCGCCAACTCCTCATCCTTCTGGGCAAGAGCACTGCTCTCCCCGACATACTTCTCTTTTAACTGAGCCACCAGCTCATCCATCAGCTGCTGTGCCTCTCCACCATCAACAACCTTGGCTTTCCCCTCCCTGTTTTTATTCTGTGGAGAGGAAACCTCATCAACGAAGACTCCAGCATTCTTCGCAGCATCATCCCTACGCAACAAGGAACAGTTAGTAAATATTACAACAAGTAATATAATAAAAAAAAATAGAGAGAGATGATAAAGACGCAGACACTTACAGAAATGGAGAAGCTTCATCAACCTTCAACCGCGCACCAGAGGTAGATGTCTCTTCCGCATTAGACTCAGCGTCCCCAATGACGTGTCGACGCCTCTTCCTAGTGCCACTGCATCCAGCCTCTCCCTTGCGCTTAACATTCTGCGCAACTTCCTCCTTCAGCACCTCCTCAGGATTAAGGATCTTTATGCTGTCAGACGACCCCGATTGCGCCTCCTTGTGCGTCACCTCCACGTTAGGCACCACCTCCACAGTGGGCGCCACCTCCACATTGGGCGCCACGCTCTGAACGGGCGTCACTTGGAGCGGTGGCGTGATCTCGGGGCTGCTCACCTTCCCTTAGGGGCTGCTCACCCTCCGTCGCCTCCAGTAGGGGCTGCTCACCTTCCCTTAGAGGGCGCACCCCTATAGCTACCAACTTTGGCTTGTCCAGCTTAACCACAGCAAACAGATCCATCTCTGCGCACATCAATAAAGCAAGAAAGAAAAAAGGGATTAGTTATTAAAAGCGCACATACACAAAAAAAGACTTACAAAGCTTGAAGTAGAAGGGATGAACACCCACCCCGGCCGTCCTCACTCAGGAAAGTAGGCACCTCATCCGCAACGCCAAAATAAGCGCGACTCAACCCCATATGCACCAAAAACTCCTCAGGATAGGGGTTAATGGCCAGTCGGTTGGCATCCAGAATCTGCGCGTCAGCCAGCCTGTAGGAACCGGGTGCGGGGCGCCCATCCCTTGGTAATGTATCCTGAGTATAAAACTCATGGGGAAAGGGAAAGACTACATCGTCAACCCAGAAAAAGTACTCCCTCTAATTTTTTAGGGCGTCTACTTTCTCAGTATAACACTGAAGCGCCCCTGGCGCTTCGCAAAAGAAACCCAACCATTTGACCACGTCGTGTGGTAAAAGGAGCGGAACAAGGCCACGGTCGGTTCTATCGCAAGTAAACGGCAGATTCGACACCTTAGCCGCACCTATACAGTGCAGCTGAGAGATGTGAAGGCTATAATGATTGAGCAAATCGCTCATAAAAATAGATATAGGTACGCGGTAATTCGCGTACTCAAAGAATTTCGTGTATAGCCCTATTTTCCCTTCGGGGAAATCAGCTATACACGCGTCCACATCTGGAGCCTCTGGATGGACATCCAAAGGCACGAAGAAGGCAGACGAAAATTGAGTAACATCCTCAATGGACATCGCAGAGCGAAAATCCTCCAACTGAGCAACCATCTTCATTAAAATACTAAGTGAGACGCACAAAAATTACCTACAAAAATGAGTATTTTCTTTACAAAAACGCTTTCAAGAAAAGTGAAGGATAGTGAGTGTGTGTTTTACTGTGTGATCGTAAAAAATGAGGCGGTGACTTTTATATAGGGAGTGAAAAAACCCTAGTTTACCCCCACGTGGAATCCACTCACAAAACGTATGGCTGGAACTGAACCGGTACATGCACTTTTTCCCGATTCACGAGGGCCACGTGGACACTACCCCCATTTTTTGAGGTATCCGTTTGAAATACCTAGGACTAGGTGCATTGCACTTAAAAATGGGCGGTAATATTCACTTGTTCTCCCGCCACGCTTACCGCTGATAAAATTAGTCTAGTATCCGCGGCTACGAGCCACGCACACTAGACTGGGGGGACATGATGACGTATAGTCTATATTTGGGCCACGAATCCAAATAATATATACTAATAGCGCCTAAGTCTACCACAAGTGGGCTGCCATGACAATGGTTTGGGCCGCAGTATCGTTAGCTTGGGCCCACGAG
This sequence comes from Artemisia argyi, assembly GCA_030686995.1. Classification (NCBI taxonomy): domain Eukaryota; kingdom Viridiplantae; phylum Streptophyta; class Magnoliopsida; order Asterales; family Asteraceae; genus Artemisia; species Artemisia argyi. The sequence goes on along the minus strand of CM060681.1, from coordinate 47,291,865 downwards.
GCCCAAAGCCCAACTAAACCCACCGGGTACACGATACGGATTATCTATTCATGGAATAGATATCCTTTCCTTGGATAAGCACCACGAGTGCGAAGAGTAAGGAGCAAGAAACCCACGCGGTTTCAGCCCATATAAAAGGAATGATATATTCTCATTCAAAGGTACGATATACAAACCCTAACTCTTTACGAGAACCCTAAATCGATTACTTACTCTCACGCCGGAGTCTAATCGGGGGAGACAATCCCTCGATAAGCCTAACGGTGTTGTTTATTTTCTTAGTGCGCAGGTAACAAGTACTAAGAAGCGAATTGGTACGAGAGCAAGGGCCAATAACTAGGAACGCCCAACTTTTGTATCAACAGTACTATAATTTAGTTGTGAAATTGATTGTCTTATTACACTAAGTTGATGGTGACGTTAGTTGTAGTAAGAAAAACTTGATGTGACACTGATGTGTCGATGATGAATGCGATCTTAAAGTCTCCTTATTACACCATACACCTAGTCTAAGAACATCTAAAGAACAAAATAAATAATAATAATAATAGTAATAATAATAATAATAATAATAATAAAAAAAGAAAAAAAAGCTTGGCAGTAAATACTCCTAGCAAAATAATCTTATAATATTTTTATAATATAAAACCTTAAAACACCGTGAATTCTAGTTTTTTATTTTATTTTATTAAATTAGAAATTCGATTACAACAAAAATAAATTACGATACTTTAGCTCAGATCTCCGCTTAAATTTGGTTGATCAAAGCAGCATCCTCTTCCGTCATCATATCCCTCGGTGCTAGTAGCAAGAAACCTTAATTCCTCAAAAATTTTGAGTCGCGATGAGGTCATCTTTTTTTGCACGATCTTGTCGCATTTCCTCTTGAATCATTTCCTTGAAAGCTTCTCGAGAGGACGATGATCCCGCTGTTGCGATCGAGTCCAATTTTTGGCTTTTCTTAGCTTGTCGGGAGATCGTGGTTGGGGGTTGGCTTGATATAGCTTGTTCAGGTCTTCAAGATCTGCACCATCGTCCATCCGCTGTCCGGTATCGCCTTCCGGGGACAACGTTTTTGTTTTTTTCAGAATTATTTTTAGTAATACAACCCGTGAATAGTTCGATAGCTTTGGAATTTTCTCTTTTTTAACCATTTTTAACTAGTACGTCTTTTGGACATTACCTCTATCAAACAACAAAAGGACCGATTACACTATTTGTGACTTGTTACATTTTTCAGTTTTGTCTTTTTAAAAGAACATTGTAGCTATTTACAAGTGTTTAATACAGTTATACATCAAATCATGTAAGAAAACAAATGCCTTTCTTCCAAGATTTTTGTTTCTGTCTTCATCATGTTTCTTTTTTTACCACACCTGCTCAATATAGACAAAAAGTATTACTGTAGAAATTTACCTAATTATTTAGGTGAGTTAATATATCAATAAAAAAAACCAGCACATCTCGAGACAAAATAGCGATACTTGAACACCATTCAGTTCAAAAAACAAGTTCGTTGGATAATACACGAAAGACTAATTATACGTATAATGTGAGGCCGCATAACATAATTGACAACAAAATCACCTACCCATTGTTCAAGTTATCTTACGTCAAGAAAATTGATTCAAAAATGAAAAACGGGAGCATTAAAGAAAACAACCGATAGATTACATAAATCCTACACGTACTACTCTTTGGTCGCTTCTTCTTGCTCTTTACTTGAATTACTCGAACCAGCAAAACGCTTCTTCATAGCTGAAAATTTGAAAACACGGACACGTTGTCAATAATATTTTGAAAAATATCACATAAAGGGTTCAGCTTGAAGTACGCCGAACCAGCAAGCATAACTGCTTTAAGCAAAAATAATAATAATAAAAAAAATATATAAAAAAAAATAAAAATAAAAAACTTTTTTAAACAAATACTGCTTGACATAAACAAATTAGAGGAAATAATTTCATCCACTTATTTCAAAGGGTCTATTTCAAAAATAGATAAGCCCAAACTGCCTATTCTGCCACAGTAAAAAAGCGAAAGATAGAACCAGTCTCAGAAACTTACATTTAACAGAAGATCCAGCAAGACAAGTGAGTCTAGATTTGGTATTGGCCTCAGCTAATGGCGTTGGTTTATCCTTGGTGGCCATACGAACATCCCAAACCTTTATGATACCATCCGAAGAAGCAGATGCCACCAAAAACGGATCTTCTTCAGAGTTCCCATCAATCTTAGAAAGTACTACTATTCCTTTTACACGAGCTGAATGTGCATCCTCAATACAATATGCAACCTTCCCGCTAACTGTATCCCATGCAGTGACATTTCTGTCCTCTCCACCGGTGTATAGAAGTCCATTCTGTTGCAATTTCACAGTTATTTTAGTTCTTGAAGTACATATTACAAAATGTTAAGTTAAACTCAAAAATCAAAATATTAATGATTGAAATGACCAAAACTCTGTTTTGAGGGTCATGTATATATCAGATATTTAAGTGGCAAGAAACCAACACACATCATATACGACGCCAACCAAAAATAAATCCTATAAGGAATGTTTGCTTGAAGGCATGTGTGAAGATTACAGGATACACCAAAAGTATGGTATTAGAAGTTTTAACAAAACAAAATGGCTTATTAAATTAAGCCATACAGAGAAATTGGGAGTCAGGTGATTTCACGTTATGTTAACAGGCCAGTCATTCGCACATGATAAATTTAAGTGTGAATTCACGTCTTTTCAATATTAACTGATGATGAACTTACTTATAGCCCAAAATTTTTACTGGTACTTCGAATTTGAATACTTATAAAGAATGTAAATATGCCAAGACTATGATATCTATGTTTCCATCTCTCTCAGCTAATAACATCTTTTTTAGTTAACTTAAATGTTTAGATTTCTCAAAAAAGAGTAGTCCTGTATGGTTATTGTACAGTTCTGTTGTAGGTAAGAATGTGTAAAGACTTATGTACCCTGAGACGAAGAATCCACAGCCCTATACCAGTAACCTATTTCTAAGTGCTGACATCAGTTCGATCACTATATTATGCCTAAACAGAGAAAACTGATTATCTGCAATCATAATTGGAAGAACAATTCTATGGTAAAAAAGAAGCCAAACAACAAAAAAAGTCTATGAACATATGATAATTTTCAGTCCTTAATATAACATACAAAGATCAACTGAAGAAGGTGTTTCTATGATACATGAAATCTACCTACAGATTTGCAGAACAGGATTGAGATAACGAGTGATCCAAATTTCTCCTAGTAAGTGCCATATTTACCAAAAATCTCCTTTGTCCTGAGTTTTCACAAGGTCTAACATAAGCGTTTAGGGTCATAAACAAAGGTAAGTGATCTCCATTACCAAGGTACAACATATAACATACACTCATTCCGGACCAACAAGCCTCTGAGTAATAAGCCCTGTAACTAAAGTACTTTATAGAAACTTAAGAGCAATATTTAAAGAATATATACATAAGTATGTTTGACTAATAAAATCTACCAAAATCAAGAAACTTTGCAGTATTTTTGGAACATCTAAAGTTTCAATTGTGATTATTCCTCCAGACCCGGACCCCACAGGCAATGGGCATTAAAGTAACAGAGGTTGAAAATTTAGTACAACATCATAAATGAAATAACTTTCTCCATCAGAAGGTTTGTTGAGCAAAATAGTAAATCAGTGATGAGCCACTCTCTATCTCTAGCTCGAAAGCACTTTCATCCTAGCTTATCAAAACAGTTTGAATAGTCTAAAAAGCTTAAGTTGTTTTGGTCCATCCAAATACTCAAACAGCTAACTGCGTTTCGCTAGCACAATAAGCTGATAAGCTACTATTCCCAAGAACCCCCCAAGTCAGATATCTAAAAGTGCTCTTTACAGACATAAGAAACAAAGACAACAAAATTCATAGTCCTAGACATCACATGATCCCACAGCACATATAAGTAAGTTCAACTAACAAAATCTATTAAAATTAAGAAACTTTGCAATCCTTAAAATGACCAATAAGGACCAAGACTTGCAGCTGATGAGTTGATGAAAGAGTAAAGATGTAAATATCATGAACGGGGGCGAAGTTGTTTGGTTCCATACAATAAGCAAAAAAAGCTTAAGTTGTTTGGCTCCATACAATTACTCAACACAACTTTTACAACGTTATGGTAACGCACTAAGCTGATAAGCTACTCATACCTAAACACCCACAAAGTCATATATCTTAATATCTAAAGTACTATTTAAGAACTCAGGAAGCAAAAGCAATAAAAATCAAAACCCCAAAGATCACAGAACACATAAGTATGTCCACCTAATAAAATCGAGCAACATTAAGAAACTTTACAATCCTTATCATCTTAAGCTGCGATTTCCATTATGCATCCCGACCCAGCCACCAAGCGTTAAAGTAACAGAGACTGCTAAGTCATATATCTAAAGTACTCTCCCAGACCACAGAAAACAAAAGTATATCAATTTATAATCCTAGAGAATACAGTGCACGTAAGAAAGTTCATCTTATAGATCTACCACAATCAAGAAACTTAATGATCCTTTATTATCTTAAGCAGCATATTAATTATTCATCCCGGCCAAGCAGGCGGGCATAAAAGTCACAGAAATGTTTAATTTATGTACAAAATCCTAAATTACACAACTTTTAAGACTAACCCTTTTCTAACTATACCCCACAAGCAATTTCAACAATCGAGTATTCGAGTATAGTTATACGCAGCAAATTACGCAATCTAAAGATGCTAACGAAACACAAATTACGCAAATGCAACAAAAACAATATAGCAACAAACGAACCATTCCAGGCGCCATACAAAGCACGCGTTTCTTCCCCTCCAACTCACAAACCAGCTTCGCATTCTCCGATTCATGTACCGTAACCTTCTCCTCCACACCCATAAAAAACTTGTCACCGCCACAATCATACTCCACCAAACTCGCCTCCTTCCCAATCCTACAAAAAAAACTCCGCCTCCCTCGTACCAAATTCACCATCCCCAAACACCCATCCTTGCCCACACTCAACAACAGCTTCCCACTATTATGCACACAAATATCATTAACCCCCTTCTTATGCACCTTCACACTTTTCAAATGCACAAAAGGGTCCGCGTCGTAAAACGACACATACCCGTCATCCATACCCGCAAACATATTCCTTGGAAATGCTGACGTCAATGATGGAGGCGAATACAGGGTAAGTGACGTCACTGTGGATGTTGGGTCATTTAAGGAGCCTATTTCTTGTGAAGTAGTCAAGTCGTAGATTTTGATCGTGTCGTCGGAGCTGCCCGAAGCTGCGAAAGAGCCCGCGACAGCTACGGATTTGATGGGGGATAAATGGGATGGGAAAGTGAAGATTGGGGTTAAGGTTAAGGATTCTGTTGAGTGTTTTAAGGTTTTGAGTCTGAATCCCCATATGAATCTTTCGTATGATCCTGCTACTAGAGACATGTTTTGATGTTTTTTTTATAAACCCGAATTGATGAAATTTGGGGCTAGGGTTTAAGGATATCAGTGTTTATGTTTTTGTGTTTTATGTAGTTTAGAAAGTGGTGGACATGAATGGTCCTTTTAGTTTAGATGTTATGGGTTTTGTCCATCAAGTTTAGTTTTATTTTGTTACTAATAGTTGTTTCTTAAGAAATAGACAAAAATACACCGTTGGTCCCTAAAGTTTCCACGAATCATCACAGATTCACAGGGCACCTTAACTTTTAAAAAACATCGTGTGGCATCCAAAACTTGGGATTTTGAGGCCGATTGCGTCCCTCGGCCCGTAATAGGAACAGTAACGTCCCGTTATAGTTCCCAAAACCCCGTTACATGTTTACTTTGGAGGGTATTCCTGTCTTTTTACATAGTCGCATTTCTCTCTCTCTCTCTCTCTCTCTCTCTCTGTGTACTTCCTAGCAGACGTCTAATCCTTTTTCCCGCCATTATGACTAATATAAGTAGCACAAGTACTCATTGCTCATCCCCAAACTTGTTTTGGAAGCCTAAAAAAAAAAAAAAAAAAAAAAAAAAAAAAAAAAAAAAAACCCTAATGCAATGTCACCCATCAAATCTAATAATTTAAGTAAAAAATCAAGAACCTCAAACCTTGGATTTACATTATGGCAAATCAGGGATGCACCTTACTTTGATAGCCATGAAGTAGAGATAAGTTGGGCAATGAGGCAATATGGTTAGTGTTTTTTTTTTATGATCTTTTACTAGCGTATGTATCTTAGACTGTTTAATGGTTTTCTCCTTTTTTGTTATAGAATCGTAACAGTGTTTTGTTTACTTTTTGAACAGCAGATCGACATGGTGATTTTAGCATGCGAGTTCACCATAATGGCTTATTCAAAAACTGGCCAGACCGGATCTACGAAGGAGGTCAGGAATGTCAGGTTGATTATGTATGTATTAATGAGATTTCTATTGATGAACTTGATGCTCTGATGACCTAAATCGGTTATGTTGAAGTCCAAACCAATTACTACTGTTTTCTTAAACCTGGTATGACATTGGACGATGGCTTATATAGTTTTCGTGAAGATGCCAATCTTGAGCTGTTGAAAGAAATTGTGGAAGAACATAAGCTGATAGATGTGTATGTTGAAATAGGTAAGACTAGGTTAGAGTTGTCTGAGATGTCCCCACAGTCTATTAAGACTGTATTTTTGGAGATAGATGAACCTAGTAGAAAGATAGCTCGTGCTGCAGACGTTTGGTTCTAGATGACATAGATAATGACCCAGACCTTAACCCATTTATGCAACTTACGCAACTACCTGTAGATGTGATGCGTAGGGATTGCACCAGGCTTTACCTCTCAAGGGATCTTGAGAAGCTTACAACCCCCACCAGGCAGTGTACCTGATCGTTGTAGTATAGTATAGTGACAAGTACCGGGAGATTGATCTTTCAGCTAGGAATAGTGTCGCTAGGATTAGAAAACCTAAATACTAGTTCTAGAGATGAGGGATGATTATTTTTGTATTTTTATATTTTTTTAGAAAGCAAGTAAAAATCTCGGGTTTAAAGGATTTGGGCGGAATTAGTTGCTAGTCAACTAACCCAATACTAAAGATGCAATCAAAATAAAATACTAGAAATGAAAATAAACTAAATTAACTAAGGTTGTGAGCAATAAGTGGAGAAATGTGTTTACTTAGATTTCACTACTCCCTAGATATCTTTTACACGTTAATTACTTGTTATAGTTGCGTGGATGACGGATTGTATTCCTTAATACCATTCATGGGGTGGCACACTTAACTCCCCAATCCTATGAGTGCCTACTTCACTCCTATGTCGAGCAGGCTAAGAAGCTCCTAACATGGGATCATTAGAATTTACTCATGCATTAAATACAACCAATAAAACCTAGTGCACATCGGTTCATGTTTCCTAAGACGTTCAAGCATGTTACCATTTGGAGATCTGCCAATTTTCTTAAGCCTAACATCGAAATCATTCATCCAATACAACCATAAATAAGTAATCAACACATAATCAACATCTATGTTTCATTAGATCTAAGCAAACACAAGATAAATCTAGCCTAGCATGGTGGAATTAAGACAACCACAAGATATAGACAACCAACACATAGACATATTGATTGAATTAGAAGAACACTTATCTCAATTACACATGAAAGGGTTCAAGGGCTGAAAACCCTTGAAAAACCTGTAAAAATCATATATGGTTCGGCCTTAGGGTTTCTCCAAACTTGTTCCTCTTAATGAATGAAAATTAGCAAACTATATATAGGAAATTGAGGCTGACGGCATCAAGACCAAATAGGTGACGCCGTCATCTCGCCGCCAAAAGAATTCTCAGACTGCCTTGATCTACATCTGACGCCGTCATGTATTAACTTTTTCCAGGCCGTCACGTATTTTACTCTTGACGCTCTTCCTTGTGACGCCTTCATTTTTGTACTGGGTCGTCATGAAATTTACTCTTGACGCCGTCAGGATGATACTCTTGACGCCGTCACCTACTGTTCCCAGCTTGAAAAATTAAGTCTTTGGCGTTTTCTTCACTTTTAAAAGTGGTTCATTTTTCGCCTCATCATATACCCTTACACTTGAGATTTGCTTGTCCTCAAGCAAATGCGCTTTTATTCTAGTCAAAATACAAGTTAGGGGTCATTTAACACTAATATAAAAGTAATTACAACAAATAATCGTTCCACTAAAGACCAAAGACAAGCACGGAGGTCATACACTAGCACCTCACAAATAGTGTTTAGATACTCACATCTCTCGGGTGTAATAAAGTATATATCACAATATGGAAATGGAAAACATCTCTCACTACCTGTCATAGCAAAATAGATTACCATAGGCTTGGGAAAGGATCAAACCTCCTCCACATGACGTAAGCACCTAGGATAAACTATCAAAGAGGTCTTTTAAAGGGTTGTAACGTTAGGTGTAGGGATATGGGAAACACGGTTTTGTTGGATATAGGCAGTTTTTACTGGTGGCGAGTTAACAATCTTGGTTAATTACATGTACAATATGGCGTTGCTAAGCCAAGACTAGACTCGACTTAAGCTAATAAATGAAAAATAACAAAAATATAAAATAAACGTAGAATGAAACGGGATGGTAGTCCGTATGTTTTTTCTCTCTTTCTTTTTCTATTTTTTTTTCTTTTTCTTGATTTTTCGATTTTTTTTTTTTTTTTTTTTTTTTTGCGTACACTCTTACCCTACCATCCAAATAATACATCATAGGGAATAAAAATTTCCCTTACACTTGAATCTTTACATACTTTACAATAAACTAATCTAATGACTCGAATTAAGAAAATCAAAACACTTAGAGTACTTTTATGATTAACGCACATATAGGGGTAATAAATGATGTTATTCCCCATTACTCCATAAAATAAGTACTTTACCTATGAGTCTCAATCGTCCCAAAACAATATGTACAAGGATATGACTCGACTTAGCAACCATGTAGTCAATTAGATAGTTAACTTAGGGTTTAATAAATAACAATAATGCACTAAAAATGAGTGCATACACGGAAGGCTAAGGCGATTTGGTTGTACATTTAAGTGGGGTGTAACAAATTCTTCATTTAAGTAAAATGCTTAAAGTTAGAAACGAAAAGATAGGCTCGGAGGGGTGTACTAGGGGTTTCGTGTACTAAAAATGAGTACAACGCTAAGGTGTGGGAAAAATTAGTTGAATTAACTAGCCAAATAATATGACTTAAATGGTCAAGTAATTATAATACGGGTTTAACACAAGGGTGATCCTAATGCCTCTTATCATATAGTAAATCCTACTACACGAATGTAGTCTCATTAGCGGTCTCGGGATGCATCACTAACGCAAGTTCTAGAATCTAAATGTTACCGGTACACTCATAAGCACTAATAATAAATGCTTTTCCTATCAAATCTAAAGGCGAACCTCACATATTTGGGTAGAAAATTTTTCTGAATATACGGTTTTGTGCTAGTCATACAATCTCCTATCCATGAGACGCTTGCTATGGCTAAAGTTTCACTCCTAAATGTTGTAAAAAATTTTAAATTTGGCGCTAAAATTGCACTAACAAGTATTTCTCATGGTTTTATTACACATCTACCATTAAACAAACAAACTTAAGCGAATGTGTATCTGTAAGGTATCATCATTTTACCCTCCCCTTACACTTAAGATGAACATTGTCCCCAATGTTCAAGTAAAGAATGTAAAAGTGAAAAAGTAAAAAGAATGAAATCAAATACTCCCCTGATTCGCTCGGTATGGATAATAAGGTGGCCAGGTTAAATCTTCCTCCAAGAAAATGAACAATCAAAGCTTCCCTTCCAGAATATAAATCATCTTCTTGTCATACATAACCTGTAAATCCTGAGAAAACAAACAAAGCAACCTCGCATAAAATCGGCGGCAATCTATATAAGTTACTAAATCCTAGAAAACAAAGTAAGATATAATGCTTGTGGAATGAAGTTTGCAGATTTCCTGGAGATTATAAGACTTAATAATTCAACAAAAACTTTAAGAATCTGTTAGAAAAACAAAACTGGTAAAATTTCCAGGTTTTTACACGTGACGCCGTCAAGAGTAATCTCGTGACGCCGTCAGAAGTGACCTGCAGAAATTCTTGTGTTAAGTTTCCGGAAAATTTCTGGAAAAACTTGCTCCTACTTCCTGGAAAATCCTGCAAAACTTCATTATGACTCAATACAAGCATTTGACTTTAACAAATACGAATATACATGTTCATTTAATATTATGGAGAATCATGATCGGTTTGTTTCTTAAAAACATATTTGGGGTTTCCCCTTACACTTATCTTTTGCAAAAATACTTTTAGGTGGAGTTAAGACTAGGCCAAAACAACAAAGTATAGTATTTCTACCAGTGTTGCAAAAATCGGCTGAGGCGGCCGATTAATCGGCCTCGGCCTTGGAACTTGGAGGAAATTCCAAGGTAATCGGCCGATTAATCGGCCGAGGCGGCCGATTAATCGGGAAAAAATCGCAACTCGGCCCCCGACCGCCTCGGGACCGATTCACGATTTTTGCAACATTGATTTCTACTATTTAGTTTAGAAACATGATCTACCAACAATAAAAATAAAACATGCATACGAAAGCAAATAACAAAATAAAATCACACAAAGCATGGGTTGCCTCCCAAGAAGCGCTTTTCTTTATTTACGAGTCTTGTAGCTAGACTCAAGGTCATGGGTTACTACGTGACCTCATCCCTTGAGATGATGTACCACATGTAGTTGTGATCATTACTATTGTGGTGGTAGTGCCTCAACCTGTCGATACTTGCAATCACCTCTCCACCTACTTCACTTCTCAGGTTAGCCATCCCATCTTGGCTCACGCCTTCAATTGTGAAAGGCCCATACCACCAAGGACTTGGTTTATCGGGTGGTATTGTTGTTTCCAAGTGTCTTAAGAGTACCAAGTTCCCTTCCTCAAATGGTACATGACTTTCTGCTAGTTGAGTATGTTCGAATTCGACCTGAACCTTATTGCTTTTGCTTCTTTCATATTTAGCCTCCTTGTAGCTTTTGATTCTTGCCTCCCATGCAAGAATTTTATTCTGAACACGAATGGGTGTCGTGTCAATGTTGTTTTTTAGCTTTCTCCAACTCGAATTCTCATGCCCACTTCGCGGAGTCATGGGGAAGCTAATCTTTCGTTTTCCATATTTAAACTCAATTTTCCTGCCTTCATACTTAATGACAGCCCTAGCGGTGGCGAGGAATGGTGCCCCAAGGATTATTGGCATGCATCCATCTCCCTTATCATCGATGATCATAAAATCAACGGGGTACATGAATCCTGCGACATTAACTAATACATCTTCTGCGATTCCTAGGGGGTATACGTACGAGTGTCCAGCGAGGGACAACCTAACACGAGTAGGGGCTGGCATTTTTGACGTTAGTTGGATGTAAATAGTTAGGGGCATAAGATTTACTTCCGATCCTTGGTCAGCGAAAGCACTAAGATATTTCAAATCCCCGATGCTAGTTGGTATCTCAAAGTTCCCAAACGCTATCTGCTTAGTAGCCACTTTTTGTACCAATAGCCTCTCGAATATTGACCCCCCAGGTAACGTATCATACTCATCTTTTCCCTTTTCCTCTTTCTCAGAACCCTGTTTGGAAGGTTGGTTATGCCCGTCACCCTTAATCCAATTTGTTATGGTGTTTTCGTTTATATCATGTTTCAGGTAGTGACTCAAGGGTTGGGATTTTGGTGGCTTATCTAAGGTCTGTTTAGTAGAGGCTTCAACCTTCTCGTCATCCTTGTGGAAAATTGTGATGGAATTAACAAATTGGGTAGTGGGGGTGACGCTTTCCTTCCTTAGTAGCATTCTCTCGGGGGTTCTCTGGTTGGCATACTCCTCCAATAGACTCATCATCTCATTCATTTTCTCTTGCATCTCCTCTTTTTGCTTATAAACTGCTTCCTCGAATCTAGCAAGCCGATCTGAATGAGTTGCCATATATTCTCTCATCCTAGCTTCAAACTCTGAGCTAAGCTCCTAACATGGGATCATTAGAATTTACTCATGCATTAAATACAGCCAATAAAACCTAGTGCACATCGGTTCATGTTTCCTAAGACGTTCAAGCATGTTACCATTTGGAGATCTACCAGTTTTCTTAAGCCTAACATCGAAATCATTAATCCAATACAACCATAAACAAGTAATCAACACATAATCAACATCTAGGTTTCATTAGATCTAAGCAAACACAAGATAAATCTAGCCTAGCATGGTGGAATTAAGACAACCACAAGATATAGACAACCAACACATAGACATATTGATTGAATTAGAAGAACACTTATCTCAATTACACATGAAAGGGTTCAAGGGCTGAAAACCCTTGAAAAACCTGTAAAAATCGTATATGGTTCGGCCTTAGGGTTTCTCCAAACTTGTTCCTCTTAATGAATGAAAATTAGAAAACTATATATAGGAAATTGAGGCTGACGACGTCAAGACCAAATAGGTGACGCCGTCATCTCGTCGCCAAAAGAATTCTCGGACTGCCTTGATCTACATCTGACACCGTCATGTATTAACTTTTTCCAGGCCGTCACGTATTTTACTCTTGACGCTCTTCCTTGTGACGCCTTCATTTTTGTACTGGGTCGTCATGAAATTTACTCTTGACGCCGTCAGGATGATACTCTTGACGCCATCACCTACTGTTCCCAGCTTAGAAAATTAAGTCTTTGGCGTTTTCTTCACTTTTATGCTCCAAAAACATCCGAATTGCTTCCTTTTCCAGATTTCACTCCCAAAGTACCTAAAATCACAAAAGGAACGATTTAGGGCAATATTTGATCAAATAAATTCAATTCCGGGCTTAAATGACCCCCTAAAAGTGGTTCATTTTTTGCCTCATCAAGATGCCTTATACATTGGGGAATCTAGTGACTCGCCACACATTGAGCCCGGTTTTTCAAGTCTTGACATGTGTGCCTTTGCCAGCCAACCTGTTGATAACAGTGATGGTGCATTAGTCATTATTGATAAGGAAAATACTTTTCAGGACCTTGATAGTTTTGATGTTAGTCTGTTCAGAGTGACTAAGGATAAGCCGTTGGAGAAAGTAGGGAGACCACTAGTTGATGGCAATAACACCTTTGAGGAACCTGATGTGGAAGTTACTCTATTCCAAGTCAATCAGGATAACCAGTTAGAGAATGTAGGAGGAGAACATGTTGGTGGCAATAACATGGAAGAGGATGGTGATGTTGATATCACTATGTTCCAACAGAGTGATACTAGTCACTTAGGCAATGTAGGTGATGACACAATTCAGGCAAATGAAAGTAATGCTACTAAGGAGAATCATGTACAGGTTGCTTTGTTACAACAGAGTCAGACTCATGAGTTAGGCAACGCAGGAACATCTACTAATAAAAGTGATGACTTGAATTTGGAAACTCAATTACCTGTGTTGGATGATGATGCATTTTACACTGCTTATGCTTCTGAATCAGGCATAGGTCACTCTGGGATGCCAAGGGTTAGGACATATTCTGTTGATGATGGTGTTGTTGAAACTTTCTTTTATTGTGATCAATCCTTTGATACTGCAAAAGATGTAAAAGAGAGGGTAAGAGAGCATTCGATAGAAACAAGAAGGGAGTTGCTATTTCTAAAGAATGACAAAAAAAGAATAAGAGTCAGATGTGTGGGTTGTGTTCCCCTATCTGGCCCAATTGCTACTGCTGGACTGGGTATAGGCCCAGTTAGAGGTCCATTAACAAGAAGGGGTTTGGAAGCATTAATTGCTGGTAAAAATGACCCTTCCCAAATACTGTGCCCATGGTTGTTGCTTGTTGGCAGGATGGTACTGAAAAAGGTGGTTGGACAGTGAGAAGATATAATGATAAACACACGTGTTTGCAATCAAGAGCGCTCAAACATTTTGACCTCAACTTTATCTCAAAGAAAATTAAAGATATGATTCAAACCAATCTAAGGATACTTGTCAAGTCTGTTCATAATCAGCTTACCAACCAATTTGAGCTTGAAGTCTCAATGCAGAAGGTTTTAAGAGCTAAAAGAATAGTAGTTAGAGGCATTAGGAAGGAATTCAAGCTCCAATTCACCATGTTGATAGACTATGTTCAAGAGTTGCAGAAGAGGAACCCTGATACAACAGTTGTGATTCATGTGGAACGGCCTGCTGAGGATAGTCTTCCAACAAGAGAATTCAAGAGACTCTATGTTTGTTTAGGTGCCTTGAAGGAATGATTTAAAGCCTGTCAGAGACGGTTGTTGGGGATAAATGATTTTCCAATTGATGGTCCTTTGAAGGGTCAACTTCTAACAGCTATGGGAATTGATAGCAACAATGGTATATATGATAATGCATTTTTGAGTGCGTATCAAAAATATACAAGTAGACGTGAGTGGAATTTACTAATTAACCTTTAGGAAAAGGTTAACTTGCAAAAACTCGTGAATACCATATATATATGTGATACCGGGTAAGTGATTACCCGGGTCGTGTCCCAATGAGGTGTGAATGGGCAATATCGTATGAGATTCGGAGATTAAAATGCTTGTAAGGATGTTGAGAGATTATTTGGTATTGTGAAACTACGAGAAATTGCAAATAACGTATGAAAAATTAAATAAACGTAACTAAGACATCAATACAAACAAGGAATGAAAATTAAAACTCAAAAACTACTTAAAATTCTACGGGAATGATAATAGGAAGTAGGGGAAACCTAAAATGTAATCTAATTTAAAAACGTAAAAGTTAATTAAAAATTACGCAAGTGCGCGAAATAAAACGTGAAATTAATGCTACACTAGTCCTATGGGTGTGAAAATAATTTTTCTACGATCCTAATAACAAAAGAAAATTTTTGAAAAAAGAAAAATATTTTTTTGCTTTTTTTTCATAATGATTTAATTACTAAATAAACTAAATTAAATATTTAAAAATACTAAACTACTTCTAAAAATTCTAAATTTTTTTGAAAACTAAATATACCTAAAATAAACCTAAGAAAAATAAGAACATGAAATAAGCAGTTGTATTAAGCAGATATTAAGCAAAACAGAAACTAAACTAGGATAAGCAATTAGACTAAACTAATTTAAATATAAAACAAAGGAAAACATAATTGAAAGAGTAGCTAGCACAGATGGTGGAAGGGTGTTGTGTTAGTTCTGTTCAGCCAACCAAGGGGTCACAGGTTCGAGTCCTGAGACACCCCTTTTTGAAAACCTTTTTTGTTGGGATATTAAAAAGTACCAAGAAATACAAACTTTTTGTGAACTACTTTTTCTGAAAATTTAAAAACAAGTTGTAATGAGCTTATGACTCTTACCAGTTAGTAAAAACAAATCAATACAAAGGGATAAGCTTTAACTGTTGGAAACAAATGAACATCAACTCAGCTACAAGCTAGCCAAAATAAGCTAACATAAATCTTAAACTTATCCTAAAATGAGCAGTCCACACAACTCCTAAATCTAAATAAACTAATTCAAAGAAAGCATGAACCAACAATCCTATAAGTTTAACCAATCTAAGGACTCTATTTGCAGAAACAGTCAAAGGGGCAGATTAGTGTGCCTAACAAGCTACTAAAAAAATTCATAAAATCCAAACAAAAATACCATTGAAAAGACAAGCTAGCAAGCTATCTAAGTACCCAGTGCCAACCTCTAATTCCTATACTAACACACCAAAAAAAAGGATCAAAAATAGGGACTGTGGGCAAGTATGGCCGATGCAACAGTGGCCTTATGGGTCAAAATTGGTGATTTTTGGTGATTTATGACTAGAAAAGGCAAACACATGTATAAGAACTACTACTCTCACCCATTTAGAACTAAATCAATCCTAAATTAACAACATTAAGAAACTTTATCTAAATTCTCGGACCAAAGAATATGTTAACTGATATGGGGTAAGTTTTTATTTAAAACTTACTCACAACTAGCAAACTGTGGTACAACTACTTAAAAGAACCTAAAAACTACTCAAAGCTAAGCAAATTATGACAAAAGGACTATACCCACTTGGCTCAGATTTGTGCCTAAAACTGGTGGTGCCAAACACTACTTTCTACGCCAGACTTGTAAAAAAACAAGGTTTTGAACCAAAGAGAATGAAATAATAGTTAAACTTGGTTTTGAAACCTTTAATAAGCTGGTAACAAGTATTAATAAGCAGTAGAAGGAGTGGGACTAAGCAGTCTAAAAAGCAATTGCAACAGTAACAGAAAAGTGGAATTCTTTCTAAACTTTCATTGAATAAAAAAGTACAAAGGATTTAATACAAGACTAAGACATTAATGAATATTAAACTAAAAAAACCTAACTAACTACTATCATCTCCTCCTTCTTGGCTTTTACATCTTTCCTATTTATACTAAGACTGAGATAAGGGTTCCTTTTGCCTTGTGCTTTCTTTGTGAGTGAAAACAACTTCTGTGCTTCTTGTGATTAAATCCCACCGTTGGATTAAACTTGAAGTAACCTCAGCCTTCAATTGCATTTGGCGCTCAAATGGTTGTCATGGATTGCCTGCTTGGCCATGGCGTCATGTGAAGGGGTGGTATCACGTGAAGCTTTGTTTGGTACTGGGTGGTGATTACAAGGGAAGGATAGAGACAGGTTGGCTGCTTATGAATTTGGAGGGAAAAAGGGGGAGGTGGCGGTTAATAGGGTGGAAGGGATGGAGAAGGATGTTCGTTTGACCCTGGGGATTTTTGTTTGACCAGGGGATCGTTTATATTAAAACGTAAAAAGAGGTTTTGGGTGTGGGCTTTGTTGGTTTGGTGATGGGCCAAGGTGTTGGGGTGTAAGGTTGGGTGGATTATGTGTTAGGCTAATTGGATTGGATTGTGGTGTGGTTTGGAATTAGATACTAGCAAGGGTCCGTTTGGTTTGTAACAATTTATCAACAAGGACCAATCTTGCAATTGACTGAAGGTTAGGGGTGAGTTCTGCCACATGTTCAAAGTTTAAGCATAAGGGTTAAACAAGCCAAGTTCCAATAATCCAAGGACTATAAATAAAATTTTCCTTTTTTTAAAACACCCGAGGTCCATTTTTGCCAATTTCAAAAGTTAAGGGGCCTGTTTTGTCAATTTGTGAAACTTTTGTCCAAGGACCAATATTGAACCTTTTTAAATTCCCAAGGACTTAAGTTGATTTTTCTTTGAATTAATTTGACCAGGGACTAATTTTGACAATCTTTGAAAGTTCAGAGACTGAAAATGTCAATTATGTAAACTTTGATCGCTTTTCATTTGTTTTCAATCCTTTTGTCCATGTGATGAGTGTGTAAATACTCATCATTTTTATCGTATTTTAACTGCCAAAACGCGTGAAAACATTCAAGAATGCATCAAAATAATGAAAATATCCCAAAGACCGCGTTTTATATGTCTCAAATGCAAGATGATCGGAAAAAAAAGAAAAACGAACAAAGTTTGCTTAATTGGCAGTTTTAGTCCCCCATCTTTCAAAAATTATCAAAACTAGTCCCTGAGCGTTTATTTTGAAAGGAAAAGCCAACCCAAGTTTCTTAAAAGTCAAATGAAGTCAAAAATGATTTTTGGGTAAAAAACTTGCAAAAATGAACAAGTTTAGTGAAAGTTTGGAAAAATTACAAGTTGGTCCTTGCAGTTTGGAATTTGACGGTTTTGGTCCCTGAATGTGCAAATTTGGAAATGATTCATTTAAGGTCCTTGGAAATTCATAACTTGGCATAACTGGTCCTTTGATGAACTTTGGAAAATGGCAGGGAAAGTCCCTCAAATTTTAATAAATTGCAAACTTGGTCCTTGTGTTACTTATTGCTACAAACGAACCCTTTGTATCATTAAAATTAATCCAAACTAAACAAAAACCCACTACCTTTTATCACTAATCCCACTTCCACCTCACCAAGCCCAAAAGCCCATTGCCTAATCCTAAACCCTATCCAGGAAATAATAAGAACGTGCCTTCCCCCTCCCCCACTTTGACCTAATCCACGCCTCTTCCATCTTCCCACATTCTATCCAGAAAACAAACTACCTTTCTAAACCCTAACCTCCAAATACCCAGAAAACAAACCCCCCACCTCCACACTTATCCCTGCTATACGCAACACCCTCCCTCAAAAACTCCACCATCACCACTCCCCATCCCACTAATACCTCCTTCCCCTCACAATTCCATACCTACCACCCCCACCTCATCTTCTCCAAGGTAGAAGTCACGGGTTACCCACCTCCAGGTCATCCATCTACAATAATATTGGGCGCCAAAGTTAAATGAAGGGCTGTGATCTTCGCAATTCAATCCAAGGGTGGGAAGTGTCCAAGAAAAGGAATCCTAGGCTGCTTATCTCAATGAAGGAACAAGAAGGCACAAGAAACCCTAGTAGTTATTTAGTATAAATAGTTTTGATGTATAGCCTTAAGTGGCAGGTTTAATTTAGCAAAAATTTGAAGGTACTTTGTACTACTAGTCTTTTTTTTATTTACAACATTGTAATTCACTCTAGTCTTAATTTCAATATTCAGTTTTTATGTTAAAAGATTTCCATCTTATTCACTGATATTTGAGTTTCCATCTTCTCGATTTTTTTTATTATGTTTTAAAAGTCGTGTGACTTTGTTGTGTTTGTGAGCCCATTTTTCTTTTTGGTATTTTACTGTAGCGTAGCTTATTTGTGCTTATTTGTTGTATTTACCTGCTCATTCATGTTGGCTTAAGTATTTGTTATCATTTGAGGTTTTTGTGTAAGATTTAGTGGAAACAATCAACTAATAGCATACTATAGCTTTTGACTTATTAGCTTATTAGACTGCTTGTAGTTTGCTTATTTGGTGTTCAATTTCCTATTCAAACTTCCTTGTTCAAGATTTGTTGCGAAAAGAAAAAAAATCAAGTGATAATCAAGGATTCAGATTGGTAAACTGTTTGACCATTTTCAAAAATCAAAGTTTCATGTTAGTAAAAATGGGACAGATTTCCAGGGAATTTTTAGGGGGTAAACGTGTTTAGAAATCAGTAATAATTATTGTTTTGTAAACCTTGATACCTCGTTTTTAATTAGTAAAAAGAATTTTAAGGTTTGGATGTCATTTGCGTGGCGGAATTCAAGCCCAAAGTGGGCTGTTTGAGTATTTTTTTACCTAGCACCCTCGACTAACCAGTTTGTTCATAGTCCATAACTTGCTGGATTTTCGTCCTTTCTCTTTGATATTGGTTGCTTCGTAAAGCCATTTAGGGAGTCTTTGAGCATGTGCTTTTTATGTCGCCTAACTAGTTTACTTATGTGCTTATTTTGAGCCCTTAAGATGCCCCATTTGCACCCCCTGTTAGCAGCCCTCATGCCATTCTTGCACCCTCTGTTTTAGCGGCGTACAGCAGCCCCCCCACTGAGGTTGTTTGATCTTTGTTCTAGCCTGTAGATTGTCATTGATATATTGTGGTTTGTGGGTTTCTTGGTGTGGGTTTGTGTGGTCAAATTGTGATAGTTATTTGATTCCAAAAAACTCATTTAATCCTCAAAATGATAACTGTTGCATCATTTAAGTAAAATCCAAAGTGTTACTTAGATTTTAGAAAAGTTGCTTTTGTAATTCGATCTGTTTTGTAAATCTCCAAAAAGAAAAAGAAAAAAAAATAGTTGTAAAAAATTTTGGGTTTGTTGAGATTCGAACATGAGTCTCGGCTTACCCAACACAAAGCCTTAGCACCACACCACTATACCATCTGTGCCATAGCTATTTTGTTGTTGTAAGAATTTCAATTTGATATTTATGTAGTGATTGATTGTGCTTATTTAATAATCAGTTTTTAGATTGCTTATTTGCCGCTTATTTCACATTGTACCTGAGTTTTTTTTATTTTTCTTAGCTTAATTCCACCTTGTAGTATTTATCGAAAAATTCTCAAATTTTTAAGAGTAGTTTTAATATTTATTAGAATTAAAATAGATTTAATTAGATTTAAATTTGTAATAAATAGAATTTTTGTTAAAAAATTAATTTTCTTTTTCTCAAAATTTTCTTTCGTCATTTAGTGAGTAAGAAAATTATTTGGAAAACCGTAGGACTTGCGTAGCTCTAAATTCACGTTTTTATTTGCGCGTTGACGTTTATTTAGAATAAACGTCACGTTTATGTGAAATTTGTGATTTTTAGGATTCCCAATACCTATTTTTGTTTCCCGTAGCATTTTAGGTTGTTTTAAATAGTAATTAGCATTCCTTAGTTTAATTTTCCATTTAGGTTACGTTTTCGTTCGTTAATTCGTAATTTTCGTTAATTTAACGTACAACAAAACCAAATAACCTTTTCAATCATACAAGATTTTAATTCCAATCTCATTCGAAGCTTTCCATTCACACCTCGTTGGGGTACGACCCGGGAAATCACTTCCCGGTCTCACAATTTGAATATCACTTTCACAAGTTTTGCGAGGTAATCATTTTCCTAAACGGTTTACTCGTATTACTTCACGATTGTTTGTCTCACGACAAATTATTGATATTTTGATAAAATTGTTGTTTGCACACACCAAAACACAACGAACCAAATGGCACCGCTGCCGGGGAGGCTGTGTGTCGAAAGTCTCGATAAGGTTTAGACGATTAGTCTTGTAGAACCTTCGCAAGAAGTTACGCTTTTATAAAACGTATAAAAAACCAAAAATGTTTTTCTTTTGTTTCTAGTATATGTATTATATCTATAGTTAAAGAAAAAAAACACAAAAAGATTTTCCCGTTTCTTTGTTTAATAATAAAAACATTAAAATCTTACCACCGCAAACCAAGGCAGAACACCTACCAACTGGGGGTGTGACCATAATAAGTTCCCAAACAAAAGATCGAAACTTGCCTTTGTATCACTTGCGTTTTGGAAAACTTTTAAACGAGAAACACACTTTAAGAGGAGAAATGGTATGTGGCGATCCAACGAACTTCGCCCAGTGAGAGATCCATTCTTCTCTCCCACTCCTTTGTGCGTTTTTCTTTAGAAGTTAACCTTGCGTTCTTGATTATTGGTTTAAGTTCCCTTGTCTTTAAAGTGGTATTGTTTTAATTGATAATTTTGTGGTGCATGCGCACACGTTCGTCTACGTCAACAAGTCCTTTGCAATCGCTAAATAACATTCCAAGAAGAAGGCGTAATCGACGACGTACCAATCGAATAGTCGAACCCGAGCTTTGTACTATTCCAATCATGGCGGCCGAGCCCACTATGAATGAGCTTCTCCAAGCACCCATCGAGGGTTACGGAGATGCTATCATCATTCCAGCCATCGTGGCCGACAATTTTGAGCTTAAGACGGGGTTGATTAACTTAGTCACCTCGCGTCAATTCTATGGTTTCGAGAGGGACGATCCTCAAGATCACATTCGATGGTTCAACAAAATCACGTCTACCATCAAATGCAAAAATGTCCCTGAGGAAGCTATCAAACTTCTTCTCTTCCCGTTTTCCCTCGATGGGGCTGCCAAAAATTGGCTAGACAAACAACCCCCTCGATCGATTGAAACGTGGGAAGATTTAGTCAAGAAGTTTGTGAACGAATTCTTTCCTCCATCTAAAACCACTGCCCTCAAGAATGAGATCATGAAATTCACTCAAAAATTTGATGAATCATTCGGTGAGGCATGGGATCGTTACAAGGACATGCTTTGTAAATGTCCTCATCACGGTTTTTCCGAGTTGATGCAACTCAACACTTTCTATAATGGTGTGAGCCAAGTCGATCAAGACTCTCTCAATTCCTCTGCGGGAGGTAATTTCTTGAATCGCACCACCAAAGATGCTTTGATGATCATTGAAAATAAATCTATGGTCCGCATTCCACGAAGCAAATTGGTTGTTTCACAAATTAATGTTGGTCCTTCTTCCTCATCACCCATGGCTCAATCTAGCATCGATGCTAGACTTGACAAGCTCACGGAAGCTATTCATGCTTTGGTTCTCACCGAAACAAAGAAAGTTTCTTCTCAACCTGCTGAAGTCAAAAAGGTTGACATTTGTGTTACTTGTGGTGGTCCACATGCTTACTACAATTGTACTGCCACCGATGGCAATCCATTTGAAGTTAATGCTATACCCGGTAGTTCTAACCAAGGAGGTAACCAATACCGTCCTCAAATGGAACCAAATTACCGTGCTAACAATCAAAGTGGTCCACCCGGTTTTTCTCAACCCAATAATCCAAATCGGTTCAATCAAAATCAACAACAAAGAAACCCGAATGTTCAAAACCAATTTCAAGCCCCTATGAACCAATATCACAATCAAGGGGGAAATTACAACCAAGGTTCTCACAATCAAGGAAACTTGAATAGAAACCAAGGTTATGGTAATTTCAATCAAGGAAACAATTTTCATGGTAATCAAAACCATGGAAATTTTCAAAATCAAGGTTTCAATCAAAACAACCGAGCTCAAAACTTTCCTCAAAATCAAACCGTTGCTCAACCTCAATCATCAACCGATGAATTGTTGAAGCAATTTATGAAAGCTCAAGAAGAAACTAATAGGTTGTTGATCGGTCAAATTTCTGAACTAAAGAAGTCTTTAAATGATCGACCTTCGGGATCGGAAACGCTACCAAGCAACACGATCGCCAACCCGAAGTGCGATGTAAAGGCGATCACAACCCGTAGTGGAGTTTCTTATGATGGACCCACGATTCCTACTACTTCATCTTCTTCTCCTCCCGAGGTAGTGGAACGTGAACATGAGGCTACAAAGGATAAGGTGCAAATCACAAGTACACGAAGTACCGCACACGTCCAACCTCATGTTCTCCCAAAAACCAAATCAAAACCGGGAATTGTTTTTGAACCCTCGGAAAATCCCGTTCAACAAAAAGCTTCAATACCATATCCTTCACGTCTAAATGATCAAAGACTCCATGAGCAAACTAATGATCAAATGAAGAAATTTCTTGAAATTTTTCAAAAATTGCACTTCGACATTAGTTTCGCGGATGCTCTTCTCTATATGCCCAAGTTTGCTTCCACTTTCAAGAGTCTTTTAAGTAACAAAGAGAAACTATTTGAACTCACCAAAACTCGTTTGAACGAAAATTGTTCGGCGGTTCTCCTAAAGAAACTTCCCGAAAAATTAGGGGACCCCAGAAAATTTCTCATTCCATGTGATTTCCAAAAGCTTGAGGAATGCTTTGCCTTGGCCGATCTTGGCGCTAGCATAAACCTCATGCCTTTCTCTATTTGGCAAAAACTTTCACTTCCCGAGCTTACACCAACGCGAATGACTCTCGAATTAGCAACCCGTTCGGTTACAATTTCGAAGGGTATTGCTGAAGATGTCTTTGTGAAGGTTGGCAAGTTCCATTTTCCTGCCGACTTCGTAGTCGTCGATTTTGATGCCGATCCTCGTGTCCCCCTTATCTTGGGAAGACCATTCTTAAAAATGGCTCGTGCATTAAACGACGTCTTCGAAGGAGAAATGACTCTAAGAGTTGGCGATGAAAAGTTGGTCATAAACATTGAAAACACTTCAAAAGATCTTCTCGACCTTGAACGAGAAGAAATCAACCGACTTGATGTCATCGATTTCGCATGCGATGACCATATTGAAGAAGTGTTAAATGTGCAAGGATCAATCAATCCTTCCAATGATGTCTCTCCCCCATCTCTTACTCCATTTTTGGGAGGTGACTTCATTTTGGAAGAAATCGAAGCTTGTTTGTCGTGTGATTCTCATGTTGATTATGATTCTATCAATCCCGAGAAGGACATACTTCTCCTTGAGAAGTTGCTCAATGATGATCCTTCATCTCTTCCTCCAAAAGAACTTCATAATGTGGAAGTCAAAGATGTTGAAAAAACTGATGACTTTCCTGAGGTCGAACTCAAGGAACTTCCGCCTCATCTCGAGTACGCGTTTTTGGAGGGTGACGATAAGTTTCCCGTCATAATCACTAAAGACTTGTATGAGGAAAACAAAACCGCTCTTGTCAAGGTTTTAAAGTCATACAAGCGAGCCATTGCTTGGAGACTTTCCGACATCAAGGGTATTAACCCGGAATTTTGTATGCACAAAATTTTGATGGAAGATGACTTTAAACCGGCGGTTCAACAACAAAGACGGGTAAATCCTAAAATTCATGAGGTTATCAAGCAAGAGGTCATTAAACTTCTTGATGCCGGTTTGATTTACCCTATTTTGGATAGTCCTTGGGTGAGTCCCGTTCATTGTGTGCCCAAAAAGGGTGGCATAACGGTTGTCAAAAATGATGATAATGAGTTAATTCCGACTCGATTGGTAACGGGTTGGCGCGTTTACATTGATTATCGAAAATTAAATGACGCCACCCGTAAAGACCACTTTCCATTACCTTTCATGGATCAAATGCTCGAAAGATTGGCGGGAAACGAGTACTATTGTTTCCTTGACGGTTTTTCGGATTATTTCCAAATTCCCATCGACCCTCAAGATCAAGAAAAAACAACTTTTACGTGTCCATACGGAACATTTGCTTATCGACGCATGCCTTTTGGCCAATGCAATGCTCCGGGCACGTTTCAAAGATGCATGATGGCCATTTTTCACGACATGATCGAAAAAACAATGGAGGTCTTCATGGATGATTTTTCGGTCGTTGGGAATTCATTTGAATCGTGTCTCTCCAATTTAGACAAAATGCTTCAAAGGTGTGAAGACACCAATCTTAGTCTAAATTAGGAGAAAAGTCATTTCATGGTCAAGGAAGGAATTGTCCTTGGCCTTAAGATCTCTAAAAGCGGGATTGAGGTTGATAAGGCAAAAATCGATGTCATTGCCAAACTTCCTCCTCCCACAACCGTAAAAGGTGTTCGGAGTTTTCTCGGTCATGCCGACTTCTATCGAAGATTCATTCAAGATTTCTCATAGATAGCTAGGCCTATGACCCGACTTCTTGAAAAAGAAACTCCGTTTGTCTTTTCCGATGAGTGCATCGAAGCTTTCCAAAATCTTAAGAAAAAGCTTACCGAAGCACCAATTCTAGTTGCCCCCGATTGGGACCTACCTTTCGAACTTATGTGTGATGCAAGTGACTTTGCCATAGGTGCGGTCTTGGGGCAACGAAAAACCAAGCATTTTCAGCCGATTCATTATGCTAGCAAAACCTTGACCGAAGCTCAAGCTCACTACACCACAACAGAAAAAGAATTACTTGCCGTGGTGTATGCGTTTGAGAAGTTTCGGCCATACCTAATCTTGACAAAATGCATAGTGTACACAGATCACTCGGCTCTCAAATATCTCTTTGCCAAGCAAGATGCAAAGCCGAGATTGCTCCGTTGGGTTCTCCTCCTACAAGAGTTTGATATTATCATTCGTGATAAGAAAGGAGCCGAGAACCTCGCAGCTGACCATCTTTCCCGGTTGGAAAATCCTCATCAAGGTGTCCTCGAGAAAAAGGAAATAAATGAAACGTTTCCTCTCGAGACACTTAATGTGATTTCTTCTCGTGGTGATTCTAGTACCCCATGGTTTTCCGACTTTGCAAACTACCATGCGGGGAATTTTGTCGTCAAAGGGATGTCGTCCCACCAAAAGAACAAATTTTTCAAAGATGTGAATCATTACTTTTGGGACGATCCCTATTTATTCAAAATTTGTGCGGATCAGGTCATTCGTAGGTGTGTTCATGGCCAAGAAGCCATGGAAATTCTTAGGGCTTGTCATAATGGACCCACCGGGGGACATCATGGCCCGAACTACACCGCTCGAAAAGTATTTACAAGAAACTTGACAATAGCTTTCTATACAAACAATATCTTTTCTATAAATACAAAACGCGTTTACAATCTTATCACATCAGCAATAGTATGATTTTTCACTAGCAGCAGCATTCTTGAACTCTAGCAGTAGTATTCTTGTAGCAGTAGAATCTTCAAACACTAGCAGTAGGATAAGAACACTAGAAGTAGAATAATACTTAGATAAATCTCTTAGCAGCAGCAACTCAAAACCCAACAACAGGAAATTACATGAGTTATTCGTATACGTATAACCTCATGTATTTATTTACATATACAATAATTTGTGCTTTCATTCTGATATTTAAAATCTCATGCGATACAAGTTGTATTTTTAAAACAACATGTATGTTGTATTTTAAAATATAAAGTCTATAGGTATAAAGTCTATGGGAGTATTTGTTTATTTTTTAATTATTAAAAATATAAAAACTTATAAGTTTACACTTAAAGTCTAAAGGGTATAAAGTCTAATGTGGCATTTGTTTATTTTTTAAAGTTATTAAAATACATGAAAACTTATAAATTCATAACTCTATATAATTTATTTAAACTTCAACCACTCAAGTTTTATTAACTGCCCTCGCTTTTTCTAAGTTTTTGTTTTAACAAATTTGACACCTATATTCATTATATTTTTTTTGTCTTCACCAAATTTATCAAAGTATGACTAATTTTTTTCTATTTAGACTTTCAACTTGTGAATAATAATATATGATTTTGTCGCGTGTCAAACTAAAGTAACCTGATTGACCCAATTGTTTTCTCAATAAGATTGTTTTTGCAAAATACTTTTAAGATGATGTAACTCTTTTATTATTTCAAAGATTTCTATGCGGTTTTCTCACTAAGAGAGAGAGAGAGAGAGAGAGAGAGAGAGAGAGAGAGAGAGAGAGAGAGAGAGAGAGAGAGAGAGAGAGTATTTGTTTTGGTAATGGATTTTATGATTATGAATAATGAAGTAGTAGTGTTACAATCTCTTGGCTAAAAGCCTTATTTATACTTAGGCTAAATAAAATAAATTTAGACAGTTCTTAAGTTTAGTACTCCGTGTAATTTACACTTTAGTCAGTAGACTTTACCTAACTAACCAAAACTACTGAATTTTATATTTGTATCATGTTTTGTATTTTACTAATCTTTTATATAATAAAAGAATTACATCATTTCAGAGTTTTTTTTTGCAAATTCCTTCTCATTGAAAAAAAATTGGACCAATAGCAGAGCTCGATTTTGCCACGTAGGCGAAATCGAGCAATGAATTGGTCAATAAAAAGTCAAAATTAAATTGATTTTGGTCAAACTTAATAAATTTGGTGGAAAAATTTGGTTAAGAAAAAAAACGCATAAAAATATAGGTGTCAAATTTATAAAAACAAAAACTTAAAAAAAGATGAAGTAATTAATAAAACTTTAGTGATTGAATTTAAAATAATTTATATGTAAAATTACAAGTTTCCATGTTTTTTAATAACTTTATAAAAAAATACAATAACCCTTACACTTTATACCTCTTATATTTTATAATATTAACTTTATTTAAAATTATATGAGTATTAGTATTAGTTTTTAGACTTTCATCCATTAAAATATCAAAATTTGGTAAATATGCGAATTAGTTTTAATATGCGTTAAATATTTTTTTAAACTAATGTTAGTTTTAAACTTTCATCCATTTGAATATTTTTTTAAATAAGGACTCATGTTACTATTTAAAAGTTTAATTTATGTGTACACGGGTTTGAAATACGGCTAAATTATTAGTAACGAAAATATAAATATCAAATGGTAAGCACGATACTGTGATATGAAAATAAATATACGCTATTCTACTTATAACAACGACTCATGAAATTGTTATTTAGAATTTGTATATGATATCCATAAAAACATTTTAAAAATTTTATGGAGCATATTTTAACTTAAAAAACGCTTATTATGTACTACTAAATTCACACATGATATCAATAGTTAAAGTTAAACAACAAAATCAACCTGAACCTCAACATGTCTGTTAGTTAAAAACGTTATACAAAACTAATTATTAAAAAAAAAACATGGGTTAGATAGTCATTGTTTAATATAGAAAGTATTTTCCTTAAATTATATTTAAAAAAAATGCACGCATCACAATCCTTATTTGATAACAATCACCTCCTAAAAAAACGCATGTGATAAACTAACTTTATTCATTGACGTGATGTTTTATAAAAAAAATAATAGTTGGCCGTTGTTAACGAATTAAAAGTTGTACATGAGAATTATTCAGCAAGAATATATAGTTTTAATCAGGTTATTATGTTACTATACTGCGATAATGTTATTGAGTTGGTAATCATGGATGTGAGATACAACCGTTATTCTATACTTATGATTTATGTGTAAACCTCTTTTTGCTTCTGAATAGAATCCGAAAGAGACCTCAACAGAAGTTTGGCTTATGCCTTATTTAGCTGATAGTATTTAGTAACCTTTTTTATAGTTTAACTTTTTTTGTTATACATACCACCTTTTAGTAACTCTTTTTTATGTTTTATTGAAAACTTCTACACTTAATATTTGTGTTTTTATTATAAACACACTAAGCTATAATATAATTAGTTGTGAGTTTAGGGGTTTTTCACTAAGCTTCTAAAAAAGCTTATAGCTTTATCATACACTTATTTTGTTATGGTAATTGAATAAGCCAATAAGCACCTTTAATAACCATAACCAAACACCCCTTTAGTTCTAATATGAAGTTTTCTTATTTGATGTCATGACTAACTTTGTTGTTATCCTCACTATAATGCAACATGTTAGTGGTTTTTTTCAGTTTTATTATCTTATCGCACACACTAAAGTGTAATGCAATTTGTTGTGTGCGTTTTTTTGAGGATGATTAAGTATCAACACATGATTGTCGTGGAAGGATTTTCTACGCCTGCTCAAGGTATGAATGTATAATTTAGTTGAGTTGCTGATTTAGATAATACATGAATGTATTTTAATGTACCAAAGATGTGTTTTAGTGCCTATATAGGGAATTTTATGGTAGAAATTCTTTTTGGAGTGTAATTTGTCTTTGAATGAGTTAATGAAACTTAGCAGGTGTTTGCGGTCACTGATAACAATATGGGTGTCAACCAACGGTCTAAAATATAGGTGTCTTTTACCTTGATGATTTAGGCCAATTGTGAAGAAAGTTGCATTAAAGTGAAAGGTCGGTAAGGATTCAAACAATCCTAAAAGACTTGCGAATATACTCTTTGTCATTTTTTTCATGTATTTATAATTTACTTATACAAGTAATAATAATTTCCTTATATCGTTCGGGCTTAGATAAAAATTATTCTTATACCTTATACATAAACGTAAGATTAAATTTGAGTTGTACCAATTACATCTTTTTTCGTTTCTCTTTATTTAATAAAGAAGCTATAGTGCAAGCATCTATGTTAATTTGGTAATTCAATGATCAAACATGAAAAGTAAATAACACAAACTTATGTAACTACAACTCTCCAAACAAAAAGGTACATTATTGGTTATTCATAATTAAAGAAATGAATCAATCTTCAAAGCTATCTAAATATGCTACATATTTTAACGAAAATATAAATAAAAGAAATACCACAATTACAAAACACATCGTAAATTGATAGCACGTGTTTGCAAAACTAAAAGCATATATCACTAACATCTTATGCAAGTCAAGTATCATCGTGTAATTTTGCTTGAATAATAAAATATAATTTTTAATTCAAAAGCATTCACCTAAAATAATAGGTAGGTTATAACATATACATATGATTTTTTATTTTTAGTCCACCAAGTAAAACCATTTGAAACATGTTAAGTGGTTCATTTCTTAATCGATAATAATACATAATTAAAACGAAATTTTAAAAACCCTGTGCGTGCACAGGTATTATAACTCGTACTTATGATCATTTTATGACAACTTGTTGAGTAATCAAACTTAAAGATAAGTATTATATCTTATGTAAAACATCAAGTGAGTTTGACTATATAAAAAGATTCTTCCATTTTTCCAACTTATATGTATAAATGATTTATAGATTAAACTATTATGTGTGATATATGGTTAAAAAACAAACAATATGTACTCATCAATGAAAAAAAATGATGAATTTTTTGAAGTTTTATTCAAATACTTATGTTAATTTTATGACAACATGTTGAGTGACTGTACTTAAAAATTAGTGTTATATCACATGTGATACATCAAGTGAGTTTGGCTATTTAAAATAAATCTTCTATTTTATCTAACTTCTATAAATAAACTGTATTGATTTGTAAGTTCAAAAATTATGTGTGATATATTGTTGGAAAGCTAAAGATGTGTATTTTCTCTCGCCATAAATGATGAGTTATTTGATTTATGCACAAATACTTATGCTCATTTTATGACATCATGTTAAGTGTTCGAACTTACAGATTAGTATCATATTACATGTGGTATATCAATAAATAAAATAAATAAATAAATAATAAAAATCTGTCGAAGTATATGAAATGCTCCCCTATTGAAAGAAAATTAAATGCTCTTCACGATGATGTAGTTTATGTAAGTTAACGATTTATTTTTGAGATATATAATTTTCTTTTTAAATATGGTTGAAAATGGGTTTTAATTAAAAATATCAATTAAACCCCTCATTTTTTATTTTTACAAAATGAATGGCTGAAAATTTTGTCTCAAAAGAATATTAGTTTGAACTTTTCTCATAAACTATGAATTTAAATTGATTAGTTTATATTTTTATTAAGGGGGCGTTTGGTATATAATGAATCACTATTGGTATGGTAATTGGTGTATAATGAATCACTATTGCCAACCGCCTCTCTCGTGTGGTTTCCTTGGTTGTTGGTGAGGTGAAAATGGCTTATATAAAATGGCGTCAAATAATTGACGGTACTCTTATGGTGAATGAGATCATTGCCTGGGAAAAAAAAGAAAGAAAGAAAAAACGCCTTATGTTCCTTAAAGTAGACTTTGAGAAAGCTTTCGACTCTCTAAATTGGTCTTTTCTTCTATCGATTCTCGAGCAAATGGGCTTT
The DNA here is from genome assembly GCA_030686995.1 of Artemisia argyi. Lineage (NCBI taxonomy): Eukaryota > Viridiplantae > Streptophyta > Magnoliopsida > Asterales > Asteraceae > Artemisia > Artemisia argyi. The sequence goes on along the minus strand of CM060681.1, from coordinate 47,260,991 downwards.
AGTCTCAAGTGGAGGAGTTGGATTCATGGCTGTATGGATTCGGCGTTTGCATCGATTCTTGCTAATGGCTCACCCACTAAGGAATTCAAGCTCACCCACTAAGGAATTCAAAATAGGAAGAGGACTTAGACAAGGGGACCCTCTATCCCCTTTTCTATTCATTTTGGCGGTGGAAGCCCTCAACATTGCACTCCTTGAAGCAAAAAACCTTGATCTCTTTCGTAGCATAGAAGTTGGAAAAGACAAGGTCCATGTCTCACATCTCCGATTCGCGGACGACACACTGATTATGGGAGAATGGTCCCATAACAATGCCTTGAACTTGTCTAGAATACTCTCTTGTTTTCACCTTGCTTCGGGTCTAAAGTTAAATTTCAACAAGAGCAAATTATATGGTATTGGTGTAACAAACGTTGAATTGAGCTCTCTTGCTTCAACTATCGGGTGTCTTGCATCAGAATTCCCTTGCACTTATTTGGGGCTCCCAATAGGTGCAAAGATGTCTCGGTGTGTTAATTGGAATCCACTTATTGATAGATTTCAAAAACGGCTTTCCAAATGGAAGTCTCAAGTTCTCTCTTTTGGGGGCCGACTCACTCTACTTAATTCTGTACTTGGCAGCTTGGGTGTTTATTACTTCTCAACTTTTAAAGCCCTAAGAATATTATTAACAAGCTTGAAGGTATTAGGAGGTCTTTTTTCTGGGGAGAAAACTCGGATAACCGAAAAATCTCTTGGGTTGCTTGGGATAAGATCATGTATCCTCGAAAAAAAGGAGGACTTAGAGTCACTAGCCTAAAAACGTGTAACCAAGCTATGCTTGCAACATGGTGGTGGCAATTTCTAAATGAGAAGCAAGCTTTATGAGGAAAGATTATTCGATCTATACATAGTCAAATGGGTGGACTTATTGATAACTCTTCTATCAAACCGAATGCGGGGCCATGGTATCACATCATGAGAATCAAAGCAGACCTTCTTGAACACGGGATCAACTTACCTTCTATATTTTAAAGAAAACTTGGGAATGGACAAAGTACTAAATTTTGGCACGATTGTTGGTTGGGTGGGCCTCCCCTTTCTGATATGTTCCATCGTCTGTACCGCCTAGACTAGTATCTAAGTTGTCTTGTGTGTGAGAGGTGCCCAATTGTATCAAATGTTGCTTCTGCCCCTGTTTCACGCCCTGCTGCTTGTGTTGTTCATCATCATATCAATGACTCTTCACATTTGGGCTCAATTAATGTAGGGGGCCTTAACCAACTGAATGGGCTTACCTTCCCCTGGGCTTGGCGTAGACAACCTACTACCTCTCCTGAGATTGATGAACTCATTAATATGGTAAGTCTATTGTCTCAGTTACAACTGTCCGAGGAGGATGACCACTAGGAAAGCACGATTAACCAGAGTAGGGCTTTCTCTGTTAAGGGTATGAGAACTCTTATCACCTCACACCTCCAACCTCTTGAATCTCAGCCTACTAGGTGGAACAAAGTTCTCCTCCTAAAGGTTAATATCAACTCTTGGAGGGTTTTGAATAGAAGAATGCCCACCAGAGAAAATCTTGATAAAAGGGGAATCGATTTGGACTCCATTAGATGTCTGCTATGCGATGATTATGTTGAAACCGAAGACCATTTGTTTGCCTCGTGCAAGCTATCAGCTGATATTTGGATAGATGTCTTCAAATGGTTGGACTTAACCAACGTCTCACCAACTAGCCTCAACGATATGATGTATGTGGCAGATCATGCCCCTATTGAAGACAAGCACCGGAGATATTTTGATGTCGTAATCCAAACAACCATTTGGGCCCTTTGGAAATACAGGAACAATGTAACTTTCTCCACAAAGAGGTCATGTAAAGATCTCATCTTCAATGAAGTCAAGCTCTTGTCGTTCAACTGGATTGCTAGTAGAGGTAGGAAGTCTTCTTTAAATTGGATAGAGTGGTTTAACCAACCTTGTAAAGCTCTTTCCTCACTTTTGTAACTTTTCTTTCTAGCTTCTTGCTAGTTTCTATTCAAATCGCCGTTTAAAAAAAATTGGAATGGTTTTGAAATGCACCACCTTTGGTGGACATAGAAAATGTTTGGTTTCGAGGATTTGATTTCTATTTATGAAATCAACTAACCAAACAACTACAATGGGAATGAAAGTGATTCCCTTATAATTATACACGCAAACCAAAACTCCCTAAATTTAAACAAGTGAATAAAATCTAGGGCTAATGGCACCGTAATGTACTATACTTGTCATTTGCACCTTTTATATATATCGAACAATTTTTTTCCTTTTGCTATTCTATGTACTAAACTTGATTTTATTGTATTTTTTGTGTCCTTTATAGCCATTTTGCCCCTTAATTTTTTGCTACTATATGTATCATATTGTAACACCCCCAAAATTTGCTACATCGGAATACTTACAAGCTTTCGGGGTGCTACTTTGATTGGTATACACAACACAAGTATAGCTAACTCGAAGGGAAATTTTTATTAAATAAACATTCCAAAATTTAGTTTAAAAGTTTACAAATAGTTAAAAATGTAAAAGATAAGGCCCAAAGGGTTTAAAGGATTGGTCCCCAAATTATTATCAGAGTACTTGTCGATCCATCGTCCATGCCAATTTGTCAAGCCTTCAATAGTGACCATCCACAAGCATTATCCTATTCACCTGAGAAAAACATGCTTAAAAAGTCAGCTTTCGCTGGTGAGTTCATAGGTTTAAGTCATAAATAGTAGTGGACCTGAAGAGTAACCGCTATGTGAGTCTAGAAGGCATAGATAAGCAATCCAATCATCAACACAATTCACAACACGATAGCTTTTTTATCTTAGGAAAGATAAGTGGTCAAAATGAGCGGGCCCATCTTACGGTCACTAGACAGGTCTAACAAACAGTAAGGAATCACCACATACTGCCCTGGTCTAGGCCGTTCGCTGTAATCTACACATAGCTAGGTTCGGTAGCCCTAGCCTAAGGCAGACCCTACTTCAAATCTACCCTAACTAGTCCTCACAATATAGCAAAACAAAAACAGTAGCATGTCCAAGAAATCGCTTTGCATGTTTTCTCCCCCAAGTTTAGAAAGCAGTAAAATACGAATAAAAGTGGAGCTATGAAACTCAACTCAATTCTAGCAAAGCACGATCACAAGTATATCAGGAGCAGACAATCATCTAATCAGAAATAAGCTATAAGCAGCTAGATAGTCTCGGCACTAAATTATCTTGGCACAGATAATCAACAGCAGCAAAGAAAGTATCAACTATCTGGCAACGACGACTACTGACTCGATACTACCTAATGATATCAATACGCTTAAGTATAAATTTCAAATAAATATTTCCCAATCCCGAACATATTCCATTTCAATTTCCAAAAACTCATTCTCATATCCGTTTTAGTGTTTGGTATCCTTGTGTGTGTGGTGTCGACTCAACGAGACTCAAGTGAACTCACGCTTCCAAAGAACTCCACCAAGTAAAACCACAACAATCTACATGACAAGCCCTTATATTCTAATAAGTCATCAAATAAAGTGTCGAAGCTTAGTGAACTAGTCACCCCAATAACTTTATAATGTATTCATCTTACTTATTCCTCCAATACTACATCACCACCTAAGGGTTCGTAGGATATGTTATCCATTATCAAATCTTTCCGACATACCTAACGAGCTCTCATTAAGTTCGTTAATTACGTAAGCTAGATATATTATTGTCACATATCCGTGACTCGCAATAATAGACAATGTTTAGCAATTAGGCAAATCCTAGTTTTTGCGTGCACTCGAATATTTAATAACACGTGTCAGGTATACTTAAAACCTTTATGTTCTATTTTCAAAAGCATTTCCCTTTTGTCGGAAAGCAATTCCATTTATATATATAATAAGGTTTCCGTTAAACATTAGTTAAATTCGTTAACCAATATTTATCGCTAACTTTATTACTTATTTTAGTACTCATTTACTATATATATATATATATATATATATATATATATATATATATATATATATATATATATATATATATATATATATATATATATATATATATATACATATATACATTTACATATATATGCACATATAGGAGTTGTTTGTTGAATTTAATTATTTAACGAGTCATCATTTATTCAAGTTCACGAGTCCGAGTCATCGCTCTCGAACTATAATAATCAAATAGCGTATAATAGTCTCATTATAGTATAACAATCATGTTTTGGCATTGTCGAAGTTAACTATTGACTAAAAAGTCAAAGTGACCTCGACGTTGCACAAAGTTCACATTTATCATCATAATCCCATATCAAGCAAATAACGCCCTGAATAAATCCACATCCGCAAGCAAACTTCAATCAATTCGCGGCCGTCTACGGCTCGCGTCTATTCCTATCCCCGCCACCTAGTTCTCGTCACAACAACACCATTACCACAACAACTACAATAATAACCATCAATTTTGGCCAAGACCCTAGTGGTCTCGGCTTGTTTCCACGGCTGCCAATCAACAACAATAACAATATTACAATTTCAACCAAGTCAATCACCAACTATCATAACCATACATAAACTAGCAACCACAACAATCCATAGTTTCCCATTGCCGAGACCCTAGTGGTCCTAGCTTCGCCTTTTCCCTGTCAACAGCCAACCAAACGGACCTCAAATGGTCTCAACTTCTCGACAACACCAACAAGGATTACCACAACTCAACCATCTTCCAAGTCTGTATCCTAACTCACGGCTCAAACTAAAAGATACCAATACTTAACCGAATTCAGAACTCAACCAAATAAATGACAACAATAATGAGAACATCATTCATACCGTGAGTTTGAGCTTACGGTTACCAGACTCGACACACACGACACACAATCACGATACCATTTTAGTTTTCTCATTTTTATTTACTTTTATTCATCAAAAACATTAAACCCATTCCATTTCAACCCAAAAAATCAATATTAGCCACGAGTTCGACTCATGACCGAGTCAAACCATGCGTTAAACGCGTTCCTCACCTTGTCTTCAATCGATCTACTCATGATATGTACTAGTGATGGTGGTGTGATGGTTTTTGAGCGGCAGTTGAATATTATTAAGGAGATGATGATGTCTTTAGGGCGCGTGTAACGTAGCAATGGAAAGAGGGAGTGATGGGGCTTTGTTTGATGGTGGCGGTTTATGGTGGTGTTCGGCGGTGTGACGACTGTGGTGGCCGGAATCACGCGGCGGCTAGGGTTAGGAGAAAGAGAAAAGAGATGAAGAAGAATGTGGTCGGTGGTAAAAATGAAAAAGAAGGGTTAGGTTAGGGTTATTATACCCAAATTTTATAAAATGGTCCCTCAACTTTATTTATTTTCTAACAAGATGCTAAAGCAAGGACTTGCGGTGTAACAACTATCAAACTCTCCCAAAACCTATACTTATACTCACGAGAATCATCAAACGTCGCCAACATTAATTTTTAATCATCACCGATCACTTCAAATACGTATTTCAATTAATTTTTGATGATAAACACGTTTATAAAATAAAATGTAATGATTTCTCATTTATTTTCGACAATACTCAATCGAGTTTAAGTAAAATGTGTCACCACCATTCTCGGGTTTATTCAAGTTGTTTCATCATTCATAAATCATAAATTTCAAGTAATTTGATTTAGAAATGTGTCATTAAAATGAATGTAGTCGTTATTGTTTATCTTGCGTTTTATTAGGATTCCTAGTGCCAAAGTCGATGTAGTGCCTAACCTAACGCAATAGAAATGGTCTAACGACAATTATTCCACATAAATAATCATCTATGCGAATCGAATTCAACACAATTCAGTCACCAATTCTCATAATTTCTGAAAACCATTTCAATAAAATTAACGATTTATTTTAAATATATTTCAGCATTTTAAATCAAATTCTCTAATTTACCAGGTGTCACAGCCTCCCAGCCTCAGAAGAAACTCATCCCGGGTTTCACTTAGAATTACTCATCAAGATTGAATAGAGATAAAATAGATTTCCTGGATTTCTTCCTCAAACTCACTACATGAGTGGAGAGCTATCTCAGAACTTCCAACAAGTTCAATGACAACGATATGACTTGGCTTAGATCGCCGGATTTTTCATGAATATGATTTCAACAAGCTCCTCAAAGGAGTTTGATGTTCATCATCATGGAATAGAAAATTTTCAGCGATAATCTCTCCTGGAAGTGTCATTCCGGATTACCCATCAAGAGTCTTGTGGACTTTGCTAAGTCCCGATGCAAACACGAGTATTGCGAGTCTAATTCTAACGAGAATTCTTAAACGAAACATAGTATCAAGGATTAAATTTCTCACATTTACGAAATGTATTTCACCATCTCTAGATGATACCTTAATTATCCTGTTGCCCAACCATTCGGATCTTAATACTCATCTTAACGGTCTCACGAATAAAAATCAAAACAGCGAACTTGCTGTCTCCAATTCCAGCTCAGCGAGAGTTAGGTCGGCACATGCAACCATAAAGAATTTCAAACGACGTGATCTTAATGTCGGACGGTTTCATTAACTCAGGAAAGTTTGGGGAGAGGCGGATGTCTCTCCCAGCCTACTTTCAAAGTAACTAATGATAGATCAAAGCTTTATTCTCGATGTACAAACAATTTTCTTACTCTAACCATTTGATTGGGGAGGTTGTGTAATACTCCTATTACTGCTCGTCCCCAAGGTCATCTGTAGAGATTTCCAGAAATTCAGCATAAAACGATAGTCTTAACAAGACATGATAGAAATTGGCACTCTATGCCCGGAGTCAGAACAATGATTAATCTCGTTCCTACTATTACTTTGTTGATAACTCGGAGATAAATAAATTCGATAAGGAAATCAAAATTTCCCAGATGGTCTTACAACCACCATCTGTTCTTGGAAATTTTATGACAATTCCATAGTGGTTCTCCTCCACTTATGAACCGAAAGTTAAATTGATTCAAGACATAATGGTCTCTATCGTCTAATGTCTGTCTCTCGACGTGCTTAGCATTCATTGACATGTATTGCAATGTCATCCTCTATGCTCGGTCCTCAATATTACTACCTCTGCTCTTAATATATATTATCCAATTCGAAATGACTAAAGTGTCCTGTTTCGTACTCTAGTGCACTATCCAACCTTGGATGCTCCGTGGGTAGGCGTCCAGCTTTTACCCCTAAAGGATAAGATTACATCTGAACATTGCACGAATTCGTTCCCATTTTCTAACCTACCGTAAAGGTTCCAATAGTTGTCGATTCTTATCTTTGAATATCTCATCATGAGCCTCAATCATCTGGGCTGGTAAGGGCAAACCAACAGTCATCCCTAAGGCTCTGACTGATAATGGTTGTGCTCCTTTTTGCTCGACTATGAGCGTCGACAACAACATTCTCCTGACACCTATAATAGAAAAATTTTCAGTCGTTACCACTATGTAGTTCTATCTAACTACTCTGCCTCAACGGTACGTTCTTTCTGGTCTAAGGAACGTCGTACCCTTATGTTAGGCGTATACCAGACACTTTATACGCTACCAGTATTGTCTTCCAGATTTTGGGTGCAAGTACAACCGCACCCAAAGTTCACTCCGGAACGACCTGGCTTTTCTTGCACATCTCAATTTGGCGAGGGGCGTAATCTACTCCTCCTTCATTCGCATTAACATTTCAGAAATCTTTATACAAAACATCAAAATCTGTAACAGCGTCTACGCTTTTCTCTGAAGCAGCCAGGATAGGTGTATTTCACCGTTCCTTCCTTGGAAATTATCCTGCTTCCTCTCCGCTTTCCGCTTATTTACCCTTCACTTCTTCTAGGTCCAATCTACTAAGGTTTTGCTATCTCGAAAGACTTTCATTAGCTCTCTGAAATCTCCTAGCAATCCCAATCATAGATGTCTCTCTTTCAGACTGGCAGGGGAATTCTCCACCCTTGGTCGACTAACTCTTGATGAGATACACGAAAATACAATTCACATGATCAAGAGATCTCACAGTCGCAGTCGAATTCATACTCATGGAGTTCTGTATTACAACTTCTCCAGTTGTTACGGAGTCACACTCTGGTGTCCTCTGTATCTCTCTATACACTTCTCAATGTTTCAGATTATCTAGGGTTGGATACTATCGCAACCCATCCAATCAGGGTTCGCATCTGCGTTGCTCGAAGGCGGTTGGGCGATGGCTAACCAACAGACACACTTTAGGGCTACAATAGCCACATCAAGTATGAATGTAGTCTCCGGGATTTCTCTCTTCCTAATCCATCGCTGCTGGTGGTACACGAATCGCAGGTTGTTCCTTTTTCATTTTGCTCTAACCTTGGAGTTGATCGATCAGAGTATCGATCTTCAGTAACGAACATCGAAGTTTACATCGGTAGCTTATTCGACCCTCGATAGTTTGCGCATATACGGAAACATCTATTCTCCTTCCTTATAGGTCTCATCGGAGCTCCTTATGGTGACAACCTTAGCCGTATGAATCCCTTCTCTGGCAACTCTATCAATCGTTTCGAAGATTCTTCCAGTTAAGTAGGGCTGGTTGATGAGGCATTCGGGCTACGAATGCAGCGCTAGGTCTCAACTCGATCTGCAATTTCACTTGTATAACTGGTGGGATTCCGACAAGTTGTCTGGGACTATATCTGGGGAATCTCGAACAATTTGCACGTATTCTATACGTTTTCATTCTTCTCCTTCTCCTTTAGTAACAAGGCAAATGTTCACTCGTTCCTAGAATCAGACATCTGCTTTTTGAATTTAATCTTTGTAGTACATGACATGATTGCTACTAGAAACATGTATCTCTGCCACTTACGAGATCATGAGTCATCAGGAATTCATCCAACTCGAAATCTTCGTCTATTCATTGCCCAAGGTCCTAGAATTATCGAAAAGGTAGGGTTGCATAGGACGCTATGCGGAAGAGTCTTTCTCTCTCCAAGACGATAATTGGCGTAGCGGAATCTTCAAGTTCAAAGTACGGCGTTGCTTAAGGCTGGATTTCATAGAACGGTAGAGGAATAGAATCGATCCTAATCGTAAGCTTTAGGAACATGGAATGAGAAACTCATTTCTCAATGGAGGTTTAAGCAACCAGTCCTAGCATAACATGATTCCTACCTGAATTATACATAGGTGGCAAGTCTTTGTATAATTGAGGTCTAATGATGTCATGCTAAGTTTAGTTACAAGGATAAGTGATTAACTCTTTCAGGTTTGAGAACCCTATTCAAGTTGATAATAGCAACCGTTAGAAGTTAATGATGAGAATAGTCATCGATGCGCGAAGTAAGGTAGTAGACGTAAGCGACGGTAAACAAGAAGCAAACATAGAAAAGACGGATGGATAAGTAAGAGGTCTCGAACTTGTGAGGTTCAACTAAGCTTGTATCCCATACGAGTATGAACTAAGGTCTCTGTATCTTGTCGCGATTCTCACAGGCGTATGACGAAGGTCTCTCAATATCGAAACTTAAGAATTTCTACTTGCCGTCATTCCTAGGACAGACTTTCCTTGACATCACATTTTACTCCGGGTATCCTTTTACTCCTCGATTTTTCCTTTAGCTTTACAACTCCCTCGTTTCTACAGTTTCCAACACTCATTCACGCAATGTTCCTTCTTTCTCCATTTAACACCTACGACACTAGGCTTCTAATCCGACCCAGAGGTTGTCTGAACCAATGCATGGGTCTTAGATCTACGGTCTCTGGCTAAGTGTTCAACCTACAACACTCACGACACGTCTCAGTACACCATCCGGAGTGGTGAAACTTATAACGGTCGCACCTAGGTTGATTCTCAGCGTATTTCTACTTTCCTCCTGCTTGACATCGTAAGCCTCAATGACCTATTGTCGTCTGTCTGGTTTTCTCTCACCTTTTGTGTATCTTCCCATTTCCTCTTGTTTTTCACTATCTTAACAACAACTTCATCAAGTATTGAGTTCATGCAAGTCCATGCCTAGTTTATGGTGTCGCGGAGGCTAGTTGTCTTAGTCGAGATCACATCGTCTCGGATTGGTTTAGACAATCCTTTAATATATCACTTGATCTTACAAGCCTCACTTCTTACCATTTCAGAGCACAGCTAGAATATCTCAAGGAAGAGATGAGTGTAGGTCTGTAGGTCAATACCTCTCATCTCGTGCTTTCGGAACTTGACTTCTCGTTCCTTGAGTGGTCTTCTCACTACCTCTTGTTATCAACCACTTCTTCAGTTTCATCTCATACCACTAAATCCTCAACAGTGCCGCGAAGTGTAGCTGGTCAAAAGTAATCACGTCATTCTTAGTGAATGAGAGTAGTCCCTCAATATAGTGCTCTATCTTGAGTGATTCAGAAATGACGGGCCTGATTTGGCATGTTGATGCCTTTCGCCTCACGATTCCATACTTCAATTTCCCATCTTTCCCACTTTACCACGAATACGGTAATTTCTAAACGTCTCAAAGTCTTCTCAAGACACTGTGTAAGTTACATCAATGCTGGTAGGTCGGAGATTACTATGTCGTAGTTTCATCTCACAGTGTGAAGAAGGCACGCTTCACCTTAGGTTTCCTTCTCACAAATTTCGATACGGAATATGGGTTCAGTCTTTTCCAACCAACATTCTAGATCATCAACCTCTTTGATCCCGCCAATCCAATTGTCATACAACTTCGTAACTCTTCATACGTTCCCTTATGGGCATTGTTTTTGGGTCTCGAAGTTCTTGGCAGAGGTGATTGAGTGATTCGTCTCAATTAGTGTCTCAGCCATTCATTGGGCCACTAACTGATCAATAAGTGCTCAATTCATCTTAGCATGTTTTGGCTAGACCTGTTGTTTGTAGCTTAGCTCAGAATGACTAGGGGTGGTCTACTACATCCTGTGTCAATAGCCGCATTAGGTTGTGTCCGCGTAGTCCCACCAAATTTCTTTTCAAGGCTGCTAATATTGAAGAACCGTAGGGGGGGGGGATGAATACGGTTTTTTCGGACATTTAGAATGTTTAAAAACTTTAAGCCACGAAGACAACCAAGTGGTCTAAGTAGGAACAACCACAAACACAATCACAAGTATATAAAGCTAGTAAAGAACACCACGATATATACTGGTTTGGGATGGGGGGGGGGGTTTATACCATCCGTACGTCCAGTTGCGAATCCGCGACTTTGATACTATTCACTAGTATAATCCTTTCGGTGGATGACAAACCGTTACAATTCACTCCACCAATATTCACCAATATCAATGCTCACAAAGAAGGAGTTACTCCCACGGTATTCCGCCCTCGGAAACCACCCAAAAGAATCTCGCGATTCGACTTCACCTAAGGATCACAAAGATCACTACCAAGACTTCCACCCGGAAGTATCAAACCCCAACTAGATCCCCAATGATCTAGGCTTGGTCACCAAGACACAAGACTTCCCTTACAAACAATTGAATGAATGTAAGTTTCTTTGAACCAAGCCCTAACCTAACCTAGTGACTCGATTCTAATAGAAAGGGTATAGATCAGAAGACCCTCGACACAATCACAAGAGTGGATTAGGTTCTTGTGATTATTCCCTTGCAAGGAGATGTGTTCTATCAAAGATGTTAATGTGAAAATCAAGAACACAAGATTAGAGATAGAGAGATTTGAGAGAGATTGAGAGAAATAATGTAGAGAGAAAGAATAATGGCAAGAGGTGAGGAATACAAGAGGCAAGGGTGGTATTTATAGGCCAAGAACCCAAACTTGGGAAATTTTACCAAGGCCGGCGCGTAACCTGCGCGTCAACGCGCCAGGACTATGTAAAGATTTCCCAAAATCTAAGTTGTTGGACCTTGTAAATACCACACCTTGCTAAACCCCCAATTGTACTTCACACTAAATCTTAACATTAATCATTCTAAGGTTTACCAACTCAAATAGCTAATTTAAAAAATGTTTTGTGAAGTGTTTAAAGAGAGAACAAATTACCAAGGGTATAAAGTGTAGATAGGGTAATTTGGAAGGGGTAAAAATGTTATTCCTCACATGGCATAATAGAGAAGAGAATACACCATGGGATATTCCAAAGTTATATTCGTTTGCTTGGGGGAAAGAGTGAGATGAATGGTTGAGATGATTTTGGTTTGAAATGGAGGGTTGAGATTAAAAGCATGTGTTGAAATAGAGTGAAGGAAGGGTGGATGGTTGAGATGTGTTTAATTTGAATTGAATGGTTGAGATCAAAGGGAGCCTCCTTTGCTTGGGGGGAAAGAATGAGATAGATGGTTGAGACGGTTTTAGTTTGAATTGAATGGTTGAGATCAAAGGGAGCCTCCTTTGGTTTTCAAATAATTCCCATGTGTTGAATATAGAGGGTTAAGATGTGTTGTAAGGGAATGGATGGTTGAGATGTAAGGTGTGTAGGGGAATATGCAACAGTGTAAGAGATTGTATAAGAGAATATATGAGTTGGATATGGTGAGTTGGCTAGTGTGTGTAGAGAAGAGATGGTTGTGAGAGTAGTGTGTGTATTTTGAAATCAAGTGTGTGTACACAAGGTGTATAAGTGTATGTATAAAGATTGTATGGGAAGTTGGTAGATTGAGAGAATATTGTGTGGGGAAGTATAGGGGACAAGAGGTACACATTGCGTAAGTGGTGTAAGGGAATGTTGTAAGAGAATGTTGGAGAGCGATATTTGGGAAGGATTGTGGGATTTGGTTTTGTTGTCTTTTGTAGAATGAGATTAAGAAGAAGATTAAGAAATAATCTAATTGTCATTAAGAAGAGAAAATTTAGTCAATTAAGATCATGAGTTGAGAAAATCATAGGATACTTATAAGCTCAAGTAACACAACATCGAGAATCCATAGTTTCATATCTCGTGACTTTCCACGACTCGAAGTTCTCAACTAATACCTTGGTTCAAACAAGTTAAGTGCTTTGCCTTGATGTAAAGCATAACCCAAGTGGGAAAGGATGCGTTTATGCAAAGTGTCCTTTAACTTAGTTTGACCAATAAGGGAGTAAACCCATTACGTAATTAGAGAAGACGTAAGCACGGGATATGAGCATATGGATGCTTTCACATTATGTTACGTGAAATATATAAGCTCCCTAAGTTTAGAAAGGCCTTGGCTAGAGGCGATAGTTAGAAAACATGAGTTGGCGTTTTCCCATAGATGGGTGCTTTAAAAGTTGGATCTCTCAAATCCCAAAACTCGTTTTGAGCATTTTCAATCAAGTACATAACATATTCATACCTATATTGAAAGATCCACATTTGTCGGGTAAGGGAAAATCCGACTTTCAAAATTCGCCCGAAGCCATACAGTGGCCTAGTGCGTCACCCGCGCATTGACGCGCGGGCAGCGTGCCAGGAGCAGATATGGGCTCCGGGGAATTTGGCTAACGTTTGTAATTTTATGTGTTTCGATGGTTTATTTTTCATCATTAAAACATAAAGAGATCTTGATCATTTTGCCTCAACAATCTCCCCCTTTTTGATGATGACAAATAAAAACCAAAAGCAAATAAAATTACAAAACTTAGCGAAGACAAAGCGGGCCTTTGATGTAGCTTGCGTCTTGATCTTTGCCTTGTAATTTGGTGAAGCCTTTAAAATTTCTTGAATGGTCTTCACGCTCTTGCTTTCTTTCTCCCCCTTTTGTCGAATCAAAAAGGTGGGACTACAAATCAAGCTAGGTTTCGAACTTGGGCCTGTGGGATAAATGAGCAAGCTTGTATGTGCACTCGAATGTGCTCCCCCTTGAACATAGCTCCCCCTAGATCGTTGCTCCCACTTCTTTCAAGGCGGAGATCCATGGGTCAAGAGCCTCACCTTTGCGGCGGCCTAGCTACACATAGAAATTACAACATGCAACAAACGAGAAATCCTCACATGTGAAAGTTCCAAAAATGGGTTAGATTACCATTTGGATACTTGAATCAAGGGTTAGTCCAAAACAATATGTATATATATTTGTCCCATATGACTCCAATAACCATTTGTTGAGCATGACAAGATTGAGGAAAGTGCATTTATTATTATTATAAAGCTTGAAAGCTAGAGTTACAACTATATCATGGTACCATGAGATCCAAGTAACACAAAATACGCACAAAGCATCTAACAAACACACTTAAACAATACATGTTATAAGGAAACTATTTCTTGTGATCTACAAGATTGTCCTCACAAGTGTCAACACCCTTTCTTGATGCACAATGCATGTTATGTTTGAGGCCAATGCTTGTAGCATTTTAACTACGTCATGGAGAGATTTGAGCATTTTACGGGTTTCTTCTCTATGATCCTTAATAGCATTAAGCATGTCAATTGTGTTTTCACAACAAATTGCATGGTTGCCTTCACGAAGTTTTGGGCTTAAGGGCTTCCTTATCTTTCCCCAAAATTCTTCATCACCAATTCCCCTAGATGGGGGTGATGTGACTTGAACATTTTGTGGATTGCTCCAAACATCATCTTGTATTAGTTTTTCAAGGTTGATCCTAGAATATTGTTGTTGGTTGTTTTGCATAAACCACCCATTTCCCATCCCATCACTCTTAGTTGGAGCTTTAGGGATAACATTGTTGTTAACAATTTCTTCACTTCCATTGTTTGCAATCAATGAATTAGTGTCACTACTTTGGAGGATGAAATTGTCAAGAACATTGTTTGGAGAAAGTGGTTGGTTATTCATTTTTAACTTAGATTGAAATTTTAGGTGTAATGCTTAGTCAAGATCTCCAATCCTTAATTAATAGTAGAGTGAGGTTTAGATATGGGTAATGACTCCTATTATCAAACGGGTATTAATGCAATTAGTACTAAGATTCCTCATTAGGTGTACAAGTTGTGAAGATCAAGAGGAAGAGAATATATAGGAAAGGTAAATGTGCTTTGATCACATGGTCATGGGAAGAGTTATTCAAAGAACAATGAGTGTTTTAGTTGATCTTAAGTTGTGAAATGTAGACAAAATACACATCTACCTACCATTATTTCTCAAGCATGCACCATAATTTGTTAAGCTATGCATGAAATTTTAAGCAATGAAACATTATTCACTTAAATTTAGGCATGCAACATGTATTTATCTCATAAGGTGAACAAGTAGAAGTAGATACAAAATCTTCAACACAAGTGTGAGTTGTGATGAATATCATATCTAATCTTGGAAGTTATGAAAAAATCAATATTATCGAGATTAAGCAAGATAAATTGTGTCAAATTTTCTTGTTCAATGCAAATTGTATAGACATGTAGAATCTTGGATATCATCAATCATAGTTTGAATAATGAGTTGATGCATATCTTTCCTCTTGGAAGACATTTATTTGGGCATCCATCCATGCCTCCATATAAGCCTTAATCATGTAAACACATAAGCTCTAATAGCACCTAAAAGGCTTGCAAACAACACATAGACATTTTATTTAGGCTTAAAGATTGTTCTCCTAAGATGCATGTTATCTATGAACATCCAAACCTATCCCAAAAGCAATTTGAATTTTTGAAAAATGTCATGCCAAAACTTAGACTTGTTTGTTTTGTGACCTAAGTGTCCTTTTATTCAAGTCACCAATGACTTGTTGTATAGGATGACCCCTCGCTTCTATCACTTCCTTAGGATTGCCTTCATCCGAAACATTAACTTATAATGTCGGCGACCTTTCTTGATCTTGAACATAGGTTCATTGATCACATCATCTTCTACCGAAGGAGATGATTTAGGCTCGGGCATGCTCTAATCAAAGTCACATTGAGAGATTCCTCAATCCTCATAGTTTCCTTGTTAAGCACTATGTATGCTTTACTAGATTGAGAGTATCCTAGGAACACACCTTCATACAAATTTGGGTCGAATTTGGTGAGATATTCTTTGGTGTTAAGTATAAATACTTTGCAACCAAATACTATAAAATACTCTAAGGAAGGCTTCCTATTTCTAAGTATTTCATATGGATTTTTATTAATGACCTTTCTTATATGAACTCTATTAAAGATATAACATGCGGTATCTAGGGCATGACACCAAAACTTTTGTGGGATGGATTGCTCGTCAAGCATTGCACGACTCATCTTTCTTAACTTACGATGTGTTCTTTTAACAATCTCAAGCGATTGAGAAGTGAACGGGCCCGATAAGTTAAAAGATCTTCCATGTTGTTCACAAAAGGTTCCAAAATGCAGTTTATCAAATTCACTACTATGATTTGTTTTAATTGAGACAATTGAACAATCAAGTAGGTTTTCAAGTTTCTTTCTTAAAATGCTAAATTTATTCAAGACTCCATTCTTGTTTTCTAAGAATAATATCCAAGTGTAATTTGAATAATCATCTATAATCATTAAAGTGTAGAAGTTTCCTCCATAACTTTGGATCGGAGATGGACCATACAAATCCAAATGAATCAACTCTAAAACCCTATTAGTTGTTACTTCCTTTTTATTCCTATTATTAGTTTGTCCTTGACTCCCTAGACATGTATCACAATAATGCCTTTCAAAGCTCAACTTTGGTAAATTCTGTACTAGATCGTTAGAAGCTAGGTTTTGAACTAACCTCATATTGGCGTGACCTAACCTCCAATGCCAAAGCATTGAGTTGTCCACCATGGACGTAAGACATATGTGTTGTTTAGAGTTATCACCCAACTTGCATGTATATAAGTTATTTCTCCTATGACCTTTTGCCAACTTACTAGTAGGAAAAAATGGTCTATGATTTACTCGAGGTTATGAGTATCCAAGTCCATTGCGAGAACTTGAGTTAGAGAATGGATTTGGGTTTTCTCTTCTTGAAATGGGAGCTTGATTACCTCGAGTACTTGCAAGAGGAGCTTGAGGAGTAATTGGTTTAATGACATTGTTTGATGAAGATTCAATTTTCCTCAGAGGCCTGGTGCGCTGATGGTGCGTTGACGCGTTAGCCAGCGCGTCAGCCTCGGGGATTTTTGGAGCCTCGTTTTCTTTAGCCTTTAGAAATGTTATTGGTTTTGTTAGGCTTATGGGAGTGGTTTTTCCTTGTTTGAAAAATCCAAGACCTCCCTTATCTTGAGACACCTTTTGACGACTTATTATTTCTTCTAAATCATTTGTGCTTTTTCTGTATTTAGAAAAACTTAAAGACTCCTTTTGAAGTTTAGAGACTTTGTCATTCAAAGAGTCAACCTCAAGTGTGAGTTTCTCACATCTTTTACATGGTTCAACCACCTCTTTGCAATTCCTTAGTGTCTTTATTTCTTTTTCAAGTTCATAAAGTCTTTCATTAGACTTAATGCGTTCTAGTTCAAGAAGACGTTTTTCTTCAATGACTTTTTCAAAAGTTTTTCTAAAATCCTCATTAAACTTAACTAGTTCCTCATTCTCCTTTTGCAAATTGATAATATCTATGTTATTAGAAGAAGAAGAGTTTAGAGATACCTCAAATTTTTCTTGAGCCATAAGACATGTAGCGTCATTTGTTGGTTGGTCTTCATCTTCACTATCGCTCCACGCACCTCCAACGAATGCCTTGTTCACTCTAGGCTTAGGGCATTCATTGATGAAGTGACCCTTCTTTCCACAATTGTAGCATCCTTGGGTGCGTCTTGAGCTTTCACCAACCTTGTTGTCATTACTTCGGTTTCCCCCAAAGTTGTTCCTTCCACCATTATCTCAGTTTCCAAACCTATTTCTTCTACCAAAGTTACCACCTTTCCTAAAGAACCTCCGAAAGTTCTTAGCCATGAGATTTTATTCTTCGTCATTCATATCATCTTATTCATTGCTATCATCTTGACTATCACTATCATCACTAGCTTGAGTACTAGTGACTTTAGCCTTAAGAGCCAAAGACTTAACCTTGTCCTTTTTGTCAATGGTACTCATCTTGTCATTCTCAAGAATCATCTCATAGACCTTAAGGTTTCCAATGAGCTCGTCAAGAGGTAGTTCCGCCAAATTCTTGGCTTCTTCTATTGCCGTCACCTTTGGCCTCCACTTTATTGGAAGTGCTCGAAGAAACTTCCTCACATGGTTCTTGTTATAGAAGCTAGGATCTAGAGCCGTGAGGCTAGTGATAATAGCATTGAACCTTGTGTAACCATTATCAATGGTTTCTTCATCCGAGTCCGTAACTTCTCATATTGTTGTATGAGTAAGTCGGTCTTGCAATCTTTCACTTGAGAGTTTCCTTGATGAGTGATGATGAGAGAGTGCCAAATTTCCTTGGCGGTCTTGCAAACATGAACCCTCTCGAACTCCCTTCGAGGTAGAGCATTATAGATCAACATCTTGGCTTCATCATTCTTACCAAGCTTTTATAGGTGATGTATGAATATAAATCATAAAAGAAAAATATAAACGCAGCGGAAAAACAACGGATCCATATTGCCATATGATTAATCAAATAATAAACAACAACATGTTATACCTTTGTAGCGTGATCGGTAGAATCGTATGGAGACTATCACCAACACCATGAACCACCTATGAAACCAAGTGACCAAAATAGGTCACCTCTATGATGGAAACACACTACACGTCATAGATCACCACCCGATGCTAGTCTTGACCCCGTAACACGCGATCTAGCCTTGAACTACACTAGAATAAGGTTAGATGAGATCAAAAACACCAAACCCTAATATGGGTGTGTGTTATTTCGTGGCTCTAGGGTAGAGGAAGGGGGAGAAAAAATTGGTAATTAGCTTTCTAATTTAATTAGTCATAATGACCAAATCAAGGGGAGGTTATAAGATCATATGTTACACTTAACCCCTTGAGCTATTTCCCTTGTTCCTTTCTCACCTAGGCTTGCCATGGGGGCACTAAATGGGCTTTCCCATTTGTTGGTCTAATCCAATAAACTAAGTACTAGCTTAGTTATTAGTAGCCCGTTATTGATCCCGAGTTACGTAGTCATATATATAGTGTAAATACGATAAATACAATATATATATATATATATATATATATATATATATATATATATATATATATATATATATATATATATATATATATATATATATATATATATATATATATATATATATATATATATATATATATATATATATAATGGTGTCTCTGTGTATAAGTGTGTGACCCCATAGGCTCACATATGTCTAGCAATATAATTATTTATTATGACACGAGCATACTCCAACAGCTCCCACTTGCGACGTCATAATAATCAAGTAATTATACAAGCAAAGGTTAGCGTCTAGCAACACACCAATGCCCCTAGAAATATGTGAGGGAAGTTTCTAAAACGTCTCATTTAAATGGTTTATATGCCATCCTTCCTTTGTTACAGATACTATGTTGAACACTAGACATGGATCAAAGTCATTCCAATTGTTCAACTATTATGTTTCTCGATCTAGATATTGAATAAGATTACCAAGTGAATTTAGATTCATCTTAATCTTATTTTGGGTATGGCCATACAAACATTTGTTCAATTCATCGAGGGGCCCAATAGTATCTAACTCCATGACATGTGGAGGAACAAATCCTATTTTGACTGCATGTGTCATTCATGTGTTTCATATCACTCCTGAAAATGGTTTTTATAACTACCTTATTCAGGACAGCGTTTAACCATATCAAAGAATAAAATTCCGCACATGCAAGACCTACTTGCATCTCAAGTCTAAGGATAAGAGACATAACCATTTGCGAGATTCACTATTGACGCCGATCCATGCAGTGAAATCTCGAAGGTTGGGTCAGTTCAATGTTCATCACAATGAACAACATATGAGTTTGGCAAATAAATCACCAACACGCTCACATTTGCCTTAATTCGATGATACTCCCGTATCGTCAACTGGCAGTGGACAATTTTAGAATAAATAAATTATTCATGGATTAAACATGCAAATATAGAACACAGTAGTATAAATGAAGACGATAATACCCGGTATATCAATTCATTATATAATACGACTGCTTACAGTTCTATTATCCAAATACTAAAAACAGATATGCACGAGACTACATACAGATTGGAATCCGATGTTTCCACCATGATCAATTTTGTTGTACAAGACAACAAGTAGTCATCTGAGTAAACTTTGAGAATACTTGTTTCAAAATTCAAAAATGTTTTGAATGATGATTGTCCTTTTGTATGTGTGCATTCAAGTACAATACGAGTACTGCAACAATATATTTCATAGTGTGTTTGAAGCTAGCAAAACACCTACTGTAGACAGTCATTATAACAGTTTCCCAAACTGTAAAGTATTCTTATCCTTTTAATGTATAATGCATTAATGCTCTTAATTGAGCACATCTAGTTAGAGGTGTCATCGTTCATGATGTCATCCAACTACGACTAGGGTTGAGCATCATCTCTGTTATATAAGCATCAATGAATGAAAGTATAACAGAGCTCCTTGAATATCCGTAAACATTTTGAACAAATCTTTGGTCCTTTGCAGGTCCATTAGGTTGTTCGTTTAACAATTTATCTAATGACTTTCACTTAGATATTTGTTGTTATCAACTCATCTTGCATTCATGCAAATGATATAAATAATCTAATACATAATATGACTTACATAATGAATCCTTTAGTTAAACTTAAGGTTTCCATTCATGCATTCAATCTCATCATATAAGATTGATCATTGAGACTCCCCTCAATGACATGTCATATTGTGTTTATATTATTAACCGTTTATGTTTATCCTAATAAACACATGCAACAAGGTTTTATGTTTTATTTCCTAAATTCCTTAATTGAAACTTCATTCCAGGCTAAGGATTAAAGTCTAGCTTAGATGGAATATTGTTTCTTATATGTTACCAACATATGAGATTTAAGAAAATAAATTCATTTATCCTACTTGCACTCTGAGTTCTCGGGAGTAATCTTATTTAATCAAAATCAAATTAATGATTAAATTAAGATCTCCGCTCCTAGATGCATGATCTAATCCACACCTGGATTCTTATGTCTTGTATACATAATAAAGATTATACAGATTCATAAACCCTTTTGATTACTCATCGTCCTCGCAAAAGTAATCAAAAAGTGTTTTGAAATCCCATTGTCATATTTCATTTAAATGAAAACAGGTATGACAATTAATCATCTTTATACATTTAATGTTTGTAGGTATGAAAATTTAATCATAATCAATTTCTTGAGTATGAGTAAACTCCTTCTACTACGCTTGCATTAAATATGTGTACAAGTTTATCCTTATAAGTCTTCTAGTTCAAGAAACTCATTTTAAACCTCACGGTCTAACTGATTTGGTAAGAGATCAATCATACTCCATGAGTGATTATCTTTCAAGGACTGCATCTTATCATTCATGGTTTTGAGCTATTCATCAGATTCAAGATCTGATAATGCATCTCTTTAGTTAGCAGGTTCACTATGATCCTCCAACTTATGTCCATTAACATTGATATAAAAAATATATCATTCAGGTGTTAGGGGTATCCTTGCGGATTTATGAATGAGAGATATCAATCTATGGTTTAACATATGCATGTTCAACCTTAGTATGACATTAGCAAGTGTACTCAGAAGGTTGTGTATTTAGCTCTTGAATAACTTCAAGATCTAAAGGTGCTCCCACTTGCTTTTGTAAGTGGAGACTAATCTCCAAGTACTCAGCATCTTGATAACAATAAATTGTTTTCAAGTGGGACATCCAAAATACATCGTAAGTTCTTGATTCTAGTTTGCTAATTACTTACTCGTAGGTATTTAACAAATTCAGAACTTCAATCAATACATACTGGGATTCATCCCATTCCATAATACAATGGTGTCTTAAATTCCTTCTGGGTTGGAACCATATTGGGTGTACGCATGGTACATCCAATTTTCTAACCTTGATTGCTTTTGAGGTAAAAGAGTTTAAGTCATCAAAGATCAAACAATATCCATGATGGACATACCATAAAGTTGTGGTCTTCCACGTGGATAGATGTTGTGAGACTATCACACAACTCATTAGATGAACTTATACTCTTTGGCTTACGTATCTGCCAACCAAGTCATACCAGATAGCATCAATAGTATTTTTAGCCTACTGCATACTTTATATTTAAAGTCTTTGACCAAGTCAATGACTTCATGTGTATGTTTTAACTAGAAACATAAACATTAAATATTTTATTATACGTCGTAAGTGTACATGTCTTTAACAAGAAGACATAACAAATTAACATCTTTACTTTACGTTATAAGTCTTTCAACAATTAACGAAATTGATGTTTATGTCTTTACAAGAGACAACTAAAGTAATTATGAGTGCCGACAATTGGCCTCAATAGTAATTTCAAGTTAATTACATACTTCATGATTATGAATTTACAAGAAGACATAATCATATTTACTAAACAATTCAGCAAATATGTTGAAGTAGCTTTTCATGTTATCTTGACATTTTTTCTAATTAGGGCAACAGACATTTTATGTGTATAAGTCCTAGTAGAACCTTATTTTTCTTATCTTGCAGTCAAGAAAACCATTAGTCATATTGTTATATGTTGTACCTTGCACACAATTAAGATTTCTCCCACTTGTGCATGGCACAACATTATGCAAGCAAATATGACAATGTCACAGATAACATATGATTTTAGTCAAAATCAAAATATAGATATGTAGAACTTTATCGCTTTTATAATGAATCATGCATAACAATTTTATTGATAACATTTCAGGAAGCAACATCAGGAACGCGACAAGTTATCTAATAAAATTCATGCAATGGTTCTCATAAAAACTATGATGCTTCATATGTAGAAAGTAATGTATTATTTCAAGACAATCTAGAAATAAGATGGGCAACTTGTAAGTTAATAGAGCTTACAACTCCCACTGGATTAGAGAACATTACATGTGTTTCGTCACCAGTAATACAATCATTTTGCTCCCACTGGATTAGATAACATTAAAAGTGTTACATCACCAGTGGAGAGTGAGTGATGATGGGATACTTTCCTGCTTTCTTTGAATATCTACACATTATTGCTAATGTGAGTAACTATGACTAGTAACATGTACTTAGGTATTCAAGGAAGTGCATCAAGTTCTAATACATATATAATGGGCTAGCCATCATTTTTAACTCGAAAATAGGTATGCATTTCCTCCATGTTTATTTGGTTAAGACACATTGCTAGGTAATCATGCTAGTAATTGCCTTTACCACTTTGCGGTTTATTGATATTTCCGTTTTCTAATTACTTAAACTCATTTTAGTTTGGTAGCTATAGAAAACGTGTTCTCTAGTTATCCAAATATCTTATATTTCTTCAAGGTTTCAAAACCGGAACTAGGGTTATGATACGAACTTGATGGAATAAGATGTGCAACCATTACTTAACCGTTTTGACTTTTACAAGACATCACGATTTCTAGAGTATGTGTGCTTTGAGTTTGATTAGGATCAGGACAATTCAAATATTCCTATTATGGCTTTTCCTCATAAAGAAAAAGGATAGGAACGAGTCTCTTTCTTACAAGGAAAAAGAGACTTAGTTTGATCCTTTTAACAGGAAAAGAACAAACTTTTGTTTACGTTTTGTGTTGCATTAATTCATTAATTGAATTCTCAAAGTTCATATTTAGTATTTTCGATAATTATCCTTTTATGAATTAATTGCCCCATGTTTACAATTTAAAACAATTAATTTACGTAAAAGGCTAAGATCCACATTGTGCTTCTACTATCACATCAGTTGATCTGCTAGCAATAGTAGATTCAATTGGTAGGCGACGATCACCAATTGCATTACAAGTGCAACTCTTAGATCCTTATGGGACTCATGGCGTCTAGTGTCAAACAACTAGTGTCATGTAGACATGTTTAGTCCCATCTTTGCCTCGGGTCAAGGTCTCACCGCTTAACTCGATTAAGTCATCCAATTTGAGAACGTGCGAGAATATATCTAGGTACCACGCATAGAGAATAGTCACCTTGGGTTACAATTCAACCTAGGTCCCACGCATAGGCAAAAAGTAATTGCAAGTGTTCTCAAAATTGGACGGCGTGACTTAAATTTTGACGGGTAAAAGTTTTGATGCGAATCAAAAGGTGTACGAAAAGAGCATGCATTCATCCTTCGTAGCACAAGTTAAAAACATTTCTTAACTTAAGTATAATCATTGTTTTAATTTATGTATGTCAAGTTGTCCATTTTCATGACTAATATTTATCTTACGTGGATAATAAAGTTTGGACAATACATAAATTTGAATAACATACATAACAAGTTTAGGTGTTATTTAAAAAACAATGATTTCAAGTTTCAAAAACCTTTGTAAAACTAAATCAAAAGACTTAGTTTTGAAAATGGTTTGTGTTTCGTTGTAAGTTTATAGAAAACTATTTGCAATTTTACATATGATCACAAGATATATAAAGAGCAAAACAAACACACAACCACAATATGCAAAGCCTCAACCGATGAAAAAACCTATGCTTGGTCTCGTGAGCCATCACGAGAACCAAGAGTCAACTAGGGACAAACCACACAACCACACGGAGGACTCCCACTTGCTCCAAGACAATCAAGAGCAAGTAGAAAGCCCATAATGCACATGAAAATTAGTTGCTGTCCTTCCAGAATTTTTGTGTTCGGGGGCCCAAAAGTCCATGAAGGAGGATTCTCCGGGCTTAGCTCAAAACTAGAAAGTTGTAGGCCCATGTCTTGGGTACCTGAAAAAAACATTTCAGCCAAAAATACCTTACCAATCGCCGGGAAACTCCGATTTACCAACTGGTGTTCCAGCAGTCATTTTTCGGTAGAAATGTCTTTAACTCTTTCGCCTTTCACCACCAAGCCACGATTACATGATTTTGAAAGTAAAGTACAACTAATCTAATTTCTAACTACTGTAAAAGTGCCCAAACAATTGCTACAACCAAAAAGAATATCATTACATAAGTGCCGAAACAATGGCAAACCCCAAAACAAGAAATTAAACAACAATCACAACCATTCAATGCACAAGCGGTCTAGGTTTTCATCGGCTTTACATATAAACATAATAATACCATAATATTATGAATGAAACATGGTGTTGGCTAACTCCATGGACAAACATGTATGTATTTGCCATGGAAAACAAAATAATAACAAGAATTAAATTCTTAGCCAACGAAAACGAAGAAATTAATTGACAAGAATTAAAACCCCGTTAGGTACGTGTTTCCTATGACTTAAGGGTTAAAACCCACTGATATTAGGACCTTCCAAATACCATTTAACCACAGAAAATATGGCCTTAGGGGCTGAATTAAAACCGTTTCAAAAACCGATAAAAAAAATGCGTTTTAGGCCATTTTTCATGTACCCGACAAGTAACCAATTAGCGTATGCATAACAAATGGCCATGGGACCAAAAAGTGCAGATCATAAGACCCCTAAAGGGTCTTCCTATGAGAAAAAAATTGGAGCCCTAGGGCTGTTTTAACCATGACTTCAAAAATTATCAAAAAAACACCCGTTTTAACCATTTTTATGCATACCCGATAATCATATGGCACATATGATGGCTCGTGATACCACTATAGGTGATGTATGAATATAGAATATATAAGAATCAAATAAACGCAGCGGAACAACATCACCCACACGGATCCATATAGCCAATATGATTAATCAAATGTAAACAACAAGGTTATACCTTTGTAGCGTGATCGGTAGAATCGTATGGAGACTATCACCAACACCATGAACCACCTATGAAACCAAATGACCAAAATAGATCACCTCTATGATGGAAACACACTACACGTCATAGATCACCACCCGATGCTAGTCTTGACCTCGTAACACGCAATCTAGCCTTGAACTACACTAGAATAAGGTTCGATGAGATCAAAAACACCAAACCCTAATATGGGTGTGTTTTATTTCGTGGCTCTAGGGTAGAGGAAGGGGGATAAAAAATTGGTAATTAGTTTTCTAATTTAATTAGTCATAATGACCAAATCAAGGGGAGGTTATAAGATCATATGTTACACTTAACCCCTTGAGCTATTTCCCTTGTTTCTTTCTCACCTAGGCTTGCCATGGGGGACCTAAATAGGCTTTCCCATTTGTTGGTCTAATCCAATAAACTAAGTACTAGCTTAGTTATTAGTAGCCCGTTATTGATCCCGAGTTACGTAGTCATATATATAGTGTAAATACGATAAATATTTATTATGACACGAGCATACTTCAATAGATTTCTCCTCTCATCATTATTAAGATCCAAATGTGGCTTTTTCACTAACAACTTTGTTTCCGAGTTTTCCACAATGAACTCAAACTTGCCATTTTGGATGATTTCCCTCAAATCAAGATCTTTGGACCTAACATAGGTCTCAAACCGGGTTTTCTAAAAACAAAACCCATCGGTCTCTAGCAAAGATGGTCTTTGCATAGAACATCCCTCTACATAGTTCTCTTGAGCCATGGATCTATACTCAACTTTACCAAAAATCTTTCTTAGGATTTTAGATTTTTGGAAATGAAGTTTTTGACTTAAAACGACTTCTCGGGAAGACTTTAACGCTAAAAAACTTGAGTATTTCGCTCTGATACCAATTGAAGAACCGTAGAGGGGGGGGGGATGAATACGGTTTCTTCAGCCTTTTAAAACGTTTAAAAACTTAAAGCCACGAAGACAACCAAGTGGTCTAAGTAGGAACAACCACAAACACAATCACAAGTATATAAAGCTAGTAAAGAACACCACGCTATATACTGGTTCAGGATGGGGGGTTTATACCATCCGTACGTCCAGTTGCGAATCCGCGACTCTGATACTATTCACTAGTATGATCCTTTCAGTGGACTACAAACCGTTACAATTCACTCCACCGATATTCAACAATATTGATGCTCACAAAGAAGGAGTTACTCCCACGGTATTCCGCCCTCGGAAACCACCCAAAAGAATCTCGCGATTCGACTTCACCTAAGGATCACAAAGATCACTACTAAGACTTCCACCCAGAAGTATCAAAACCCAACTAGATCCCCAATTATCTAGGCTTGGACACAAAGACACAAGACTTCCCTTACAAACAATTGAATGAATATAAGTTTCTTTGAACCAAGCCCTAACCTAACCTAGTAACTGAATTCTAATAGAAAGGGTATAGATAAGAAGACCCTCGACACAATCATAAGAGTGGATTAGGTTCTTGTGATTCTTCCCTTGCAAGGAGATGTGTTCTTTCAAAGATGTTAATGTGAAAATCAAGAACACAAGATTAGAGATAGAGAGATTTGAGAGAGATTGAGAGAAAGAATGTAGAGAGAAAGAATAATGGCAAGAGGTGAGGAATACAAGAGGCAATGGTGGTATTTATAGGCCAAGAACCCAAACTTAGGAAATTTTACCGAGGCCGGCACGTCACCCAGGCGTCAGCGCGCGGGCAGGGCGCCAAGACTCTGTAAAGATTTCCCAAAATCTAAGTTGTTGGACCTTGTAAATACCACACCTTGCTAAACCCCGAATTGTACTTCACACTAAACCTTAACATTAATAATTCTAAGGTTTACCAACTCAAATAGCCAATTTGAAAAATGTTTTGTGAAGTGTTTAAATAGAGAACAAATTACCAAGGGTATAAAGTGTAGATAGGGTAATTTGGAAGGGGTAGAAATGTTATTCCTCACATGGCATAATAGAGAAGAGAATATGCCATGGGATATTCCAAAGGTATATTCCTTTGCTTGGGGGAAAGAGTGAAATGAATGGTTGAGATGATTTTGGTTTGAAATGGAGGGTTGAGATTAAAAGCATGTGTTGAAATAGAGTGAAGGAAGGATGGATGGTTGAGATGGTTTTAGTTTGAATTGAATGGTTGAGATCAAAGGGAGCCTCCTTTGGTTTTCAAATAATTCCTATGTGTTGAATATAGAGGGTTAAGATGAGTTGTAAGGGAATGTATGGTTGAGATGTAAAATGTGTAAGGGAATATGCAAGAGTGTAAGAGATTGTGTAAGAGAATATATGAGTTGGATATGACTGGATATGGTGAGTTGGCTAGTGTGTGTAGAGAAGAGATGGTTGTGAGAGTAGTGTGTGTATTTTGAAATCAAGTGTGTGTACACAAGGTGTATAAGTGTATGTATAAAGATTGTATAGGAAGTTGGTAGATTGAGAGAATATTGTGTTGGGAAGTATAGGGGATAAGAGGTACACATTGTGTAAGTGGTGTAAGGGAATGTTGTAAGAGAATGTTGGAGAGGGATATTTGGGAAGGATTGTGGGAGATTTGGTTTTGTTGTCTTTTGTAGAATGAGATTAAGAAGAAGATTAAGAAGTAATTTAATTGTCATTAAGAAGAGAAAATTTAGACAATTATGATTATGAGTTGAGCAAATCATAGGTTACTTATAAGCACAAGTAACACAACGTCGAAAATCTATAGTTTCATATCTCGTGACTTTCCACGACTCGACGTTCTCAACTAATACCTTGGTTCAAACAAGTTAAGTGGTTTGCCTTGATGTAAAGCATAACCCAAGTGGGAAAGGATGCGTTTACGCAAAGTGACCTTTGACTTAGTTTGACCAATAAGCGAGTAAACCCGTTACGTAATTAGAGAAGATGTAAGCACGGGATATGAGCATATGGATGCTTTCACATGATGTTACCTGAAATATATAAGCTCCCTAAGTTTAGAAAGGCCTTGACTAGAGGCGATAGTTAGAAAACATGAGTTGGCATTTTCCCGTAGATGGGTGCTTTAAAAGTTAGATCTCTCTAATCCCAAAACTCGTTTCGAGTGTTTTCAATTAAGCACATAACATATTCATACCTGTATTGAAAGATCCACGTTTGTCGGGTAAGGGGAAAGCCGACTTTCAAAATTTGCCCGGAGCCATACAATGGCCTGGCGCGTCACCCGCGCGGGCAGCGCGCCAGGAGCAGATATGGGCTCCAGGGAATTTGGCTAACGTTTGTAATTTTATGTGTTTCGATGGTTTATTTCTCATCATTAAAACATAAAGAGATCTTGATCATGTTGTCTCAACAAATATGTCTCAACGGACATCAATGAGCTATACGATTCGGATGTTGGGATAACATCGCACAAGAACTTTGATCGTCATCGTTAGAGTAATGGATTGAACTTCAATCACGTTATAGGAATACTATCCTGCTCAATGATGGTAGATTCCAGCTCCACTTAGTAAACAGGTATTTGGATTCATCAAACATCGGGGTCTTGTACGAGATTTCCGCACGTACAATAAGTGACTGATGGGTGATCCATCGTCCATGCCAATTTGTCAAGCCTTCAATAGTGACCATCCACAAGCGTTATCCTATTCGCCTGAGAAAAACATGCTTAAAAAGTCAGCTTTCGCTGGTGAGTTCATAGGTTTAAGTCATAAATGTAGTGGACTTGAAGAGTAAGCGCTATGTGAGTCTAGAAGGCATAGATAAGCAATCCAATCATCAACATAATTCACAACATGATAGCTTTCTTATCTTAGGAAAGATAAGTGGTCAAAATGAGCAGGCCCCTCTTACGGTCACTAGACAGGTCCAACAAACAATAAGGAACCACCACATACTGCCCTGGTCTAGGTCGTTCGCAGTAATCTACACATAGCTAGGTTTGGTAGCCCTAGCCTAAGGCAGACCCTACTTCAAATCTACCCTAACTAGTCCTCACAATATAGCAATACAAAAACAGTAGCATGTCCAAGAAATCGCTTTGCATGTTTTATCCCCTAAGTTTAGAAAGCAGTAAAATACAAATAAAAGTGGGGCTATGAAACTCACCTCGATTCCAGCAAAGCACGGTCACAAATATATCAAGAGCAGACAATCGTCTAATCAGAAATAAGCTATAAGCAGCTAGATAGTCTCGGCACTAAATTATCTTAGCACATATAATCAATAGCAGCAAAGAAAGTGTCAACTATCAGGCAACGACGACTACTGACTCGACACTACCTAATGATATCAATACGCTTCAGTATAAATTTCAAATAAATATTTCCCAATCCCGAACGTATTCCATTTCAATTTCCAATAACTCATTCGCATATCCATTTTAGTGTTTGGTATCCTTGTGTGTGTGTGGTGTCGACTCAACGAGACTCAAGTGAACTCACGCTTCCAAAGAACTCCACCAAGTAAAACCACAAAAATCTATATGACAAGCCCTTATAGTCTAATAATTCATCAAATAAAGTGTCGAAGCTTAGTGAACTAGTCACCCCAATAACTTTATAATGTATTCATCTTACTTCTTCCTCCAAGAGTACATCACCACCTAAGGGTTCGTAGGATATGTTATCCATTATCAAATCTTTCTGACATACTTAACGAGCTCTCATTAGGTGCGTTAATTACGTAAGCTAGATATATTAATGTCACATATCCGTGACTCGCAATAATACACAATGTTTAGCATTTAGACAAATCCTAGTTTTTGCGTGCACTCAAATATTTAATAACCTATGTCAGGTAAAATTTATACTTAAAACCTTTATGTTTTATTTTCAAAAGCATTTCCCTTTTGTCGGAAAACAATTCCATTTATATATATAATAAGGTTTTCGTTAAACATTAGTTAAATTTGTTAACCAATATTTATCGCTAATGTTATTACTTATTTTTAGTACTCATTTACTATATATATACATATATACATTTACATATATGCGCACATATATGAGTTGTTTGTTGAATTTAATTATTTAACGAGTCATCATTTATTCGATCACGAGTCCGAGTCATCACTCTCGAACTATAATAATTAAATAGCGTATAATAGTCTCATTATAGTCTAACAATCATGTTTTGGCATTGTCGAAGTCAACTATTGACTAAAAAGTCAAAGTGACCTCGACGTTGCACAAAGTTCACATTTATCATCATAATCCCATATCAAGCAAATAACGCCCTGAATAAATCCACATCCGCAACCAAACTTCAATCAATTCGCGGCCGTCTACGGCTCGCGTCTATTCCTATCCCCGTCAACTAATTCTCGTCACAACAACACCATTACCACAACAACTACAATAATAACCATCAATTTTGGCCAAGACCCTAGTGGTCTCGGCTTGTTTCCACGGCTGACAATCAACAACAATAACAATATTACTATTTCAACCAAGTCAATCACCAACTATCATAACCACACATCAACTAGCAACCACAACAATCCATAATTTCCCATTGCCAAGACCCTAGTGGTCTCAGCTTCGCCTTTTCCCTGTCAACAGCCAACCAAACGGACCTCAAATCTTAACTTCTCGACAACACCAACAAGGATTACCACAACTCAACCATCTTCCAAGTCTGTATCCTAACTCACGGCTCAAACTAAAAGATACCAATACTTAACCGAATTCAGAACTCAACCAAATAAATGACAACAATAATAAGAACATCATTCATACCGTGAGTTTGAGCTCACGGTTACCAGACTCGACACACACGACACACAATCACGACACCATTTTAGTTTTCTCATTTTTATTTAGTTTTATTCATCAAAAACATTAAACCCATTTCATTTCAACCCAAAAAATCAATATTAGCCACGAGTTTGACTCATGACCGAGTCAAACCACGCATTAAACGCGTTCCTCACCTTGTCCTTGTCTTCAATCGATCTACTCACGATATGTACTGGTGATGGTGGTGTGATGGTTTTTGAGCGGCGGTGTAATATTATTAAAGATATGATGATGTCTTTAGGGCGCGTGTAATGTAGCAAAAGAAAGAAGGAGTGATGGGGCTTCGGTTATTGGTGGCGGTGTATGGTGGTGTTCGGCGGTGTGACGGCTGTGGTGGCCGGAATCGCGGCGGCTAGGGTTAGGAGAAAGAGAGAAGAGATGAAGAAGAATGTGGGTCGGTGGTAAAAATGAAAAAGAATGGTTAGGTTAGGGTTATTATACCCAAATTTTATAAAATGGTCCCTCAACTTTATTTATTTTCTAACAAGATGCTAAAGCAAGGACTTGCGGTGTAATAACTACCAAACTCTCCCGAAACCTATACTTATACTCACGAAAATTATCAAACGTCGCCAACGTAAATTTTTAATCATCACCGATCACTTCAAATACGTTTTTCAATTAATTTTTGATGATAAACACGTTTATAAAACAAAACGTAACGATTTCTCATTTATTTTCGATAAAACTCAATCGAGGTTAAGTAAACCGTGTCACCACCATTCTCGGGTTTATTCAAGTTGTTTCATCATTCATAAATCATAAATTTCAAGTAATTTGATTTAGAAATGCGTCGATTAAAATGAATGTAGTCGTTATTGTTTATCTTGCGTTTTATTAGGATTCCTAGTGCCAGAGTCGAAGTAGTGCCTAACCTAACGCTACAGAAATGGTCCAACAACAATTATTCCACATAAGTAATCAACGATGCGAATCAAATTCAACACAATTCAGTCACCAATTCCCATAATTTCTGAAAACCATTTCAATAAAATTAAAATTTTATTTTAATTATATTTCAGCATTTTAAATCAAATTCTCAAATTTACCAGTTGTCACACATATTTGTCATAAAGTACACAAAAAATACAATAAAATCATGTTTAGTTTATAGAATAGCAAAAAAAATTGTTTGATACATATAAAATGTGCAAATGACAAGTATGATACATTAAGGAGTTATTAGCTCTAAAATCTAATCCAAACATCCCAATACATATATTCATATTTATTCTTTTAAATGTCTCGATCTTAAAAACCCTTACGCTCTGTTCTCGAGTTTTATTTTTTATTTTTTTAAGTAATGGAAGGGGATGGGAAAGGAAATTGAAAAAATGGGCGTTCTTGAGTTTTATTTAAGATGGAAAGGTAGGGGACGGGAAGGTGGGAGGGAAGGGATGGGCTTTTCTGTGTATATGTAATCCGCCCATATTTGGGATGATCAGGAGGGAATAGGTAAACTGAGAACATGAGCTTTTGTTAAATTACAATTATATCCTTGTTTCTTCATGGTACGTCCCATATAATTTGACCTAGCCAAACCACAAAAATAACCAAGAACGAGCAGTTTTTATCACAGAAAATCACAAGCTATCAATTGTAAGTCTACTCTAATATTTACAGTTAGGGATAAATATTGGACTAGATCTTGACTATTTGACTAGTCACTTGGTAGACTTTCACATTTCATTTTCCAAAATTGGATCGGGCAACTTAAAAATTGAGCAACTCAATAAGAGTTTGACACGTGTCCAATATTTAATTAAAGTACAAAAAATAGAATGTATTTGTAAGGTATGTGTAAGTATTGTTGTTACACCCCCAAAATACCTGTTTTAGCAGCGGAATGGAATACCTGGGGGTGACTGCCATAGCATCACAGTTACTGTTATATTGAACGACCTAAAGTGTCGTTTAGAAAATACATCGTTTGATCATTAAAAACATTCAGGGTTTACAAAATAAGGTCCCAAAAGGTGTTGCAAGTTTATTGAAAATAAGTTCGACAAGATCAAACGTTCATAAGTTCATGAAATAAAAGGTAAGATGCGTCGACTCCGCGACTCCATGTAGGTCCATATGCATGCCAACATGAGCTACTTTAATTACATGAAAATACATTACTAAAACGGTCAACAATAATGTTGGTGAGATCCATAGGTTTATAAAATGAAATGTTGTGCTGTGACCTCAAGTATAAAGTGCATGACAAAATGTCACATAATTAATAAAATTGTACATTGGCTCTTAAGCTCATGACCCCGAAGCTAGACTGATGAAGTATATGCCCCTCCAGAGTGTCCTGCCAAACACTCTAATATGATAGAAATGAAATGCATCCGTTTGACAGTTGGTATAACTACCACGGATGGAGGCGTCACCCTCAATAGATCTATCCACTCACTCTCGCTTACGCATAATTAACGGTTCATGATAAATAAATAGGGGACTTTAACAAGGCAACTAGGTAACTTAAGCAATGTACATATGATTTGATACTTAGGCCCATATAAAAATGATGATGCAATGTATTCTCCCCTGTGGGATTTCAAATCAAAATATTGAATTGAAAACGGGGCTTTAAAAACTCACCGTGAGCAACGAGAATAGCAAGGAACAAGTAAGTGAGGAATGAGCCGCTAAGTTCTATGAAGAACCTAAACAAATATACGTTGTCTTAGGTTTTGAAAATAAATATTGATGTATTTTTGTTGTATATAAATTATACTCTTACTTATGCTTGGTACTAACAAGTTTTTTGGGCCCCACTAAGTCAAAAATTACATAACATAAGTGAAATTATTAATTTGTCCATACTATTCAGTCATCAGTTTTAATGGTTACAACAGTCCCGCGAAAAATGCGATATCTAGAGTTCTACAAGTCCAATTAATTCCCCGTTTGTGGCCACATTTAAGTTAAGATGTTATCTACAACTTTTATATTTTGAGTAACAGTGGGTTATTCACAGAAATAAAAATGACTTTTATACGATTCAAATCTGTTACTCAGAATGTAACATGTTTCACGAAAACATTTATAGTTTAATCATCGTAATGAGTTATTCAATGAAATACCCGTAAACGACCACAAGACATTGATCTAAAACAAAGTATTTTTAGTTTATGTCCAAAGTTCACTGATAAAATCAGTTTATTATGTTTTTATCCCTGATCAGAAACAACTGTTGCATGTCTAGTCCTTTAGTGTTTTTAATGTTTTCTAAGCTATGTACCAAGCCTAACCAAGCATAATAACTTATATAATATTCAAATACATCAAGATATAATACTTTTACTGTAATGAAAATAAAAATAAACTGAAAATTGAGTGGAGAGTTTCCTTACAAAAGTGATGAACAAGAAAGATTACAACAACAAGAACACTAGACCTAGTTTAACCCATTCAACACTTGCACCATTTCTTTACCCCATGTCAACCCAAATTTTAATCACCAAAACCCTTGTAAATACTTGAAAATCTCAGCCCCTAAACCATCTTGATCAAAACTTGAAACAACTTCCCAAAGAAACCAAGGAATGATGAGATTTGATGATGTTTTGAGTGGAATAAACCATGAGCAAGACTAGGGCTTCAAGTTCTTTAATTTATGATCAATAATTTTGTAAAAATTTGGATGAAATGGTTGAGTTGGATCTATTTTAGGTCGTTCATATGGTAGAGAAAACAAGAAATGGTTAAGTTTTCTTGGTAAAAATGAGGAAGTGGTTTATGTTTGTTGGTTTTATAAAATTATAACATGCAACACATGCATAAGACCATGAACATGTGTCCAAAGTGTATGACACCACAAAGACAAGTGTCTTTGTGGTAGGAACGAAATTCTTAGGTGGTGGGAGGCATTTTAGTGGTTTGTTTTTGTTAAATTTGAGCTATAATGTGTACTTTGTTCCCGGTAATTAAAAACATGTAGTTTTTAAGACGCAAAAGGTAAAACCGGGTAGCGAAAAAAATACAAAACTTATAAAAATGTTAAAACTTATTATCATAACCTATTTAAGTAATTTAGATGAGTGGTGAGTTCATCGAAGGTTTTAAACATCGCTAAAACTGAAACCGTTAGTTAAAAACGCGTTTGGTGACACCAGTTTTTGATAAAAGTGACGTAAACTATAAAAATGAAACGACAAGTATAAAACTCACTTGTAAACATGAAAAGAGGTTAAAATGCGTAACATATGTAAAATTATCATAGTCTAAGGTTGGTTCATGTCGTTAAAATCATAAAACATAAATTTAAATTGCGTAAAACGTAAAAGGTGCAAGGTTTACGTAAAAATGGAAAAAGTGAATTATGACGTTTAAAATATAATTGTAAGGAAACAACGGTGCATAGAAAGTGTAGACTGGACCTAGTCTAGTCGCGGTTGAATGTGGACGAAGTTAATTATTTAAAAATAGAATAGTTAAATAATAAAATATTAAAATTAATGACATGAAATTTTTGAATGATATCTTATGATCACGCGACTTAACCTCTATGGTTTCGCGAAATGAACACCCGTAAACCTAGTTTACGTGAAATGATAAATTGAAATCTGTGAATAGTAAATTGTCGAGACTTGGGAAAATGATCTGAAATTGTGAATTGTGACAATTGTGTAAGGTATTTTAAGGTTTTTTACATGGGCAACTACCTTTATATTGGGCGACTTGTATTGGGCAACTGTTTTTTTTTTTTTTGTACTTTCACCACTTTTAACAATCATACGGTACAAAGATTAAGTTGATAATTTAGCTTTAATGATACTTAACATTTATAAAACTAATTAATATACTCCTAAATACTTCAAACCACACAATATATACTATATACCCCATCAATCTCATAGCTTCTTCAACCATCACCACCACCACCAGCAAGCATATTTGAATATCACCTGACCTCTCCACTACCACCACCACCGTATCTGAATACCACCTGACTGCACCACCATCCGCCATTGCCGTCTCTACTGAATGTTTCTCCCGCCTCCACTCTGTCTCTCTAAGGTTGTTGCTTCCTCGAGTCTTATCTTTAATGAAACTAGGCTGTTGTAGCATGTAATATGCAAAAGCATACATAAACAATTTGTTAATTTTTAATGCTTTTGAACAAAACATTTTACAACTATAAACAATGAATGATTTTCTAGTGTAAATTCATCATTGTTGTTTGAATAGGATGTTTTTTTTTTAACAAACAGAAGCATGTAATTAGCAGGTTGACTTTGGAAAGTCAAAATGAAATTGGAATAACAGAATTTGACTATTAAAGTCCACACATTTTTTTTATTGCCTTTGTCCCAACTAGAAATGTTGAAGTGGATTAAACTTTGAAGTTCATTGCTACTTACTTTCTAGTTGGACAAATTTAAAGAAGCAGAACATAAACATTTGAATTCCAATTCAATAAAAAAGAACACAAAAATAAACATTTCATTGAAAATAAAATAAACATTACATTAAACAATTAACAATGAAACTTTAGACATTTTTTGGGATCAAATGACAAATGTAGGTTGTCATAATCCAAATACTCATCATCTGATGAGTCTTCCTCTTCCTGATCCGGCATTTTTTTGCTTTTTCTGTTTGCCAACATATTCTTCCAAGTGTATTTACGCTTTGCTGGTTTTTCTTTTGCAGCTTTTTCTCTTTTTTTCAAATTGTATTAGTTTTTTTTTGCTGTAATTTAAACTTTTCTTTCATATACCAATCCACCGCTTCTTCAAATGTTGCCTCTTCCTCACTTTCTTCTTCTTCACCTTCTTCTTTTTCAAGTATCAAAGCTTTTTATTCAAACTCCTTTGTTTTTGATTGTTGCATTGCTCGTTTCTCTTAAGAAACAACCTTTTCTTCTTTCTCTTGCACATAAATTTTTGAGCTTTATGCCATTTTTGATATTGTATAGATTTAAGTTTTTTTTAATGATTTTGTTGTTTACAAATGTTTCAATTTATAACCATTGCGTTAGGCAACTGAACATTTTTTTTTCTTTGGAAAAGACACACGTCTTAATACTTTTGTGTTGAACGTTGTATACTACTACATTTGATCATGCCAATGGAACGTAGGTTAAACAGACATTTATTACACGGTATTCCAAAACTAAATTTATCACTATCACTTAATAACTTATTAAACTAACAATTATTTACTCAACAAAGAAACACACACCCTCATCCTAATTCCTCACAGCAATAAACCTATATTTTCAAGTTAAGTCATTCAATGGCAGCTTCTTTTTCAAAAAATAATGATTTTAGTAAGATGGTGGTTAACGATGCTATGGTTGACTATGTCTTGAGTAAATATGGCACTAAATGGTATTATGACGAGGAAATGGCTGAGGTGATTCTAGAAGACTTGTGCCAAAGGGAGAACAATCGACATGATGTTGCTAATCGTTAGTGTATACCTTGCTTTCTTTTTATGATTATTATTAGTTTAATTGTATGTGTTTATTAATTGTCGACACTTCATGTTTGTACACCTGTTGAAGCGCTTGGCAAGAGGGTATCAAAGCTTGAATCACTTGGCAACAGGTGTCAAAGCTTGAAGTAATGTATGGTAGTCTGAAGGAGGTAAAAGAGGCAAAATTGGCAATGGAGGCAGAGGCTATAGCAAAACTTGATGCCGTTTTTGGAAGGCCTAAGGAGGCACAGGAACCACCTAAAGAAAATGAGGTAATAGTTATTGATTCTGATTCTGACACCAGCCTTGAGTTTTATGAGGATACACTAAAAAACCTTCAACTTCTTTGGTGAACAAAAGACCTCCTAAAACATGGGCAAAGAAAATTCCAATAAGTTGTTTTTCTAAAAAAAAAAGGTTCTGGTATTGAGTCAAGTGGTGATTCAAGTTCTTCTGATGAGAGTTATGATGCAAAAGGCCATGTTCAACTGAAGAAGCGACGCATGTCTAAGGTTTCAACTCCAAGACCACCAAGAATAACGAATTGCATTCTAGGCCTTCCAGCTGGTCAGAAAAGTTTGGGGACAAAATTTGTTATGTATTTTTAATTCTAGTTGTGGATGTTTTGAGACAATGTTTTGTGTATCTTTAATTATAATGTCCTATATTTGCAATATTTATCATTAGTATTGATAATTACTAATGTCTTATATGATATATATGATCGTTCGTAAATGTACTATGTTTGCATACTTTGTTGGGTATATCAGAAATGTGGCCATGATACTCAACAAAGGACATGTTCAAATACACTTGATTTCCACCTCATTTGAAGAAAAAATAAGCTAATATAGATGGTAACATATACCTTGGTAAATCATGACTTCCTTAAATCAGTAGCATGTATAAAGTTTCATATTTTGAACATTCTCAACAGCAACAAATGAAACCCATGACATAAGAATCTAATACCGAGTTTGACTATTAAAGTCATCATAAACCAAAAAATCCTATACTACCCATGGTCAACTTGTACTTGTGAGCTACTTTTGTATAGTTATGACAAGTGTCATGCACTTATTAGGCAAGGGAATGTTTGGGCAACTTTTATAGTTTTTTGGGCAACTTTGATCAATTTCAATATTTTATTTTCATTGGGAACTGTGACTTAACTAAACACTGTTCCCACTTGGTTCGTATACAGTTTTTTGGGCAACTTTTTAGTTTATTGCGTATTTAAGAGTGCTTGATCTACTTCATTTCCAAATATTCTTCTACAACACTCTTCTTGGATACTCTACTACATTTCCAAATACATGGCGTCTACGATACCAATTTACGATTAAATCGCAAATGACACTGGTTATAGGCGTATTGATATGGTCCTCCATACGATTTTTGCTAGAGAGAGAGACGCCAACAGGGGTGATGAGAAAGATTATGGGAGGATGATCGAGGAAATAGACGCACGTGTTAAGCACAGGCATGCTATCTTACTGGAGCTTGAAAAATTTGAGAACTATGCTGTGGTAAATGAACCCTTGGTCTGTCTAAAGGTATCACAGCAGGAGGATTTGGAAGAAATTAAGTACTTGACTAAAAGGCGACAGGCAAGTGTTCGTCGTGCCGGTGACAAGTCAAGGATTATGAAGAAGTGAATCCAGTTTAAATATTAACTTTCTTACTGTTTGGGCCAGTTATGAATAACCATATTTTTCAAGGTAAATCGTCTTTTGTGGTGGTATTTTGGTTATAAAAGTAATGGAAAGCAAGTTTGGTAGTGGGTTATGATGTATTTTGTTCATGGTACGTGTTTAGGTAGTTTTGTTGATGGTGTATGTTGGTGTTTAGTCCTTCTATCAGGTCTCAAATGGATGTATTTTCACAACGGTATTAATGAAAAATTAGTTATTATGTTATTTATTTAAATGTTTTGTTATTTAATTTTTACTAGTAATAGTTGAGGTATGATCCAAATAACAAGGTCCATTAATATGTGTATTAGCCTGTTTTAACCCAAAAACAGAGTTCTTCATGTATTATGCAAGAAAGAGTTGACTTTTGATTGTTAATTGTTGTTTTAACGAGGAGTTACACAACTAAGCTGCTATACACAACTTTTAAAACATTTGTAAGTAACTATATACAAGCTATCTGGATCATAAAATCTTTTAGCATTGTGTCTGATTGTGTTTATACTTCATATGGGTTTGACAACCACTATGATTTGTTAACATGGTTTTGTGTCACACATAAATAGCTCAAGAAATTAAACAAGATTGTTACATTAAAACATAAATACCATTCATTATTTAACTGGGTAATTACATAGCAGTTCCATTAAAACATCAAACAACATCAAAATAAAAGACCACCAAACCAAACCAAAGTACCTACACGACTGACAAACACAAAAGAACCTAAACAACCATTAACCTTTAGCCCTAATCATAGTTATCCAAGGTGGCAATGGCATGCTCCTTCTTGGATATAAGAGCACGAACTTCTTTCAGAATGGCAGCAAAGGACTCCAGCATACGGAGCTCCAACACTTGAACCTCACGAAGGGATTCATAGGTAGCATCAGCAGCTTCTTCTTCATCGAAGTTAAGTTCAAAAACCTCATTCATTCTCGCTGACCGCTTATCAATACTAATACGGAGCTCATCGCGTCGCTTACCAAGCCACATGAGCATCGTTTCATTGATGGGAATTTCTTGAGAGAACAAGAACTTAATACAATTATGTAGTTCATCATAATCACTCATCTCTTGAAGTTCTTTGAGATTTGGTTTTTCAGCCATTTTTTGGATGATTCTTTGCTAATGGTTAAGTAAGCTATGGTGTGTTGTGTATAAAACCTATAAGAAAGTCATGAAAGCATACAATGAGCAACTCCAATTATATAAAATAAAAAAATTACTAGTAGTAAACAAGTGGTAAACGTAATCATTGCAGAAATTAAACCGGCAATAAATTGTTACAGAATGGTTGTCTTCCCAGGCAGACTTTTTTGGTCTAATGCATGTCAATCAAATCAATATTTACTAGTTATAATTAATGTCAAACTGAACCCAATCACTATTTTTTTGTATTTCATGACTTGCAAAACGCTGATACGTTTTATATTGATAAATGTCTTCCAAAAATAACAATGTGAAGCTTAAAAAAATTATAAAAACTAGTATGTTACATTTGTATTTATTGGTATTTTCTTTTGTTAATGTTGGTTTGCTTTTATGGGACTTCTTATCTGGCCCCACGTATTTAGGGTACAGAATTTTGGGGAAAACGGGAAGTAAGGTTAAACAAGACAACAAAAAAATGAAGACTACAAAAACACAACATGAGGTTCACAACGTAACTCAACAGAACAAGCCATTGAAGCCAGTCAAGTTCATGATGCAGTACAAGGCTCAAGTCAAGTGTTATCCTATGTCAAATTACAATTAAGATGTATTTTGATATTTTTATTATCATGTCATTATGTATAGTACAAACTCTGATGGTTTAGTTGTAGATTTAATCTATTGTTAAGTAACTTTGACTTTTGTACTTTGACTTTTAATTTTCCAACCAATGAAAACCACCACATAACAATTTAATAACATCATTTAACCACTTAGTGACAAAATCCCACAGTAGCCGTGGGCAACTTGTACTTTTGACCAACTTGTGTATACTTATGACAAATGTCAGGTACATATTGGGCAAAGTTTTGGTTGGGCAAGTTTTATCAATTATGGGCAACTTTTTCAATGTTTATGCAACTTGGACCAATACAAACATAAACCCAAACACCTCTACTTATCATCAATGAAATTATATGCTTCTGTTTAAATGCTTTGTGTTTCTCCATTTACATTAGCATGTATATGCAGTATAGTACTATAGTGTAGCGTTTGGAATAACCAATTTTGACTATTAAAGTCAACGTAAACCAAAAACTAAATGCTAACCCTTGTAAACGTTATATGGTAGCTTCTAAATGGTTTATACCGTTACTAATAACCCACTTACATACCAGAATTACAATATCAAAGTAAACATATTTTTGGGTGCAAAATGTGAGTAATACCACAATTAAAGTCATACCAAGTTTGACTATTAAAGTCATGCCGAATATGAGTATTCAAGTGAAAATATTCTGTGGTTTGGGTTTATTTTCAAAACTCAATCCTTATTGAATATGACTGACTTTGTGGTTTGGGTTTAGCTACAACTGTGTGGAAATATTCTACAGTGTTTACATGTGACTAAGTTTGTGCTTTGGGTTTTTCTATTTAAGAGTGGGCATAGGGTTTTTCTTTTTTCCACATCTTCTTCCTAATTGTCACATCTCATTCCTCACCTCATATCTTTTTACTCCCCATTGTAGTAAATTTCTTCAGCATTTTTGCATCACTGCCCTAATAATATGTCTAGTCGTAAAAGACTTAAGAAGAAAAACCCTGACGATAGGGAATGGTCCAACAAGGTACTAAGAGAGGTCATATTTCCTGAGATTTATGAGCGATATGGACCAAATGGTGAACCAAATATGCAATTGCCAGCTAAAGATCTAGAAGACCTAAGACGGGAAGTATACGGTGAGGAACAACCAGAAGGTGTTAAACCAAGTGGTAGCAATGCAATTAAGGTACCACAGTCACAAGTGGAAGGTACTAGTAGCAATAGAAACCGTGGCAGAATGCAATTTCTAGCTCCACAAAAGGCCATAATCAACAATACAAGGCAACTTCCAAAGATAGATGGGAAACATAAGTATTAGATTGTTTTGTGATGGGTTTCATTTGTTCATCTTGATAATGTTCAAAAGATGAAACTTGAAACATGGTTGTAGATTGGTTTACCCTGTTATGTTATTATTTGATCATGATTTTTTTGTCCAACAGGTAAATTTATACTAATCTCCAACTAATTTGTACAAAGTGTATAAAACAATATCTCTGCATTTAGGACATGCCCAAAGAAACAGAATGTATAACAAAATAAGACATCCAAAATGTGAAAAACACTACACAACTTGTCTGATACAACTCAATGTTG
Source organism: Artemisia argyi (assembly GCA_030686995.1). Lineage (NCBI taxonomy): Eukaryota > Viridiplantae > Streptophyta > Magnoliopsida > Asterales > Asteraceae > Artemisia > Artemisia argyi. Next base: position 47,218,055 of record CM060681.1, on the reverse strand, counting down.
ATGTCCAACATAACAAATTTGCAGAGATTCAAACTCTCATCCAAATTAAACATTCACAATCAACCGTAAACAATGAATTAAACATACTAATTTTAATCCATATTGATCAAAAGTAACAAACATTCCATACATAACCTATTTATTTCCATACTAAAAGCATTGAAACACCATAAGCATGAAATACTAGAAAAATACAAACATTCAAACACCAAAAACGTTCGAACCAGAGCTCTCTTCCATGCTTTCATCCCTTTGACTCATTTCCTTCCTTTCCTTCCTTTCTTTGAGTTGTTGATAGATAATTTCAAGATCACTAATCCGTTTTTCCAAATTTAAAGGATCCCTAAACCCGATACCATTACCAACTTCCTCCACCTCATTGTGCTGATCTAAAACCACATTTCGCGGCTCCTCCACCACATTGTGGTTATGCTCCACTACGTTTTGCGGCGGCTCCACCACATTGTCCGCCTGCTGCTCATCTGAATTTTCTTCCTCATCCCAATAAAAATCCTGTCTGTGAACCCAGTTAAGTATTTGTGTCCTCATCCAGGGGTTAACCTGCCTATAAGACCCATATTCTGATACGGGTTCATACCCGAATTAATTAAAGAGTGCGTCAAATAACAAGGTGTTGTTTAAGACGAAGGCGTATTCTTCAGGATCATTTTGAAACGGTGTAGTTGCTGCCATTGTTAATTGTGTATCTTTGAAAGGGAATATGTGTGTTTTTGTGTGTTCTCACCCAAACAATCGAGGTTTTAAATAGCCTGGGGAAGTGGTTCAATGGTTCCCAAGAGGATAGGCGGGAAAAAGGGGGACAAGGGACCGCCAAAACCAAATTTTGAAAACACCAAAACACCATGGCATGTGTGCCAACTGCCAAGCACCCATTTAGACATCCATTTACTTTTATATACATCCATTCCAATACTCAACCATTTAGCAAAGTCCATCCACATATTGAGAAGATCCGAAATAAAAAATGGAAACTAGTTGTTATCAATTTACCTACTGGACTCATTTTTGTACTATAACCTATTGTTTAAATATGAATATGATTGATGTATTTAATATTGAAAGAATTTATGTGCAATGGAGATCCAATAGAAAAAAAGTATATGATATGGAACAAATAGAGATTTAATGTGGCATCACAAATCATGTCCATACTAAACAACCACAACTGTTGGATGAGACTCGCATTTGCATAAACTTAATTTTCATTATATTTCAAAGTCATTACAATATGAGGCTTACAACCATTTGATAATCAACCATTCAACATAAACATAAAAAAAAAAAAAAAAAAAAAAAAAAAAAAAAAAAAAAAAAAACTGCGAAAATATAACCCGAAAAGACAACAATTATGATGATACTCTAATCTTCATCAGAGGAGACTTGTTCATGAACCTCCATAAGCTTAGCCTGGCGCTCCTTCTCATGAATCCCATCACTAATATCATTGATTAGATCAGTCAACAAAAAAAATCCTTTTATGCTTCCTTTCATGTGTTTCAACTAGACAACGAAGAATTTGAACTGCTTTTTGGTTGAATGGACGCAGATGATGAGTCTCATTGAGTGTAACCTGACGGTCCTCAACTTTCTTTTCGAGTTTATTACGCTCATCCAGGTATCTGTTCAAACAACCCTTCTATTTAGTAATTTCATTGTTGAAATAAAACTTGAATGCTGTTGCCAAATTATAAGACCCAGATGATGCTTTGATTTCATTGATGTTGTTGGAAGAAGTAGAAGCCATGGATAATGGATGACGGAGTAGAGTGGCTGATATGATAAGTTAGGTTAGAATTATTATTTAGTAACTGAAGCAGGAATATAAATAGGGGATGACATAACTACTGTAGTAACCGACGCAGGAAGTTCATCTTCCCCATGCAAAACTATCAATTCACCATTAAAAATAAAAATTTTGAAATATAACAAATTAAACCCTTGCACATAACATTTTAGTTTAAAAAAAGCCCATGACATACGCAAGTTCAACGTATCAAATAAAAGAGCCTAAATAAGTACCTAATATACCAATGAGTGTCGTATCTTATAATATATTTTGGGAACTCAGAATTCTTGGGTAGACTCAATCAATATGGGATGATAAGAAGGAAAAAGAGGATATGGCAAAAATTGTATTTGCACCAAAGACACTTCTACGACATCATCTATTTCCTTCTTATCATTCTATATTAATTGAGTATGGTTAATGAATGATGCTCTCATTGCTTCGATCATGACACACAATGTTACATGTCTATTGCAGCTTAGTTTGTACAACTGTAATAAGCTAAAATCAACATACTTAACCCTTCTGAGTCCCCCAACAATTCCTTTTGTTTTTTCATCACTCTTTGACCAAAAGGTTGCACCAAGTAAATTGCCACTACAAATAAAAGTTAAACATATTATATTTGTTTTGGTAACATTAAAGTAAATTCAACTATTTATTACATTGAACTTCCAATAAATAAAGTATACTTAATTCAAATGATGCCACTTGGTTTTTCCTCTTTTTTATCTATATAGGCAGGGTTCTATTGAGCCTATTTACATCATCCAATCTTAAACACTATTAAAAGCAAATACTGTTTGTTAATCATAATCAAAACCATAACCAAGAATGTCTTCATCCAACACAGTTTCATCATCCAAGAAAAGAGCAGCAACTGATACAAATATTGAGTTGCAGACAGAGAAACCCCCAAAGTATGAAGTTTTATTTTTCTTTTTATTTTACAAAATTCATTACTTGTATATTATGTGTGGTAATTTTGTTAATCTTTTGCAGAAAGCGATTTTTTGACAAAAAAATTGTATCAAAGGATGGGAAAAATAAATTTATGTTACACAAATTAATCTAATTGAAACTTATTTATGCTTACTACAAATTAATTTGGTTTATTATATGTAACAGGTATTGTTGAAGAAAAAAATAAGCCCCAAGTCAGATGACTATGTATGGGAATATGACGAAACATACATCTAGTGGAAAAACGCGTTTGAGTTAAAGATGTTGCGAGAAAAAAATGAAGCAGCAGCAGAGAAAAAAAGAAAAAAACGACTCGCAGAAGATCATGCGAACCAACTGGCCAATATGCCATGGATGAATTTGCTTGAATCTGCCCAACCAGTGGATGCTGATGAGGAGATTCAACAGGAAGATATTGAAGAACTTGACTACAAGTCGGCCCATTTAGGATTAGACTCATCTCCTGAAAACTAAGATTGCTGTAGTCATTAAGATTTCAAAATATGTAATCCCTAAGGTTGTTTCAACCTATTGAATTTAATAGTTATGTAATCTCCCAACTTATTTTAATGAAATGATGTTATATAATCAATTTATGTTGGGCAAATTATAAAAAAAAAATTATTATACTTGCCACGTATTCATCTTCTGGGTAGTGAACTAAAAATTTTCGTTTTCAGCACCATTAACTTGTCTTTTTTTCATCTTATGAGTAATATGTGACTTGCTCAACCGGTACCAAGTTCTACCACCACCCAGAAGATGAATATGTGGCAAGTATAATATTTTTTTTTTTTTATAATTTGCCCTATTGATAAATCCTTAGTTTATATATCCCAAGTGTTTAGATCACCGGAACACCACTACCACCAACATGAACACACTACCACCATTTCCTTGATCTCTACATTATTTTCATTACTCTGGTACCCTTCACGGGCCGACAAACATCTCTATCACCACTCGTAACTCAACCACAGCCATACACCCACCACTGAAAACATATCTCTCTCTCTCTCTCTTTGTGTGTGTGTGTGTGTGTATGTGTGTGTGTGTGTGTCTGTCTCTGTCTCTCTCTTTCTCTCTCTCTCTCTCTCTCTCTCTCTCTCTCTCTCTCTCTCTCTCTCTCTCTCTCTCTCTTGTTGATACCGAAGATCCAAGGTAGATAATCTGTGTACTTTCGAGGGTATTGGAGTTTAATAACGAATAAAAACTAATAAAAATGTAATAAATAATGGTTTGGTATTATGTTGGTGTCGAGAGGAATGATTCGGTATGTATGCGAAATGTGGGATGTTTTGGGTTGCAATTAAGGTGTTTGATGAAATGCCTGAGAGAGATGTGGGGTGTTGGAATACGGTTCTTTCGTGTTATTTACATGATGGAAAGTAAATAACGGCGGCTGTTGTGGCAGTGGTGGTGGTTTCAGGTAGAAATAACGGTGGCTGTTGTGATGGTGGTGGTGGTTTCCGGTAGAAATAACAGCGGCAAATGGTGGAGATGTTTGGGTTTTTTTGTTAATTATGGTTTGTGTGATGAGGAAGGAGGAAGAGAGAGGAAGGAGAAGGTGGGTGGGGGTTGATGTGGCCGGAGCGGCAGTGGTCGTCGGAGTGGGTGGTGATGGGTAGGGCAAATTATAAAATATATATATATATATATATATATATATATATATATATATATATATATATATATATATATATATATATATATATATTATACTTGCCACATATTCATCTTCTGGGTGGTGGTGGAACTTGGTACCAGTTGAGCAAGTCACATATTACCCATAACCTGAAAAAAAGACAAGTTAATGGTGCTGAAAATGAAAAATTTTAGTTCACTACCCAGAAGATGAATACGTGGCAAGTATAATACTTTTTTTTATATAATTTGCCCATTTATGTTCTACCTCGTACGCTGTATAACCTAACTTACGTATGTTTCAATATTTCTAGTCGACTAACGCAACTAACTTATGTAAACAAATAGTATATTTTTGAAATATAACATGTAGTAGATAATAAAAATTGGAAACCAAAATTAAGGGGGAAAACATAGTTAAACTTTTGCATACCTCTACAAATGGCACCCATTGTGGTAGTTCCAAAGGATCGTCAAATTCAGGAGGTGTAGGAGGGGATATGGTTTCCGGATTGATTATGATGAATGGGTTCGCAATGCTCTTGGGGTAATGTCTGGCGGTTTGGTATAAAGGAAGCTGTTAAGTTTCCTCGTTTTCTCTTTCGTTTAGACATATTTCGTTTAAGGGTCCACATCAGGCGGGGAGATATATCCAGGCTGAAGAAAAAGAACACTATCATCAATATATGAAAAATTATAAATTATATGATCAACTATAATAACAAATACGTTTAATTCAAATGACTTTACTTTGTTTATGATCTGGCTCAACTCTTGCTTGTATCAACAACATCAGCGTCCAGAGTATCATCACGTATGTGTAGGTCCCCTTCGCTTCCATCAACACCAACATCAACCCCTTTCAATTTCAACAAATATGTTGCAATTGAAAGCTCGACTGCCTTAACTCTTGCTTCGACAACTCTTAACTGAAGTCCTCGGATGTATTCCAAGGTACGAGTGTACCACAGAGGGACGGCCTCGTCATTTCTTGTTACCAGTTTATTTAATGGTTTCAAAGCCTAGGGAAAGAAGGAAACAAGCAAACAAACTTTATGTCATGAATGCAATAGAAACAAACACAACATAAGTAATTATGTACTTTATTAAACCGCATCACGTTATTCATTTCTCAATATTGACACACGATGTTACATGTCTATTACAGCTTAGTTTGTGCAAGTGTAATAGGCTAAAATCAACATACTTAGCCTTTCTTAGTGCCCCCACCACTCCCTTTTGCTTTTTCATCACTCTTTGAGCAAAAGCTTGCACCAAGCAAATTGCTAGATTGATGAAATAACAAAAGGAACTGTTGTGAACACTAAGAATGGCTAATTATGTTGTAACATCGTTTGTCAATATTGAAAAATGAATAACGTGATGGACTTTAAAGTAAAAATATTTTAGTTAATAAACCAACATGCATAACACAACAACGTTGCGCTATTAAGCTAACTAAGATTACATAAACTATGATACAACTGTAGATTCTAGATAAAAGTGAGTATTAGGACTCGTGTTGAATGGGATAATGAAGGAGTGTGGCCTGTCATGAACAATACACACTATATCATTATCGCAATCAACATCCCTCAATGATAAAGATACGTCTTTACAGCGTTGTTGTTGATGTTCGAGAGTTTTTTTGAACACCGTCCATAGTAGCATTTGCGTACATGATCTTGATCACGAGTTTTGCTACAAAAGGCACTAACTTGTGATCAAGATCAACCACACAAATGATACTAGGGACGGTGTTCAAATTAACTCTCGAACACCATCAAAAACGCTGAAAAGACGTATCTTTATAATTGAGGTTTTACAGATGAAGTTCAATGTAACAAGCTGTGTATGGCCGCATTACTTGGTAGATGGATGATTTTAGATGATATGAAAATTCCATTTTAAAGCATTCAGCCATCAAGTAATTCCGAGACCTATTACATACCTTGATACATTCAACTTCAAATTCAAACACTTTTATAGAATCCACAAGTACATCAAACTGCAATTTTACTTTCTTAAATATACCCTTAACAAATATAAACTTAAAGTATTGGCCGATTGTGTTAAAAACAAATGTGTTACCACATATGTCAAATTATATGTAAGTCATATGTAATTTTTTTGGTCCATAATTAAAACATATGTCCATATAAGTATTACGTTTCTTTTGGTACTTAATTAACGCATATGTCAAACCATATTACTCAATGAAAGGTGTTAATTTAGTCATGAAAATGTAATCTTATCTGAAAAAACTTTACTCCGCTTCTGCCACCACAGTTGTAGCCAAGTCCGATTATCCTTCATGATGGCCGTCTCTTATCTTTAATAACAATTAAAAAAAACAAAAACAAAATAATAATAATAATAATAATAATAATAATAATAATAATAATAATAATAATAATAATAATAATAATATCGTTAGTTCATGTGGATCTAAAGAATAACAGATATATCTGAAAACCAAAGAATAAACATAACTTTATCAACATTCACCGATACAGTACCGGCAGCGTCAACTTTCCGGTGACAAGCCAGTGGCTGCGGAGAGGCGGCTGTAACAAAAAAACACTATATTGAAATAAAATACATCTCAGATCTCTATGAAAATAATATCAACACTTGATTAGTAGTAACATGTTAATACTTTTGTTGTTGTTTTCTTTAACTATTTTCCTCAACTACGGTGCTTGTGAGGATTGGTAGTGGTTGGAAGGTTTTAGAAGAAGAGAGTATGTGAGGATTGGTGGTGTAAATAAATGAGGGTTGTGGAAAGGCACGGTTTGTGTATGTGTAAATAAGTAAGAGAGTGTGTGTAAATAAATGAGGTGGGTATGTGATTAATGAGGAATAGGTGATAAGATTGTATAAAATTAAATTAAAGTAGAAAAGTTGTCCAATACAAGTTGCCCTAAAAGTACAAGTTGCCCTATATATTATACCTTACACATACATGTACTATAATATAAAATAATAGGACACGTGTCAGATCCTTGTTGAGTCGCTCAGTCGCCAAGTTACCCTAATCCACCGGAGTAAAGTGATTTAAAAACATCTATTCAAGAAACGTGCTCTTGGCGACTGATCTATTTTGATAATTTTCCCTTACAGTTATTATCTTCATGAATTCTTTGTTATGGTGTAGTATTTATATGAGTTTTTGTATGTGTATATTGCATGGGTATATATCTTTATACATATCATCATGCATAAATATGTAGAATTAGCAAAATAAGAACTGAAACAATAATATTATAATCCAAACATTTAAAGCATTGGTCAAATTTCATATCCACTGCGACTTTTATGAAGTTTGAGTTCTATCCATGTTTTGTATTGCTGTTCATGCTGTTAGATAGTTAGGGTAAAATCTCACTTTGTTTTCTACTATCTAATGCAAAGTTTCCCTTTTCTAATCATATTATCGTTATTGTTGTGTCTGATTAGGCTGTATTTGGTTTAGGATTTTGTATAAATATATATCTAGATGAGCATTTCTGTATTTTTTTGGCGTGGTGTAGATTCTTTGTTTCTTATTTAGTGGAGTAAAATGTTTAAGGAACATGAAGTTGATAATATTGAAATTATATGCTTGATCTCTTCTGACCATGTTACAATGCTAGAATATGTAATATGTCTCTGAGCTTTGGTAGCCTAAACTTACGAAAAATGATTGTGCTGATAATTTGGATTCAACAATTAATTCTTGTTCATTATGGTTTTAGACGCTATCATTTTAGTTACGAGTTTTGATGTAGCTAATATTTGGTTAAGGTACGATTCATCTCTGTTTACCATTTTGCTATTGATCCATTATTGTTTGGGTTGTTTGGTTCTATGGCTACTGATACAACTCAAGTATGTTAATCAAATGTCATTAGATGTGTATGGTTTTAAGTTTCCTACTCATGTTTTATATTTAATGAATATTGACCAGAATGTATGCTAAAGTGCAACAATTTGATGCTATAATATTCAACAATCTTCATATGTCAAGTTCGAAAATATTAGTATTTTGTAGTGGTCAATACTAGTTATAATGCCCGCGCACGCGCGAGTTTTTAAAATTTTTTTGAATCATATATTTTTATTTATTAAAAAACAAATAATTTAATCTTTGTTTCATTTGATTTATGATGTTTAATTATAGTTTTTTATTATTAAAGATAATTATTTATAAATTTTAATCCTATTATTAATTGCATCTTATCTATATTTTTTGTATTTATCTTCTACTTGTGTTAATTGCATCTTATCTATATTTTTTGTATCTTTTGTTTTTTAAATACAATTATTATTAAATAAGGTATGAATCCATTTTTTTGAAATGGAAAATTCCCGATACGGGTTTTGTTTTATTATATAAAAGATTCTAAGGCCAAAAGTCTTCATATATGTCGAGCGAAATATCTGATTGACATGGTCAGTATTCCAAGGCCAAAAGTTTTCATCCCATCCAGAGATGTGTTGAAATATTAGTATTTTGAGGGTATATTGGTAATTTGGGTAGCTTCCCATCCTTTTCTCGCAACTTAAAAATTAAAACTCAAGAACATTATGGCTATGTTTGGCACAAAGCTTTTTGGAGCTTATAGGCAGCTCATAAAGAAGCATTGAAAAAACGAGCTTTTCTAAAAAATAGCAAATCTCACAGCTCCTCTCATGACAAACGAACACTAAAAAATAAAAAGCTCAGTGTTCACCGCTCATTGCCTCAAAAAGCTCCAAAACTTTGCGCCAAACATATACAAACCCTACCATCCCCATTACTTACTTTGCCCTTCCCATCTATCCTCTTCCATTTTTTAAAAACTAGACTCAAGAACAGAACGTTACTCATCGTTCTCCGTCCTTATCCCACTTCATTGCTCAGGTAATTAAATACTTTATTTGATTGAAAGTTATTTGTTCTAAGAGGGTGTTTTGGGATTGCGTGTATTTTATGTGTTGATTGACTTATCGCAATTTTTTATAAGAACATTTTACTTATAGAGTGTTATTGTTTGGACTGCTTAGTGATTCTGGCGTATTTGCTAATGTACTTTGAGTAATACTCACTTTTTAATAAGAACATGAGAAGGTGCTTATTTTCAAGTCCTTATAAACCGTATGCGTAAACCAAAAATATGCTTTCCCAAAGTCAGTTTTCTTGTTTTAGGTGTTATGTTTTTGTGTGTATAACTGTATGTCTTTGTTTTCTATTGTACTTGTTAACGTTGAAAAGCATATCCATTTGGGACTTCAAAAGCTAAAAGATGAGATCCTCAAGCAAGAATGTAGATAGGCTTAGCAATTTGCCGGAAGAGCTTCATTCGCAAATACTCTCGTTAATGCCTACAAAATTCGCGGTGCAAACATGCATTTTATCTAAAAGATGGAGACACACCTGGATGTTGATTCATAACTTTGACTTCGACGATAACACTGTCTATAGATTAAGTCAGTTATCGAAAATGGTGGATCAGGTATTTAAGCTTTATAAAACATCCCAAGTAAATAAATTTCGGATGCACTATCTCAGGTGTCCTGTTGCAGGGGATATTATGTCAAAGTGGATTAGTAAAGCAGTTGCATTAAATGTTTGTGAGCTTGACATAAGAGTATTGAATACTGATCTGCGGAGTATGTATAATTGTAAGACATTGACAAAACTTAGAGTACATTTTAGTTGCATGGATTATGCTTTTAAAGGCAGCCCCACTTCTGTCAATCTTCCTTGTCTGAAAACCCTTGAAATCCTTGTTGGGTACCAAGGTTGTGGTAGTCTATTTGAATTCATCTCTGGTTGCCCAATACTTGAGAATTTATCTCTAGAAATAAAATATTGCCCGCGCAAAGCAGACTACAGTCTCAAGATACCTACTTTGAAGCGATTGAGACTAACAACACTTGCTCATGTATCGAAAAACAAAGTTTATATAAATCTTCCAAAGCTTGAATACCTCCGCGTGACCGGGTTTTTTGTAATGGAAGATTTGTCTTCTTTGGTTGAGGCAACAATCAATGTGAGTTCTTGTTCGAAATTTTTTTCATATTATTCAACTTTCAATTCGTAATCTGTTACACTTTTAATGATTCTTCCGTTCTTGTGGATATTCATCAAAATAGCCATGTTACTCATATTATATTACACCATGATATCTTTTACAAAATGTCAACACAATTGTGTTTACAGCAAAAAGAACCAACAATCTCGAAAAAACGTAACCATATTACAAATTACCTCTGTTTTGCAAAACAAGCTTCTAGGATTTGATTTTGCAAGTTTTGACTTTCTTTACTGAATTCAAGGTTGTTTCCTACTACTTTTTCACTTTGAATGATTCTTCTTTGTTCATTTAACTTTAGCACCCTCCGCTGAAAAGCCAACCTTTGCCCAAGTTTTCATGTTTGAAGCGATTGGAGTTAACTGATTTTGACGTTCTTGAATGGCTCCCCCAATTTCTAGAAAGTTGTTCAGAGTTGGCAGAGTTATCCATTGAGGTACTGAATATGGATGTTTTTAAAGACTTGATCCGTTTTCTTATATAACTGTATAATTAATGTTGGGATTTTTCTATCTTGTTTATGTTAAAACAGTATAGACTTGGATTTACCTGGAATGAACCAGATTCTATTCCCATTTGTATGCTTATGAACCTTAAGACCATCACTTATTCAACAATTTGGTGGTACAGTTTGGCGGATGCGGAGTTCTTGAAGTTCATGTTGGTTAATTCAAAGGTTTTGAAGATGCTAACAGTCAAGTGCTATGATAAACTATCCCTGAAAGAGAAAGAGCGCATAATAATGCTTCCAAGGGCTTCCCGCGATTGTGATATTCATTTTGTTTAAAGCTGACCTCTTAATACGTCTAGTTTGTTTTCGTGAGAAGAAAAATGCATCTACTATGCAATGGCTTATGCCATGTGGATCATCATGTGATTGTTTCTACTATTCAACTGCACAATAAAAATTGTTCAGTCGATTTGCTTCATATAAGCAATCTATATTTTGGATTTGATTAGATGCGTTATAATGGTGGTCGTTAGTGTCATGAAATTTGATTTTGTATTTTTTTCGTCTTTAAGATGGTTTGTGTTTGGATGTTTATTTGCAAAGTGATTGTTGTTACGTGTAAGAATATGAACTAGAATTATGGTAAGGTTTTGTTATTTTTTATGCAAAAGTAAATGTAATCCAAACACCAATAGATATCATGATTTAACTTTTCCTTAGTTTGTTATACTAAACAATAATGCATGGTATTACACTATTACTTGATCCAAATGTAGTCATTTGTACTTGCATCTCCGTTATTGTATTTTAATGAATTTACAATATAAGTGATCATCATCTACAACTCATTTAAGGAGCTACATGTCTAAAGATGGTGCAGCAGAAATTTGTAAGGGGTGTAGATACCTCTCTTTTCTGGATTCCACATCATAAATCTAATAGTATCAGATGATGTTTTTAGCAGCAGATTAGCCATCGATGTTTTTTGAAATGCCTAATAATAGACAATGATTAAAATCCACTGTCATTAAATCCTTATGAAAATCAACACGATCTCCAGTCTCCATAGCATTTTCTTGTCATTAAAAAACTCATTTGCCAACTTAACCGTTATGTATTTCTTTCTTCTCCTATTCCCTTTTTATATTTCCAGGCCAAAAATCAAAATTAACTGTTAAACATGTGTAGTCGACGGCCAATGTACCTTTAGTCTAGTGGTTTACTGGTATCTAAGAAATTGGAGGTCGTATGAACCAACTGTTCTACATTTCTTACTTGGTGTTGCATGTTTCATGGGTCACAAATGGGAGCTTAGTTTACACTTTACATCTCAATATCCAAGAGCTCTGGTGCAAAAGATTAAAAGAGATGAAACCTTGGTTGCTTGTTTTTTTTTTCAATATAGTACAAGTTAGTAAAGTCACTTGGGCCAACTGTAACTCTAATACCGCTTGTTAGGATCGCTAATCTCATCATACATATAAGCCCAACTAAGTTTTGTTTTCTTTTTTATTTTGCAAGTTATTTGGTCTGCATATTACAAACTATTCTTTGCTTCCTCCTTATTCTGGCAAAAAACTACCAAGTAAAAAGTTGAGAACTGCAACTTTTAGGTATTCACTTAAGCTTTCGATAAAAGTCCTAAACCAAAGGTGGTTAGGAAACAACTCTATACATATTTCCATGTGGTTTTGTATGAATTATGAGGCCTTAAACCGCTTAAACCACCCGACTACTTGAAGTTTTATATATATATATTTTAAGTCACCTGCGAGACATTACAATCAAAGAGACAAGGACTTAATATTAGATGGAGAGGAAGTTAGGAAGAAAAGACTTAATAATGATTGTCTATTTATAGGCGTTGAAAGTGAGGTCTAGTTTAAGCTGTCAAACAAATGGCCTGGAACTGTCTCATGTGGTTGTGTTCGGGTTTGTTTTTAGATTGGTTTGGAGTCATGTATTTTTGCTAGTGTTTGTAACCTACAAGGTATTTCCTAGTTTTATATAAAATTTTCCGTTCAAAAAAAAAAAAAAAAAAAAAAAAAAAAAAAAAAAAAGAGACGTAAGTTGCTTCAGTTAGCTTAGCTAGCTGGACATCCTAAAATAATTTCCACTGTGAGTACTTATGAGGATGTGGTTGCTGTATATGTTATGGATCTTTATGTAAGCTAATGAGCCATTTAATAGGGTCGCAAGAGAATGCCGTTCTGTCAAGAACTTGGCTGTTGTGGTTGTTAGCATAATGGTTCGGGTACTAAACAACATATTATTGTAACAGAGTATGTATGGTTCCCAAGAAAAGGTAAGAAAAGCTGTAGGACCACAACATATGTTCAAGTGGTGAGATCAGAACCGGCCAATTCATATTACAACAGGTCTTGATAACACAATTAAAGCCCGAGTAAAGTCGGACGTATGGATTTTGTTTATATGGGGAAGATGTTGATTGGTAACACACCTTTGGTGCATAAGCACAATGTTTTGGAAAGATGTGTTTGTGATGCTACTATAGGATCAGGTCCCTAGACCAAAACGGATCAGGTCCCTAGTCCAAAACGGTACGAATCAGGTCCAAAAACACCCGTAATGAAAAAGAAAAATGGACTGAATCTGTAACATCCGGAAAACCGCACTAGGGACGGAACCAGGACACAATTTGATCAGGTGCATTTACGAAAAATTATACAAAACGAGGAACACAATTTTATTGGACCAGGTGCATTTAGTAAAAATCGAGAATTTTTACAAAAATTAACACTACATCGCAAAATTTCATGGGTGTCCTGGGACCCACCCTGGTTCCGTCCCTAGGTACCATTTATGAAGCATTTTGGACTGGATCCATGACGGATCGAAACCACAAGTACCAGATCCGTAACAAAAATGAAAAATGTACTGAATCCGTAACACCCGGTAAACCACAGGGACCATTTATGTAGTTAACTCTTCTTTTAAACGTTTCCACAAACTCGATCTTAAAAACCCTCAAAACCATCATCGTTCTCCGTCCTTATCCCACTTCATTGCTAAGGTAAATATTTTATTTGATTGAAAGTTATTTGTTCTAAGAGGGTGTTTTGGGATTGCGTATATTTTATGTGTTGATTGACTTATCGCAATTTTTATAAGAAAATTTTACTTATAGAGTGTTATTGTTTGGATTGCTTAGTGACTCTGGCTTATTTGCTAATATACTTTGAGTAAATACTCACTTCTTAATAAGAACATGAGAAGGTGCTTATTTTCAAGTCCTTATAAATTATAAACCGTATGCGTAAACCGAAAATATGCAATTCCAAAGTGATCAGTTTTCTTGTTTTAGGTGTTATGTTTTTGTGTGTATGATTATATGTCTTTGTTTTCTATTGTACTTGTTAGCGTTGAAAATCATATCCATTTGGCGTCACATGTATTACTTACAAGTTTTTTTTTAGTCTAACATTATACTGAATTGAATTTACATAGTGGTAGAAGATGAGATCCTCAAGCAAGAATGTAGATAGGCTTAGCAATTTGCCGGAAGAGCTTCATTCGCAAATACTCTCTTTAATGCCTACGAAATTCGCGGTGCAAACATGCATTTTATCTAAAAGATGGAGACACACCTGGACGTTGATTCATAACCTTGACTTCGACGATAACACTGTCTATAGTCAGTTATCGAAAATTGTGGATCAGGTATTTAAGCTTTATAAAACATCCCAAGTAAATAAATTTCGGATGCACTATCTCAGGTGTCCTGTTGCAGGGGATATTATGTCAAAGTGGATTAGTAAAGCAGTTGCATTAAATGTTTGTGAGCTTGAAATAAGAGTATTGGATACTGATCTGCGGAGTATGTATAATTGTAAGACATTGACAAAACTTAGAGTACATTTTAGTAGCATGGATTATGCTTTTAAAGGCAGCCGATCTTCTGTCAATCTTCCTTGTCTGAAAACCCTTGAAATCGTTGTAGGGGACAAAGGTTGTGGCAATCTATTTAATTTCATCTATGGTTGCCCAATACTTGAGAATTTATCTCTGGATGTAACATGTTGCCGGAAAAAAGAAGACTACAATATCAAGATACCTACTTTGAAGTGATTGAATTTGAATCTATCACCATATAAACTTAAATCAACTAACAACTTTTGTTTAAATGTTCCTAATCTTGAATACCTCTCAGTTGACGGGTTCTTGTGCTCATTTTTTGAAATGGAAGATTTGTCATCTTTGGTTGAGGTAAGAATATTATGTCATCAGTATGATCATCATCTATGGGTTGCGCTTCTTAAAGGAGTAACTGAAGCGAAATACCTTTCTTTGATGATCAATGTGAGTTCCTGTTTGAAATTCTTTTCACATTATTCAACTTTCAATTTCTTATAAGTTACTAATCTATTACACTTTGAATAGCCATGTTTCTTCTGGATATACATCAAAATAGCCATGTTATTACTTATACATGTTTTTTTTTTTTTTTTTTTTTTTTTTTTTTTTTTTTTTTTTTTTAATGTCAACAAAATTGTGTTTTTTACCAAAAAGAAACAACAATCTGTCTCTAATTTTTTTTTTTTTTTTTTTTTTTTTTTTTTTTTTGGCAAGATTGAAATATTTCTTGAGGTATCTTTTTTTGGCGTAATCCACGGTTATTTCTCACTCGTGCTACTTTGTTACACTTGGAAACTGGAATGATGTTTTTTTATTCATTTAACTTTAGTACCGATGGTTGAATTATGACCCACCTTTGCCCAAGCTTGCAAATCTGAAGCGATTGGAGTTGAAGGGTTATAATGGTCTTGGATGGCTACCACAATTTTTAGAAAGTTGTTCGGAATTGGAACACTTATGCATTGAGAAGGTACTTAACCTGAGCTGTTTTTAAGACTCGATGTTCTTTTTTCTTTTTATCACTGAATTAATTAATGTTGGGTTTTGTCTATCTCGTTCGTGTTAAAACAAAAGGACGTTATAGACTGCTGGAAAGAACCAAGCTATATCCCCACTTGTGTGCTTATGAACCTTAAGACTCTGAAATATACTGAACATCGGTGTTACCATTTTGATGTGAATTTCTTGATGTTCATGTTGGGAAATTCAAAGGTTTTGAAGATGCTAACATTCAAGTGCGATACTAATTTATCCCTAAAAGACAAAGAGCGCATTATAACGCTTCCTAGGGCTTCCAGCGATTGCGAGATTCGTTTTTGATGAAATCGGACTTGTTAATACGTCTAGCTAGACTTCGTGAGAAGAAAACTGGATCTACTATGCAATATTGGCTTGTGTCACATGCGATCCGCAACCACTTTGTGAATTTCTTATTCAACTGCACAATAAACATTGGTTGGTACATTTGCTTGTTATAACTCTATCTAGGGTCTTTATTGACATTATATGTAATCAAAATCATGGATTTGATTGGTTCTATGTGTATTTTCATTTTTACGATTGTTTATGTTTGAATGTTTGTTTGCGGAGTGATTGTTCTGACGTGTAAGAATATAAATCAGAATCATGATAAGATAATTGGACATTTATAATGCCAACATATGTCATGATTTTAATTTTCCTTAATTTGTCATATTAATCCAATTAAACAATAATTCATGGTATTACTCCAAGAGTAGTCATTTAATTTCTTCCGTTACTGTATTTATATGATTTAACATTATAATGGATCGTCATCTACAACTCATTTAACGAGCCATGTCCAAAGAACCCCCAGCAGCAAGAATTCGCAATGCGTAGATGCTCATGTTTTCTGAATTCCATATCATAAATCTAATATCATCAGATTAGCGACGTTTTTATAATGCCTAGCAGTAGAAAATGATTAAAATCTACTTTGTCATTGAATCCTTATGAAAATTAATTCGATAACCGGTCTCCATATATTTTATCGTCATTAAAAAGCTCACATGCCTCGCCTCTATTTGTCAAGCCGTTATGTATTTTTCTTCTATTAACTTTTTTATATTTCTAGGCCAAAAATCAAAATAGACAGTTAAACATTTGTTGTCGATGATCAAAAGTAGTCATTTGTACCTTTAGTCTAGTGGTATACGGGTATCTAATAAAAGGGTGGTCGTAATAACCAACTGTTCTACATTTCTTGCCTGGTGTAGCATTTTTCATGGGTCACGAGTGGGAGCTTTGTTTGCATCAAGTTCTGGTTCAAAAGGTTAAAAGAGAGGAAACCATTTTTTTTTTTCTTTCTTTTTTGGAAATAAAGTTAGTAATGTCACTTGGGCCAACCGTAACTCTAATACTACGTACTTAATTGTTAGGCACCATAATCTCATCAAACATAAAATTAGTCCAACTGAGTTTTTATTTTTCTTTTTTATTTAGCAAGTTATTTGATCTACATAATACGAACTATTCTTTGCTTCCTCCTTATTTCGGGTAAAAAAAAAAAAAAAAAAAAAAAAAAAAAAAAAAAAAACTACCCAGTAAAAAGTTGAAAAATTCAACTTCTAGGTATTCAGTTAAGCTGTAAGATAAAAGTCTTAAACCAAAAGGGGTAAGGAGACAATTTTATACCTATTTCTATGTGGTTTTGTATGAATTATGAGACCGTTAACCACTTAAACCACCTGATTACTTGAAGTTTTTTGTTCATTTATAGGGGACTTGATATTAGATAGAATAATGATTGTCTATTTATAGGTGTCGAATGAATTTCAACCGTCACTACTACAAATCTGGGAATAGAGCCCCCTTAATAGAGCCCTCTTAATAAGAAAAACGGGCTTTATAAGTGTGCCTGTGAAAAAAAAGACATAAAGCGGTTATGAAATAAGAAAAACGGGGTCTAATTCAGCAAAACAATAGAGCCCTGTTTTATAAATGAGAACCGGGCTTTATTTGTTTCATTTTTTTTCCTTTTGAGCGGGATTTCTCCCCCTTTTTTTTCACTTTGCTTTCTTTCAATTTTTCGCTTCCCTTTTGAGCGGGATTTCTCCCCCTTCTTTCTTTTCACCTAGACCACATAAACATAAACATAAACCCTAA
The DNA here is from genome assembly GCA_030686995.1 of Artemisia argyi. Classification (NCBI taxonomy): domain Eukaryota; kingdom Viridiplantae; phylum Streptophyta; class Magnoliopsida; order Asterales; family Asteraceae; genus Artemisia; species Artemisia argyi. The sequence goes on along the minus strand of CM060681.1, from coordinate 47,200,129 downwards.
ATCACTTTTACATGTTTCCAGTTGACGGCTGGCTTGACTTCGAAAATCATCAACAACCAAGTATTCAATCTTTCTCAAACATTCAATTTAATCATAAAATTCCAAGTGTTAATGGTTGTTTATTTCTTAACAGATCCAGTGCCACCGTTGATGATGGTTTAAAGCTCCACTGCATACAGAATCCATGCTGGCTTTGTTCATATGATCTCACACCAGTAATGCTTTTTGTATTATTTTCTTTCTAATTTATTTTGGTTCAAGTTTGCATTTGTTTTTGAGATTAGGTTTATTAGTTGTATGTAATTAAGGGTCATTTTCAAATTTATGTGATTAAGTTTGTATGTATGTTAGGGATCTAACTGAAAGTTAGGATTTTTATTGTTAATTTTATACTTTTAGTTACAAGTTATGGTTTATGGATGGGTGTGTGTATTTATTCTTTCTGTTTTATGTGAAACTTAGGATGTATGTGTGTAGGGTTACTTTGAGGCTTAATTGAAACTTATGGTTAATCTTAAATGTGTAGGCCTAATTGCATTCATGTAGATCACTGATGTTCAGCAGATTTAGTATCTTAGGAATTGTGTTGAATTTTTGCAATAAGTGTTGTGTAATTCATGTAGGCCATTAAAATGATAACATAAGCCGAATTGTTTTAGCCCAAAGCTTATGCAATAAGTGTTATATAATTACTAAGAATGAGCTTTACTCTGCGATGTTCTAACAAATTGAACGGAGTACAATTACAGAACACAAAAGTCTATAGAGGTAGTACAATCTTATCATAAACCAGCGTCTAAAGGAGTCGTCCCAACTATGGAACTTGCTTTGACTATTGATCAAATGTTTCTGATTTTCCATTATGACATATACATAGTACTATCCAATATCCAATAGCAAAATATATTGGTATAATGATATCATTGTCTTTATAGTAGAAATGAGTAAATGACTGTCCTACTCTCTAAAGAATGTTATATATGTACTATGTTTTTGTTACAAGCATTATTGTGTTTAGTGCATATACTTATTTAAATCACTATATGCCTAATGGCCGTGTTAACTTCAGTCTCACTATTGAATGATTGTTCTAAATAAGCTTTATATGTGTTTCTTCAGGTTGTTGGCAATTCACTTGGTGGTGGCACCGCTGCACTCTCGACATACATTCTTCGAGAACAAAAAGACTTGTCGTCTATTTCATGTATCACATTTGCTCCGGGTATGTATTGTTCATGTACTTAATGGTTCTGCCTCTTTCCTCCCTTTACCAAAGGAAATATTTTTGTAGAAATGATATTCTGGTAAACGAAATTATGCTTGTAGAAAGGTTAATTGGTCTATCTTCTTGGAGCATCCTGATCAAATGTGAATAATCTGTTATTTTAATCACTTATCATCCTGATGATAGATTATGAAATAAAAATTCTTAGCACTTTGCGTTAGGAAATATAAACAGATTGTTTCTTACTTTGAAATTGCCTTGATCAAAAGCCCATGATTTTGGCAGTCTTGTGGTCTTTATGAAAATAATGTTTTACCTAGGCTTTTTTTTACTTAGTCAATTCTCTTAAATGGGTAAAGTAGTCGGGGATTCTTCATTAACAGTCGACGATTTCCATTCGGTATCAAAACTATTATTTATTTAACTTGTTCTAATTACGAGTGATGCTTTATATGCAGCCTGTATATACGATGATTCGACAAGGACGAAAACTCAAGAAGTAGGTCACGTTTCTCCTCAAAACTTGATACAATTGGCTGGAATTGGAGAATATACATATTTTTTTTTTCACATAGAGCCATGTTCTTTACTTGAAAACTGGGCTCTATAATTTGGAATAGAGCCCGTTTACAGGCTCTATTTGTATTTCGAATAGAGTCCCCCCCCCCCCCCCCCCCCCCCCCCCCCTTTGAGCCCTCATGCAAAACCGGGATTTATAAGCCTTTTCAACAGGGCTCTATGGCGATTTTTGTAGTAGTGCGTCTGATGTGGTTGTGTTCGGGTTCATTTTTAGATTGGTTTAGCGTCATGTATCTTTGTTATTGTTTGTAACCATATTTTCCATTCAAAAAAGGGAAAAGAGACGTAAGTTGCTTCAATTAGCTGGACATCCTAAAATAATTTCCATTGTGAGTACTTATGAGGATGTGGTTGCTGCATATGTTGTTATCGAACTTTATGTAAGCTAATGAGCCATTTTATAGGGTCGCAAGAGAATGTCATTATGTCGTTATTATTTAGAACTCGGGTTGAGGCTAAAAAAACATACTCGAATCCGACCTTATTTAGAACTCGGGTTAATCGTGTTCATGTCTTTCGGGTTGGGTTTATTGGGGTTCAGGTCAACCCAAATATGAGTAAAGTGATTAAAAAATGGCCTAGTTCAATATGTTTACATAGATGATAAAAAAAAATAAAGAAAATAGAAGAAATCTTATTCGGATCAATCGGGTTAACTAGAACACGAGTTAGCCAAATATTTTCAACCCGATAGAAACAATCCACTTAAAAATATTTTGTAATATGTCTTCAGTCTAAAATAAACTAAATTACACCAAAAGAAACAAACGTAAACGAATGCATATTGTCAAATGAACGGCCATTGTTGGCATTGAACTTTTATAAAACCATAATACATATCAATAGCAGTAAAGACACACTCGTAACTCGAATAATAATTTAAAAAATGCATAAATAGCTTCCTATCATCACTTTGTGCAAACATTCTACACTCATTAGAACACTCCCAATGCTAACGCATGACTTGCATTAAACTCATTTTAACCGGCGTTAAACTCGTGTTAACCATTTTGAGGGTGTAAGTTAAAGTCATGTTAACACGGCATGTTAGCCCCTTAACTCACCATTAAGGTGGTGTTTGTTATAAAAAAAATAAAAAAAATTCACTCCCCCCCCCCCCCCCCCCCCAAAAAAAATGAAGGGGTGTTTTTGTAAATTGTTGTTGAGTTATGATTGGAGGTGTTTTTTTGTGAGTTAAGGTGAAAAAGTTAAAGCTGATGTGGCGCTTACGTGACACTGTATTAAACTTTAACACAAGTTACCATTGTGCATGCTCTTATAGATATCTTGCAGCAATAACATATGAAACACAAGACTTGCAGTTTCATACAACATCCTAATGCCCACCAATCATCGATTTAAAATTTTGTAACAACATTAGAACCATGGGAAGCCTTTGAGGCCATGGTACATATACATTCAACATGATGTCTTCGTCATCTATAAGCATCACAATACTCGACCTATTTTTAACCAAAAGAGAGAAAAAAGCAGTTCATTCTTTTTCTAACATAAAAAGAAGACTTCGTAATAATGCTAAAGGTTTATATAGAAAAAGGCAAAGAAAGAACACTTTATACATGTACATTGTAATTACCGTGAAATTGAAAGGACACAACTACAAACCGAGTAAACCACCAACAACATCAATCTCACATAGTTGAAGGGACTCATATTCTTTGACGATAAGCCTAGCAAAAATGTCAGAATTTATATACAGGTTGCTATTAACATTAAATTAGGCGATATGTGAATTGAAAAAAATACCTGAGATCTTATCCTAAATGAGCAACAATAGCTGACTATCACACCATAATGCAAAAGCTGAAGTACCAACAGCAAAAGAGGAGAATAACATCTCATATACGGCAAAATCTGGAAAAAAAAAAAAAAAAAAACAAAAACTTGCCCAAGCTACATGCTAACCAGAATCAACATAACTAATATGTTATTAGTTGTTGCAAGATGAAAGGAAAAGTAACAATTATATTAAAAAAATCCAACTAAAGAGAAAATTAGCTTCATAGAATAGCTAGTGGGCACTAACCGGACATAAAAGATAGACTTAGCTATCAAAACAAACATATGATTGAAAAAAAAATAAAAAAAAAAGTTGTTTAAATCAAGAATCAGTTAATCACTTTCTCTTCACATTCCAATTATCAATTGACTCTAATACATATCACCTAACCAAGAACTCATACAAAAATTAATCGGTTTATCACTTCCTCTTCACACTCAGATGTAAAAATCAAGAATTAAAGATGTAAATCAAGAATTAAAGAAAACAACTTCAATCAGCAAGTTGACTCACCAGATATGATGCAAGTAATATGTAACATGGTCAACAACGATTTAAAGCTTTAGGCTATAAAAAATGAATGCAAAAAGTTGCTCCAAATATGGCCACTTACCTGAAAAGCATTGTCATGAACATTGTCAGCTAAGTTCCTTCAAATATTTCGATATTCAAAATCACAAAATTAAAATAAAGATGCAAAAACTAAATAAACAAACCTTTGAATTGGACAAAGAGAGATTGGCGATGAATGAAAATGAATAAGCCAATATATTTTCTTTACAATTTGTAACACAATTTTGAACTTCAAAATCTGTACCACCAAGTAATTATTTCTTATATTTCAAGCAAGAATTGGAAATATAAGATGTCAATTGAAAATTTGAAATGTTTGCACAGAGTCCCAAAACAAAAAAGCAAAAGTGAATACATATTTGCATAGTATCCCTATAAATTACGGTAAAAGACAAATAAATAAAAATACATTATAATGACATCAGCTTTTGAAATCAAAACTTCAATTAGTAGCTTAGTTAAATGACACGTAGCTAAAAGTATGAAAATATGACATCAGCCAAAACTCTATTTTAATAGTATTGTATAGATATGACAACTTAAGGGTATGTTTGGTGAAAGTAACTGTTGCTGGAACTGGAGATGGTGTTGGAGATTGTGCTGGTGCTGGAGATTATAGAAAGAGATTATTTTTATAAGCTACATGAAGTAACCTTGGTTTTAAGAGATTATAGAATATTATTTGTTTAGAATCTCTTATAAGTTATGTCTGCCAAACAAATATTATTTTTTAAGTAGTTTATTTTTTGAAAAAATAAGCAAATCTCTCAACAATCTTGTATGCCAAACATAGCTAAATACAATTTTAAATGGTTATAAATTAAGAATATAAATAAGAGAAATTCATATATCCCCTTTTTCTCTTATTAATTTTATATGTATCCATAATATAATTATTGAATGTATGCTTTTAAACATTTATCTAAATGGCACGTAAAGACCTCGTACCACAAAGACGTGAAGCTTGGCATGCCGTTACACCACGCGTTATTCCGTATTATGTCACGTTTTTTTTGTAAATTTGATATATATAAATATAATATAAATATATAAATATTTTCATATTGTGTCGCTTTATGTCACGCCTTATAAACGCAAAAGCTTCACCTTGCCCACTAAGACTTGAGGCTTGGTCATGCCGCCACATCATGCTCTGCGTTATTTATAACCTAACCTAGCTTTTAAAACATAAGGGTAAACTGCAAATTTAGTCTCTAACCTATCGCGAAAGTGCAAAAAAACCACCGAGACATAAAGGCATGCAACAAAACCACCCACGTTACGGATAAGTGCAAAACGGCCACTGAGAGCTAACTCTCGTTAGTTTCCTCGTTAAGTGCCAAGTTGATGAGTGTGTAAATACTCATCATTTCTGTTACATTTAAGCTGCAAAAACATATGAAAACACACAGGAATGCCTTGAAATACATAAAATTATCCATGGATTGTGTTTTTATGCAAAAGGATTGAAAACTGATGAAAAACAAAACATTTCACATAATTTACAGTTTCAGTCCCTGAACTTTGAAAAATTGGCAAAACTAGTCCCTGGTAAATCAAAACATGCAAATATCATCAATGGTCCTTAGGGATTCATAAGTTGTCAAGAAAAGTCCTTTAAAGTTTAAAAATTGCAAAATGGCAACTTTGGTCCCTCAACTTTGAAAAGTGTCAAAAATAGTCCCTAAGGTTTTATAAATACAAAAATATGGGAAATAAGCCTTGTACTATTCTAAATTGACAAAATTGGTCCTTATGATAACATTTGAGAAGTTACAAAATAAACCCTTCAACTTTCAGAAAATTACAGAATAGGTCCCTGGAGTTTGAGGAATTGGCAGAAATGGTCCCTGGAGGTTTTAAATATGGAAAATTGCATCTATGGTCCTTGGGTTATTATTCTATGACAAGATTGGTCCCTTATGATACTTAAGAAAGTTGGCATGTTCAGTCCTTAATGTTTCAGCAGTTTACATCTTTGGTCCTTGGGCTTTACATGCTACAAACCAAACGGATCCAATCTATTAAATAAATAAACCAAACAAACAAACAAACCCACCCACTATTAAACCCAACACCCCTCACCCAGCCCACTCCTAGGCCCAGTCCACACCCCTTTATAATAATACCGGGGTTTGACCCTGGTCAAAATACCACCACCCCGCCATCAATGTTCACCCGTCTCTCCCATACCACCCAGTCACATACCAGGTGGTTTTTACCACCTGTTTTCACCCTCCACCTCACTACTCTACTCACCCACTCCCTCCACCACCTCTGTGACTACAACCCACCACAATAAATGCACTTCTCACCCAAAATTCCCTGCAAACCAGTTCCACTCCTCTGTTTTCCATCCTAAGCCCCAACTTGCATCAAAAATATCTTCCATGTCTCCCTACACCTCATACATCATTCCAAAATTCTTTAATTGCAAAATCTCTGCCTCAAGCAACCTTTGTGGAATTTGGCGCCAAAATTGATTTAAACGGCTTGGATGGGTTTGACTCATCCAACGGCTAGTTTTATTGATGGGAAAGGTTCAGAGACACATGGGGAGTTCAATTATGCTATAAAGAAAGAAGGGAAAGCAGAAGACAAAGATATCTAGTTTAATTTTAAATAATGTATGTCGACTTTTTCATGTTTGTATTTCCAGTGTTGTATTAAGCTCTAAGTTACTTTGTCAAGTGTTTTCATATTGTAATCAAGCTATTTCAAGTACTCAATTACATTATAAATCTCAATATCAGTTTATGCCAGTTTTGAGTTTTCAAAAATTCTCATGTGTCTTGATATTGTGTTCTTAGCTGATGATATAGACATAATAAGCTCACATAAGCTCCCAGGAAGTTCATAAATGCTTCTAGATACCTTAAAACTTAGTTTAATTACCTAAACTCATAAATCACAAATTGGTCAACGAAAGTCAAACTATGCAAGTTTTGAGTTTGGATTCTGATTCAGAGTGATTTGAAAAGGGAAGCAGCTTGGATTATGGTTTAGAGACTCATGGGAGTCACATAAATTGATCTTGGTTCATGGTTCCAATGTTCACAGTTTCATCCATTTTGTAAGTTTTTATGTCAATATTTCATACTACTATTTACATACTTAATTTGCTTAGGTCTCTGTGTTTTCATGCTTATGAGTTGTTGTTAAGATAATATAAAGCTTAATATAGATAGCTTATTAATCAGATATCATTTGTACTTAAAATAAAAAATTCTCACAGTGGAAAACTCATAATTAGCAAATCTGAGTTGTAAGCTTGTGGTAAGGTTGATTCTTGTTCATTTGATTTTCTATAACCATATTATAGCATTTAGGATCAGTTTTATGGATTAGAATATTGTTTAGCTTTGAAAATCATCAAATCTATCATATTGGGGTGTGTTTGGATCAGTAGGATCCATTGACCTTAAGGGTATTGTAGTTGTTGTTTCTGGTTCAGTCAAGTCATCTTAGGTCTAAGTCAGTTAAGGCAAGTCATAAAATTGGTTAAGTTTAGTTCTAAAAGTCAAAATCCAATACAAAATCCCTTGACAGTTAACTGTCAAGGATTTGGGATCTCATACCCACCACATTAGCTTATATCTTATAGATTTAGCTTAAATTAGGGTAATCATAGCTTAATACAGTTTATTAAATCAGTTAGATAGCTTAGAATCTCATATAAGTCAAACTAGCAAGTTTCACTAAAAAGTCAAATTATCCATTCTCAGGTTTTTACCAAACTTCAAAGAATTGTTTAGAATTTAGGAATTTGATCTAGGACTTGAAACTTGTTATAGTATTAGCCTACCAGTTCATCTTTGATTTTCCATTGTTGTTGTATTTTTAGGAATTTTACCCTGGGCCCCACAGACCCTCAAACTCACTAGCAGGGCAAAGGTGTGCCCTGCTCATTCAGACCCAGTCCATCACCACCACTTTGGTGGTGATTTTTGACCAACTCAGTGGGCCCCAGACATCCTAATTAGCTTTTCACAACCCCCTCCTACCAGGGAGTAAGGTTTGACCAATTGTTTGACCCAATACCTAGTGGACCCCACCTGTATAAGCTCCAAAAGTCTGTCCCTAATCTGTCTCAGACTCCAATAAGCCAAGTGCTTATTTTGAGCTTATTGGCTTATTCACTGGACACTTATTGATTTTTCTTGCTTAAACAGGTTTACTTAACTTATTTGAACTTGAATAATCCATAGTGGGTCCCACACAAGTCAGTCTTAGCTTATTTGCTTGTTTGGTCAACTGTGGTCAACTGTTACCCTAATAAGCTTACACACAGCTTATTAATAGCTTATAAAATTATTGTCTTTATTAAAGTTGCTTGTTTTTAGGTATAATATAGTTTTGTAAAAGAAAAATCAAGAAAAACCAATATAAAAATAAGTGATAGTTTCTATTTAATTCAATTTAATTTTAATTTTCATTTTTATATTTTTATTAAGTAAATTGTGTTTTTATATTTTTATTAATTTCCTTATAGGTTAAAGTATTTTTAATAATTTTCTCAGATTTTTGTTTTGTCATTTAGTATTTATTATAATTAATATTAGTTTATTTAGTAATTAATCAATAAATAAGTTTTAAATAGCATAATTAATTTTTCTAAGGCAACACCTAGTTTTTATATTTTTCCTAGCTTCTATAAGTCATAAAATAATTTTAGAAATTTTCTTGTGATTTAGACTGTTCATTTACTAGTTTTCATAATTTAATTAGTTTAATTAGATATTAATTAATAAATATAATAATAATTAGTAAATTAAATTAAAAATACATAATATAAACTTTTTATAATTTTTTAGGATTCCTATGATGGTTAATTAGATATATAAAATTTTTCATAATTATCTAAGTCTTTTTAGTAATTATAAATAAGTTAATCAATATAATTAGTTAAATAATAATTAAATAATAATTAATTAATAATAAATAGATAAATAGTGTGAAAAATATAATTTTAATTTTAAAAAAATAAGTTTTATAATATTTTAGATTTTTAGAAAATTTTAATTTTAAATTTCTAGACTTATTTTACATTTTCATAATTAATAGTTAATTATTAAATAATTAATAATAGTTATTAAATAAAAATAATTAATTAAATAGTTTTTAATTATAAAATAAGTGTTTTAAATTTATTTAATTAGCATTTAAGCCCCTAAGGCTTGCAAAATCCTACTATAAGTTAAATTTGTTTTTGTTTACGTTTAATTAGTAAACGTTTACGTTTTTCAGTCCCTTTTTCACTTGTACTTATCTGATTTCACGTATTAGTTGATATAGCTTATTAAAGCTATTCACTCTTATATTTCAGTAGTACAAATCACTTAAACCCTTTTCCTGTTCAATTCACCTGATCTAGAAGTCGTTTTATTTCAGATTTCACATCTCGTTGGGATCTAACGATCCGGGGAAACACTAAACTCACCGGAGTATTGGTTTAGGTTGTCTGACTTGTTGACCATTACTTGGTTGATATTATCTGACTGTTTAGCACCAATCAAAATTTGGCGCCGCTGCCGGGGAGGTGTGCTGCGTATTACGACTTTTTGAAATATCTGTGAGTTTGAATTTTCACACTTTGTTATATATCATCTTTTTGTTCATATTTTATTTGTAATTTCCCGTCACTCTAAGGATTATTAGATACGTCTCTAGTGCATGCGCACTCGTTCTTCTAGGTCAACAAGCCCTTTACGTGAGCTTGTCAGAATTCCTCGAAGACGCCGTAGACGTTCTGCCCCAACAGCCGTATCTGAGGAACGTGCTGTTTCACCTAAGAAAGTTATCATGGCGGAAGACCGTCCGATGAATGAGCTTCTCCAAGCACCCATTGAGGGTTACGGAGACGCTATTGTTGTCCCAGCCATCGTGGCTGAATACTTTGAGCTCAAAACCAGGTTACTAAATCTAGTAACTTCAAGCCAATTTTATGGTTTTGAGAGGGATGATCCCCATGCTCATATTCGATGGTTTAATAAAATTACTTCTACCATCAAATACAAGAACGTCCCTTCCGAAGCAGTCAAACTTCTTCTTTTCCCATTTTCTCTTGAGGGAGCAGCCCGGATTTGGATGGAAAAACAACCTCCTCGTTCCATAACATCATGGGAAGATTTAGTCACCAAATTTGTAAACGAATTTTTTCCCCCGTCCAGAACGACAAGTCTTAAAAATGAAATCATCAAATTTACTCAAAGGTTTGATGAATCGTTTGGTGACACATGGGATCGTTTCAAAGAATTGCTTCGTCGATGTCCTCATCATGGTTTCACTGAATTAATGCAAATTGACACGTTTTATAATGGTGTGAGTCAATCTGACCAAGATTCTCTCAATGCCTCCGCGGGAGGTAATTTTTTGAGCAAAACCACAAAAGAAGCTTTAGAAATCATTGAAAATAAGTCCAAAGTCCGCACTACACGCACAAAGCCATATAACTCCCAAGTGAGTGCTGGTCCTTCTACTTCATCGCCCGTGAGTACTTCTAGCACCGATGCTAAGATAGACAAACTCACGGACGCCATTCAAGCTTTGGTTATCTCAAACCAGAAAAAGTCACTTTCACACAAAACCCTTCACATGCTGAAGTAAAAAAGGTGGAAGTTTGTGTCACTTGTGGTGGCCCACATGCTTACTACAATTGTACTGCCACCGATGGTAGTCCTTTTGAAGCCAATGCCTTAGCCGGTACTACAAATCAGGGAGGTAATCAATACCGTCCTCAAATTGAACCAAGTTACCGTGCTAACACACATATGGGACCACCCGGGTTTAATCAAAACCCAAATTTGCAAAACCGAAACCAGAACCAACCATGAATGAACCAAGGTTATCAAAACCAAGGGAATTTCCATCCTGGACAGAATCAAGGTTTCCACAATCAAGGAAACTTTAACAGAAACAATTTCAACCCTGGAAATCATTTTCAGGGAAATGGTAATCCAAATCAAGGGAATTTTCAGCCACAACAAGGTTATAATCAAAATAACCGTGTCCAAAATTTCCCTAACCAAACACAAGCCATTCTCCCAGCTCCACAACCATCATCCGATGAGTTGTTAAAGCAGTTCATGAAAACTCAAGAAGAGACAAACAGGTTGTTGGTCAGCCAGATTTCTGAAATTAAGAAATCTTTAAATGAACAACCCTCGGGCTCTGGAAAACTTCCGAGCAACACGATCGCAAACCCGAGGGGCGATGCAAAGGCGATCACGACCAGGAGCGGAGTTTCATATGATGGACCTACTGTTCCCACTACCCCTTCTTCTTCTTCTCCCAAGGTAGTGGAAAATAACGTCGAGGTAAATAAGGACGAAGTACTTCCTACTCATAAGGAAGTACCCAAGACGTCCCACCTCATGTTGTCCCGAAACCCAAACCAAAACCTAGAGTTGTTTTTGAACCAAATGATATTCCAGTTGAAACACCTCAGTCCAGACCTTCTACCTCCTCTATTCCTTACCCCTCACGCTTGAGTGAACAAAAGTTCCGTGAAAAAGCTAGTCACCAGATGGATAAATTCTTTCAAATCTTCCAAGATTTGCATTTTGACATTAGCTTTGCGGATGCTATTATTCTGATGCCCAAATTTGCATCGACAATCAAACACTTGTTAAGCAACAAGGAGAAACTGTTTGAAATGGCAAAGACTCCCTTGAATGAGAACTGCTCAGCAGTTCTTTTAAAGAAGCTTCCCGAGAAGCTGGGAGATCCTGGAAAATTTCTAATACCATGTGTATTTCCGGGAATGGTTGATTGCTATGCCTTGGCCGATCTTGGTGCAAGTATCAACCTAATGCCATACTCAGTTTGGAAGAAACTTTCTCTTCCTGATCTTACTCCTACCTGCATGACTTTAGAGCTTGCAGACCGATCGATATCTCGTCCTCTCGGCATTGCCGAGGACGTCTTTGTGAAGGTAGGAGAATTTCATCTCCCCGCTGACTTTGTAGTGGTTGATTTCGATGCCGATCAAAGGTTCCCTCTCATTGTTGGGAGGGGTTTCCTTAGAACGGGCCGTGCTCTTATCGATGTATTTGAGCAAGAAATCACTCTGCGTGTGGGTAATGAAGCTGTTACATTTAACCTCGATCAAACCTTGAGGTACTCTTCCAATTATGATTCTGAAGCAGTTAATCAAATAGATATCATAGACATTGCTTCGGAGGAGTACTCTCAAGAGTTTCTTGGTTATTCTCATAATTCTGTGAGTGGGGATGTCACTCCATCATCTGAACCTATCATTTCCGACTCTTCCCCTTCTCTCACTCCGTTTGAGGGAAGTGATTTTCTTTTGGAAGAGGTCGAGGCTTTTCTCAAAAGTGATTCAGTTCCATCGGGAATTGATAACACTAAGATTGATCTGGAGGGAGATATTCTTCTCCTTGAGAGATTGCTAAATCAAGACAATTCTCCTCCACTCCCTCCCGTACAACTTCATAATCAGGAAATCAAATATGTTGAGGAAACTGATGATTTTCCTGAGGTCGAACTCAAGGACTTACCTCATCATCTTGAATACGCATTCTTGGAGGGTGATGATAAATTACCCGTCATTATTGCTAAAGGTTTAAGTGTTGAGGAGAAGAGTGCTCTCATAAAGGTCTTGAAGTCAAACAAGCAAGCAATTGCTTGGAAACTCTCCGATATTAAGGGTATTAACCCAGATTTTTGTACACACAAAATCTTGATGGAGGATGACTTCAAGCCTGCAGTGCAACATCAAAGAAGGGTGAATCCAAAAATCCATGATGTGATTAAACAAGAGGTTCTTAAACTTCTTGATGCAGGATTGATTTACCCTATCTCTGACAGTCCATGGGTTAGTCCCATTCATTGCGTCCCAAAAAAGGGTGGCATTACTGTTGTCACTAATGAGGAAAATGAGTTGATTCCAACTCGGCTGGTTACCGGATGGCGTGTTTGCATTGACTATCGTAAGTTAAATGACGCCACCCGCAGAGACCACTTTCCGCTGCCCTGTATGGACCAGATGCTTGAGATATTAGCAGGGAATGAGTACTATTGTTTCCTTGATGGTTTCTCAGGATACTTTCAAATCCCCATTGATCCATCAGATCAAGAAAAGACTACCTTTACATGCCCTTATGGAACCTTTGCTTATAAACGTATGCCTTTTGGCTTATGTAATGCTCCAGGTACGTTCCAGAGGTGCATGATGGCTATATTTACCGACATGATCGGTAAAACTATGGAGGTCTTTATGGATGACTTTTCGGTCATTGGGGATTCATTCCAAACATATCTCACCAATTTAGAAAAAATGTTGAAAAGGTGTAAAGACACCAATCTATGTCTAAATTGGGAAAAGAGTCACTTTATGGTCAAAGAGGGCATTGTCCTCGGCCATAAGATTTCCAAGAATGGGATTGAGGTTGACAGAGCTAAGGTTGATGTCATTGCAAAACTGCCTCACCCTACTACCGTCAAAGGTATTAGGAGTTTCTTGGGTCATGCCGGGTTCTATCGTCGATTTATACAAGATTTTTCTAAAATCTCACGGCCTATGACTCATCTCCTTGAAAAGGATACTCCTTTTATCTTCTCACCAGAGTGCATCGAAGCTTTTGAAACATTAAAGAAAAAGCTTACTGAGGCACCCATTCTTATTGCCCCCGACTGGGATTTACCCTTCGAGCTTATGTGCGATGCAAGTGATTTTGCTATCGGTGCAGTCTTGGGGCAACGCAAAACGAAACACTTTCAGCCTATACACTACGCAAGCAAAACCATGAATGAAGCTCAAACACATTACACCACTACAGAAAAAGAATTATTAGCTGTGGTGTATGCTTTTGAGAAATTTCGGACATACTTAATCTTGACTAAAAGCGTAGTGTATACGGATCATTCGGCTCTTAAATATCTATTTGCAAAACAAGATGCGAAGCCGAGATTGCTCCGTTGGGTTCTCCTCCTCCAGGAATTTGATATCATTATTCGTGATAAAAAAGGAGCTGAGAACCTGGCTGCTGATCATTTGTCCCGATTAGAGAACCCTCATCAAAATGTGTATGAGAAAAAGGAAATAAATGAAACATTTCCTCTCAAAACACTTAATGCGGTTACTTTTCGCGGAGATTCTACTACCCCATGGTTTGCCGACTTCGCAAACTATCATGCGGGTAACTTTGTTGTGAAAGGGATGTCAACCCAACAGAAGAATAAATTCTTTAAGGATGTTAAACATTACTTCTGGGATGACCCCTACTTATTCAAAATCTGTGTGGATCAAGTCATCCGACGGTGTGTATATGGACAGGAAGCCACTAAAATTCTTAAGGCTTGCCATGCTGGACCCACTGGGGGACATCATAGTCCCAATTACACCGCCAAAAAGGTGTTTGATTCCGGATTCTTTTGGCCCACAATTTATAAAGATGCCCAGGATCTCATTAAAGCCTGTGACGCTTGTCAGTGTCATGGAAACATTTCACAAAGAAATGAGATGCCACAAAATGCTATTCAAGTATGTGAAATATTTGATATCTGGGGCATTGACTTTATGGGGCCATTTCCATCATCCAGAGGAAACAAGTACATACTTGTGGCAGTTGATTATTTATCAAAGTGGGTTGAAGCAAAAGCTTTACCCACAAATGATGCCCGAGTTGTAGTGAAATTCCTGAAATCTCTTTTTGCCCGTTTTGGAACCCCACGTGCTATCATAAGTGATCGTGGTACGCATTTCTGCAATGACAAATTTGATAAAGTCATGCAAAAGTATGGTGTAACCCACCGTCTTTCTACCGCGTATCACCCACAAACAAGTGGGCAAGTGGAGGTTTCAAATCGTGGTATCAAAAGGATACTTGAGAGGACTGTTGGTGAAAACCGTGCTGCCTGGTCGGATAAATTAGATGACGCACTATGGGCTTTTCGTACAGCTTATAAAACACCCATTGGGTGTACACCTTACAAGCTTGTGTACGGAAAGACATGTCATCTACCGATGGAACTTGAGCACAAAGCCTACTGGGCTTTGAAACATGCCAACTTTGACCTCAAAACTGCGGGTGATCACAGAAAAGTTCAAATGAATGAATTAAATGAACTACGTGATCAGGCTTACGAGAACTCTTTAATCTATAAAGAAAAAACAAAGAGAATACATGACTCAAAAATAAAGAACCGCGTTTTTAACGTTGGTGATCGAGTACTTCTCTTTAATTCTAGATTAAAGATCTTCTCGGGTAAATTAAAAACCCGTTGGACTGGTCCATTTACTATCACTAAGGTTTATCCATATGGTACCGTTGAGTTATCTCAAAATGACGGTCCATGTTTTAAAGTAAATGGCCATCGTGTGAAACACTACTTTGGAGAGGACATCCCAAACATGGTTTGTTGGAACCATACTTTTGTATTTAGTCAAGTCTCGGTCATTACATTTTGTAATAGGTTGCTTTAGTATTTATTTCATTTAGTTTATGTTACAAGGCTTATGTGTTAAAGCCCTATGGGCCTTAAAGCCCACGAATTAAGAGATAAGGAAGGAAGGGAGTGTTGCCCTAACTCCTTCCTTATAAATAGAGAGCTTGTGTAAATATTTCATTTGTTGGTTATTTGATTATCTTAAGGAAACTCTTGCACTCTCACCTTTCATATTGTCTCATAATCAACCAATCTCATTTCTCATCTTATTTCTTTCTAAATCATACTTGTGTTTACAAAATGGTGACCTAACAAGTGGTATCATTCGCCTAATAGAGATTGAAGTGTTGTTCTTATTGTTAACGTGGGGTTTTTCATCATATTTCTTCATCTTTTTGCTTTTTTCTTGGTTTCTTACACTCAAATCTTAAAGCTTGGATAAGTTTTAAGGTTAATATAGTGTTTAGAAGCTTAGATATTGCATAAAGTATTGATCTTTGATAGGTTTTTAGGCTATTTTTTCATCAAAAAGTCATTTTTTGGTTGAACAGTACGTTTTACGCGTAAGTTGGTCGGAAAAAGTACTAATTCCAGCTGTCTACAGTGTTTTTTGGTCGGTTTACGCTTAAATTTTGGTCTAAACCCTTTTCTTACGCGTAAAATAGGTCTAAACCCTTTTCCTACGCGTAACTGTGGTTAAAACCCTGATCCTACGCGTAACTTGCTCATCTACGCCTTAAACCTACGCTTAAGTTAGATCCTACGTGTAAGTTTGATTTACGCGTAATTTTTCAGAGTCTACGCATAAGCTTCATCAACGGTCTTCTCTTTGTGCTACGGTGACTCAGTACTTCCCTAGCTTGGATAAGTTAGTGGAATACTTCGACTACGGATATCTTTCAAGCTTAGATAAGTTTGAAAGATTTGTTTGGTTGTTTAAACCTTACGCATAAGTCTAAACTTACGCATAAGCCTAAGCTTACGCGTAAAGAGAAAACTTACGCATAAACTATTAGTTTATGCATAACCTACTCTTTACGCATAACCTAAAGTTTACGCGTAAGATTAAGTTACGCGTAAGAATTGAACTTACCCCAAGGATTTTGGAACTTACTCAAAGGAACGTGCATTTCAATCTTCTACAAAGATCCATTTCTACACAAGTGTTCAAAGATGTCTCAACCACCTAATCATTACTTCCCTCATACTCAGCTACCTCAACATCAGCAGTATCAGCAACCTCAACATCAGCAGTATCAGCAACAACAATACCTTCCGCACCAAATGAATCAACAACCTTCTCAAAAACAAACATACAATCCACTACATCATTACCTAATGATGCAACAAAATCAGATCATTCCTCAACAACAACCATATCAAGTGCCACTACAAAACACTCAGTTTTCCTCCAAACAACCTCACTGGTTTGACAGAATGTGTGAAGTTATTACAACTCAACAATCCCGACATGAGGCAGGATCACTTGAAACACCTCCAATGCTTACACCTGGAAACTATGTTCAATGGTCAAGTCGATTCTTAAGATTTCTTGAACTAAAACAACCTCATGGGAAATTCTTGAAACAAGTGATACTTGAAGGACCATTTGAGTGGCCAACACGATTTGAAGCTGGTGATCCAACTGCTGATCCTCCACGTCCTCCTGGTGATAGACCTCTTCCAGAAACTTCACTCACTGAAGAACAGAAACTACATCGTGATGCTGATCAATATGCAATGGCTTATATACTTCAAGGTATACCAAATCCAATCTATCGAAGTGTCGATGCTCAGAAAACAGCCAAAGCTATGTGGGAACACGTTCATCTCCTTATGGAAGGCACTCAATTGAACAAAGATGATATGGAATCCAAACTCTACATGGAATACACTGACATCACAATTGAACCAGGAGAGACACTTGAATCCTACTATCATCGTTTCACAAATGTAGTCAATGATCTGGAACGTCATAAAATCACAGTACCAAGGATCGCTGTGAACTCCAAATTTGTTGGTAGTCTTGGCCCTGATTGGCATAAATATGTGACATTTGTTCGTCAAACGAAGAATCTTCATGATGCTCCATATGGCTTGTTGTATGATTTTCTGAAACACCATGAACCTGAAGTGGAAAAAGATAGAGCTCTACGAGGAGGATACACACCAACACCAACACCAAATTCTTTGGCTCTCGTAGCTCAATCTCCCTATGCTCCACCACCAATATCAAATCATGCATATGTTCAAGAGTAGAACTACTTCAGTTATCCACAATCTTCCACCTCGAACCAAATGGTCCCTTATGATTCATCACTACAAGATTCTTCTACTCAACTTGTTCCGTCAAACAACAATGATGCTGTGTACTACTCCAACTCCAATGATGATGACGATGATGACTTTAATACGTTGAATCAGGGACTTGCTCTTATTGCTCGTGCTTTCAGCAAATTCTCCAACAAAACAAACAACCGTCAACGTTCATCTTCTAACACAAGGAATCAAGCTGTTGTTAATGATGGAAGAGTGGAAATTCAGAATCGTAGCTATGGTCGATCTGGTTCAGGAAGCTCTTCAGGAAATTATGGGAATGGTCAGAGGTTTAGTAACAATGGAGGGTTCAGGAACAACTCAGGATCTTCTCAGCAAAGGTCTGAACTAGTTGCAACTAGAAACTCCAACTCAGGGAATGCAGTATGGTGCTATAACTGCAATGAACAAGGTCATATTGCTACAGCATGTCCCAAACCGAGAACTCGGGGTAGTAAGTTTCACAAGCAGGCATTACTCATGGCTCTTCAAGATGAAAAAGATGGACATTTCCCTGAACAGGACAACAACTTCATGGCAAATGTGAACAATGATGATGACATGGAAGATCTGGAAGCCAATGCTGCTGTGATGCTTATGGCCAACATGCAGGAACTTAAGCTCAATGATTCAGGTCCAGTGTATGACACTGACGGCTTGTCTCAGGTACATGACCTCAATGCATGCCTTATTAATGAAATAATCTCACCTTCTGCTTATGAATCAGATATGGCGCAAGTTGTTCCATGTAAATCATCTTCATCGTCTCAAACAGATGAACAAATAAGCACAGTTGTCATATTCGATGATGACACAGTTGTTTCATTTGATGATCCTATTGAGAATGATAAACATGATCATGTAGAACAACATGAACCATCATTTGATCCAGACCCTGACCTAATATTGTTTTCTAAACAACTGGATGATCAACAATTGCAAATCATTAAATGCAACGAGACAAATAAAGTTTTGAAAGAAAAAAATGCGTCACTTGCAAGAGATATTGAGTGTTATAAAATTCAGCTTTCAAATCAGGAAGACAAAATTAAACATGCAAAAAGTTTTGAAAAAGCTTTTCAAGATTCTTACAACAAAGAACAAGATCTTCAACGTAAAATGCAAGATTTAATTGAGTCAAACGGAAAGTTGATTTCGAAACTTGAAAGTGAGAAGTGTGAATTGAAAATGCAAGTTGAACGTCTTCAAAGAGACCTTTCAAAAACTGAAACAGAATTGTCAAATTGCAAAAAGGAGTTTTGTGAACATAAAACACGAAAAAGGAAGTATATAGATGACTTACTTGGTGATATTGTTGATCTTGAAAAACAACTCAAAGAATTTCGTCACATTGTTTACAAACACGGGAACTCTGTCACAACAATTCAGAAATTTGCTTTAAAACCGAGACCCGATAAAGGATTTGCACTTTGCGATTTCAAATCAATGTTTCTTCACACAGCTTTTAAAGAAAATCCTAAGATTTACAGTATTGATCATATGTTTGATAATACAATTGTGCGTGCTGTTGTTTTTGATACTGAGGAAGAAGAAGAACTTGAAGACGAGAGTCGATCAAAAATGAGTTATGTTCAACACTGGACACCATATGACTATTCAAAAGCTCCACCTCTTTCTAAATCTTTTGTTACTCAAAAGGATTTACCTGAGAAATCATGGTTTATCGAAGAGTCATATGTTTCATCTCATAATGAGGCCCCTGTCCAAACTGTAGCACAAATAAATGGTCCTTTACCATCATCCGGTGAACTTACACCTTTACCGAAAACGTGTCGTGTCTTAAATTATTTCAAAACCTTTATGGAAGACATCGAAATTTTGGAGGAAACAATTGAACGTAATTCTGAAATAAAAATTGAAACTTTTCAATCTGCTTACGAGCGAGAAAAGAGAGATATTTTTCAAAAACAAATGAAGCCAATTGTTCAACACCTCCGTCTATGTGCTACACGTTGGGATCAGGAACTTCAAAAGGAGGTCAAAAATATGATAAACGTTTTCAATGCAACTGAAAATGACATTTTGGTTCAAAAGCAAAGAAATAGAGTTTTAAACAATGATGCTAATCGACTCTTGGAACAAGTTCTCAATGCTGATATTTTGTCTGTTATCATGAATGCTCTCTATAAATCTGGTACTTCTATGCTTATGGATGATCTTTGTGTTGATAATAACCTGTTGAATGAGGAAATTGAGACACTTAAACAGGAAAATGATAAGTTGAGAATTAAAAATGATGATGTGACAAAACAATTTTCAAAAGAAATTTGTCAACTCAATCAAAGGCTTGAATGGTGTCAAGCTAAAAGTCTTGAAAGGGAATTGAAGTTTCAAAGTCAAAATGTTTCAAACTCTTGTCAGATTTGCAAAAACAACGAGTCTTTAAAAGGTCGGTGTCTCCGATACGAGAAAGAAATTGCGGATTTAAAAATTGAAAACGCCGAATGGCAACAAAACCGCGATGACATCAAATATTGCAATGGTTTACTTGAGTCTGAAATTCAGGACAAAAATCACATCATCATTGATTTGAAAGAGAAAGTTAAGCTACTTCAAAAAGGAAAAATGGTTGACACCACGGTGATAGCACCAGGAATGTATCAATTAAACAAAACTGATAAAGGAAAGGTTGTTCAAAACACTAATGTTGATAACTCCACTTCTACAGGACTAGTCTCCACTTCTAACGTTAGCAGACCCAAGCGAAAAAGTAAAAAGAAGAATAGGATCTTGCAACGTAAGAGAGGACACCTAGAAGCTCAAGAAGTAGAAGACCAACTTAGGAATTTGAATAAAACTCATGTTGCATCAGATTTAGATTCTAATCTGGCAAATTGTAATCAAAATCTAAATGTAACGAATGATGAACCTTTGAATGTTTTGAATATTAATGCATCTTGTGTGTTTTGTCATAAAAGCGTATCATCTGGTGATCATACAAAATGTTTAGCTAATTCTCTTCTCAATCGTCATAAGAAACGTAGGACACGCATTCCTTTTAGGCCCACTACTGCCTCTAAGTCTAACTTAGGAAAGCCGTCTTCTACGGTTTCTAATGATATCACAGTTACCCCCATAGGTGCCGAGAACAAATCTAGGAATGAGCCAACTACTAATGCATTTAACATTAAGAAAGCAAAAACTAGTTGGAACTGGCAACGTTGGTTACAATACAAACCAGACTTTAAATGGATTCCTAAATTGTTGAATACATGTGTTACTAACCAACAGGAACCCGCATTGTCTTTGGGTTCCACCCTTACTTCTGTTCCATCCGTGTCTTCTTCTTGTGATACAGGTGGTACAGCTCGTTCTCTGGATTGTTGATAGCGAATGCACCCGACATATGACAGGCAATCTCAAACTGTTACACAACTTTGTCTCAAAGTTCATTGGTACTGTCAGATTCGGGAATGATCATTACGCTCTAATCATGGGATATGGTGACTATATCAGCGGGAACATTGAAATCAGTCGTGTTTACTATGTGGAAGGCCTTAGACACAGCCTTTTCTCTGTTGGTCAATTCTGTGATGGGGATCTAGAAGTTGCATTTCGTGAGAAAACCTGCTTTGTTCGTGACTTACAAGGAAACGATCTAATGTCGGGTTCACGTGGCTCCAATCTTTATACAATATCAATGTCAGATATGATTGCAACATCTCCGATATGTCTTCTCTCCAAAGCAGAATCAACTAAATCTTGGTTATGGCACAAACGTCTTTCACACTTGAATTTCAGAACTATGACTGACCTTGCTCGTTATAAACTTGTCGATGGATTTCCAAGATTCCGTTTTACCAAAGATCACTTATGTCCAGCCTGTGAACAAGGAAAAAGTACTCGTGCTCATTTTCCTTCTAAACCTGAGCAAAGTACGAATCATGTTTTACAAATGCTTCATATGGATTTATGTGGACCGATGCGTGTTCAAAGTATCAACGGTAAACGCTACATACTAGTAATTGTAGATGACTTCTCCAGATGGACTTGGGTTTATTTCTTACGAAGTAAAGATCAGGATCCTTCAATGATCATCACCTTTCTCACTAAAATTCAAGTTCAGTTACGCAACACGGTACGAATAGTCAGAACTGACAATGGAACTGAATTCAAGAATCAGACACTTCGGTCTTATTATGAGAAAGTGGGAATTGAACATCAAACATCTATTCCTAGAAGCCCAGAATAGAATGGAGTTGTTGAAAGACGCAACAGGACGTTAGTGGAAGCTGCTAGAACTATGTTGATTAATGCTCAATTACCAGATTACTTGTGGGCAGAAGCTGTTTCAACCGCATGTTATACTCAAAACCGTTGCATGATCACAAAACGCCATCGCAAAACACCATATCAAATTGTTCACAAAAGAAAACCGAACATCGATTACTTTCATGTATTTGGAGCACTTTGTTATCCGAAAAATGATCGTGATGATTTAGGTAAACTTAAAGCAAAGGCTGACATTGGAGTGTTCGTTGGATACTGTGAAAATTCCAAAGGTTTTCGGATATGGAATCGTCGTACAAGAGAAATTCAAGAAACCATTCACGCTAATTTTGATGAACTCACACAAATGGCTTCTGAGCAACACAGCTTAGGACCCGAATTCAACCGTCTTAACTCTCCGGAATCTTCGGCTGAACCGTTGCCACTCAACCGCAAAGAATTGGAAACCTTGTTTGCTCCACTATTTGATGATACAATTGTATACCGTTCTTCTGAGGTCTCACCTAATTCCGCTGCTCAACCTGACAATATTCCAGTACCAGACTCACCTCAACAAACTACTACAAGTGTTGCGAGAAACGGTCCTCCAATTGCATCACCATCTACAGTAGAACAAACTGTTTCTAACTCCCACCATTCAGCTGAAGATCCCACACCACAATCAGTTCCCCAACCAGCAGAGCAAGATCCTGATGCGTTCTTTAATCCGTTTGCACCGGCTCCTATTGTTCCTGATATAGCTGAGTCGTCAACACGTAATTTGGATCCTGCTAACATGCGAGATACCTATCAACTACACCCTTCCACACATAAATGGACTCGAGACCATCCACTAGTTCATATTATTGGCCATCCAGATGCACCTGTAATGACAAGACAACGACTTCACACGGATGGAGAAACTTGTATCTA
Source organism: Artemisia argyi (assembly GCA_030686995.1). Taxonomy (NCBI): domain Eukaryota; kingdom Viridiplantae; phylum Streptophyta; class Magnoliopsida; order Asterales; family Asteraceae; genus Artemisia; species Artemisia argyi. Next base: position 47,177,063 of record CM060681.1, on the reverse strand, counting down.
TGCACTCACAGTTTGTCACGAAGAACCTAAGAACATTAAAGATGCAATGACTTATGACAACTGGGTTGAATCTATGCAAGAGGAATTTCAGCAATTCATAAGACTGGAAGTCTGGGAATTAGTTGAAAGACCTGACGGAGTCTTTGTCATCGGGTTAAAATGGATTTGGAAGAATAAGCTTGATGCTGAAGGAACTGTCATACGTAACAAATCACGCCTGGTAGCGAAAGGATACTCTCAACTGGAAGGACTTGATTTTGCTGAATCCTTTGCTCCAGTGGCTAGACATGAAGCGGTTCGGATCTTTTTGGCCTATGCTGCACACAGGAACATGGTTGTTTACCAAATGGATGTGAAAACCGCATTTCTTAATGGAGAACTCCGTGAAGAAGTTTATGTTAGTCAACCTGAAGGCTTCGTTGATCCTGAGCGTCCTAACCACGTTTACCGACTCAAAAAGGCACTCTACGGACTCAAGCAAGCCCCACGGGCGTGGTATGACAAACTGTCCACTTTCTTGCTGGTCAATAAATTTTCAAAAGGATCAGTGGATCCAACACTATTTACAAAAACCTACGGGGAGGACTTACTTGTTGTTCAAATATATGTCGATGACATCATTTTTGCCTCAACAAAAGAAGTTACTCTAATGATTTTGCAAAATTAATGAAAGATAATTTTGAAATGTCCATGATGGGTGAACTTTCGTTCTTTCTAGGACTACAAGTTCATCAATCACCCCGTGGAATTTTTATAAATCAGTCCAAATATACTCTTGAAATTTTAAAGAAACATGGAATGATGTCTTGTGATACTTATAATACACCGATGGGCTATACCACAAAACTAGATGCTGACTTACATGGGACTCCCGTTGACCCTACCAAATACCGAAGTATGATTGGGTCCCTCATGTATCTCACAGCTAGTAGACCTGATATAGTATTTGCTGTCTACATGTGCTCTCGTTATCAGTCCAAACCAACTGAAAAACACCTCAGTGAGGTCAAGCGAATCCTTCGATACATAAAGGGAACCATTAATTTGGGAATCTGGTATCCGAAGGATTCTGGTTTTGAACTAATTGCTTTTTCAGATGCTGACCATGCAGGATGTTTAGACACACGCAAAAGTACATCTGGTGGATTAAAATTTCTCGGAGACAAACTTGTGTCATGGCAATCAAAGAAGCAGGACTGCACATCACTGTCGTCTACAGAATCTGAATATGTAGCCATGTCCGCCTGTTGTGCTCAAGTCATTTGGATGAGATCACAACTTAAGGATTATGGCTACCTATTCAACAAGATTCCCATCTACTGTGATTCCAAAAGTGCAATTGCTATCTCCTGCAACACCGTACATCATTGCAAATCCAAACACATCGATCTCCGATATTACTTCATCAAAGAGCATGTAGAAAAGGGTACCGTTGAACTTTATTTTGTTGGGACTGAGTACCAACTGGCGGACTTACTTACCAAATCTTTAGCACCATCAAGGTTTGCTAGTCTAGTTCACCAAATTGGTATGCGATGTTTGACTCCAGAGGATCTGGAAAAGTTTTTAAAATACAATTGATCGTCAAACATCACAACTATCTTTGTAAATATTTTTTCAAAAACAAAATACAAAAATATAAAACCAATCAAAAACTCAAAAAGATTTTTGGACTTTCAAAAAAAAAATGCAAGTATAAACCACCTCTTTCAACACTATTTTATAAAAATGTCTTCAATTATTTAAAACAAGTGTTGAGGGGGAGGAAAATTCATGTTTTTCAAATTTCTCTAAGATATTTTGTCTTTTATACTTGCATTTTACCAAAAATAAATACGTTTTTACCATATGTGTTGATTCAATAAGTGTTTCGGGTTACTCTCCTTGACCAATATAATTAATTTTTCAGTCTTGACTACGGTCTAAGGTCGAGGGGGAGTAGCACAAGTTGTTCTTATCATGTCTTGGTGTTAACTAACGAAAGTTACATGTGATTAAGTGTTTAAAGCATTAAGAATAAATGTTAGTTAAGGTTAAGGGACTAATTGTGTCAAGTTTTCAAACTTGTTTTAACTATTGGTCAAAACTCACTTGACCCACGCATTTACTGCACCTGCAAATAGCATTTACACTTTCACCTAATCAATCTAACGATCCACAATCATTCTCTTGATCTAATCATCCATCTTCGAATCTGTAAGTGATAACATGCTTTGATCATTATTGCTAACAAGGGTTTTAATTTTCATAACAATCCAACGGCTCAATCAATCACAATCGTTTAATTTGTTTTTTGAGTTGTGCGTAAAATTTGAACCCAGAGATTAGTTGTTTTATAATTGATTTTGTTAGTGGGAAATGGTCCTTGGATGATTATCAACATGTATCTTAACCCCAATCACGCCCAGATATACTAATCGATCGAGTTTGAGATTAGGGTTCATACGTAGGATTTGGGGGTTCTTGAGTTTGAGCATTAGGATTGTAATTAGTGATGGGGATAGTGTTTGTGTATGCCTAGGATCATTTGTATCTGGTTTAATTGCATCTTAATCATGCTTAGTTCTTGAATCTAAGGTTTAGGGTTCGTATGACACTAGCAGATTTCATCTTGAGATTCTGTGGATGATTTGTGTTTATATTTGAACCATATGATCCTTATGTTGTTAGAAACATTTGCCCTATGCTTAGACATACCCAGATTCATGTTTGATTGTGATTGTGATTAGTTGTTCATGCGTGTTTACGCGTTAAGTTGGATTTTGGCATGTTTACGCTTTAAATGTGTGAATTAAGTGTGTTGGGTTAATTGTTGATCAGTGGTAATGTTTGTACACTTTCAGGAAACATACAACTCGAATTTCAAAGGTGATTTTTCTGGAAAAAGACATTTCTACGCACAAATTACTCATCCTACGCGTAAGATTGAATCTTACGCGTAAGATTCGACACGTAGACAAACAATGTCTTGGATAAGACATTGTTTACGCATAAAAGAATAACTTACGCTTAAGTTGTTTCTTACGCGTAAGTCATGATCTTACGCATAAGTTTAAACCTACACACAAGTTATATCTTACGCTCAAAGTTCAATTCTTTGCCTAAGTTCTAATCTTACGCCTAAGATTTAATCCTACGCGTAAAATTAAGCCTACGCAGAAGTTGAACTTACGCGTAACATATAAAGTTATGCGTAGAAATTAAACCTACGCATAATTTCATTTCCTACGCGTAATATAAGTTATGCGTAGATTTTTCTACTTACGCGTAAACTTGTCAAATTCATGAAATTTTCTAAGTGTTGTTATATTTCCAATGTGTTATCTCTTGTAGTGATGAACTCATGTTGTAACTTAAGTGTTATAAGTTTCTATCATGTGATTCAAACATAAGTTTGTCATATAACAAAAGTTTTTCACACACAAACACCCACTGATCAATCGATAATGTGTTCATAATCTAGTAATTGAATGTCTGTGCTAACAAAGTATATCATTGCTATGTTTGTGATTGTTTATGATCAAACCAGATGGCAGAACACAATGACATTCCTTATGGACCTGAACCTGAACCCATACGTGCATGGGAAGACACCTTTCCTGAGAACTACTCCAGAAAGATAGGAAAGAACAATCTGAGAGTCAACTTCAACAACATTACATGCAATGAGTCTTCTTGCCTTGTTGCAGTAGATGATCTTATCTATCACCCGTGCAAAGTTCTACTCACCAAATCTGCTGCAGTGGCATGCTTCTACATACATCAGTTTTGGCACACACTCCACTTGGACCTCCTTGAAGAATCCTTTACTTGTATGCTTCACATGAGACAAGTCACGGTCGACAAGGATCTTCTCCGTAGTGTTCTTGGACTTCCCGAACTTGAACCTAATGTAGAATATGACCAAGTTCCCAGTGAAGAAGAATTGATAGAATGGCTGAGAGATATTGGGTATGATGAGTCTGAAGAGGTAATGACTAGGCACTCTAAGGTCAATATCAGATTTCTTCCACAGCCTTGGAGAACTCTCTACATCATCATTGCCAAGTCACTATCTGGCAGAGACACAGGCCATGAACACCCTAAGCTCCAACATCTCAAGCTGTTTTGGGCTATTGCTAATGTCAAGAATGTTAATTATGCCAGCATTATCTGGGAAGACATTGTGTGGCACATACAACACAAGACGACCAATATTCCATTCGTCCATTTCACCAAGCTTCTCATTGCAAGCTTCATCCATGAATATGATGACATACCTCAAAGACTGAATGATGAGTTTCAGCACACATACAAGAATGAGGACACACTTAAGGTCATCAAGAGAATGGATACTAGTACAAGGAAACAAGGAAAGAAACTTCCTGATTGCCTCCTGACTAAGAAGGTTCAAGAATGCAATAACTACAAGTACTACCTTCAAGCTCTTGAAGCAGATAAAGTTGGGTTCTTGGACGAAGTTGTTCTACCGTCATACATGCAGAAGAAAGAAAAGAAAGGTAGCAAATCTGGCAGCTCAGAAAGTTCTACCAAGACCAAACCTAAGAAAAAGGGATCACTTAAGATCAGAATTCCTGCAAAGAAACCAACTGCTGAACCTGGGTGGTTTCCCTCACCACAACCTTCTCCAAAACCTGCTGACTCTGAACAAACCGAATCCGACGAAGGTCCTATTTACAGTGAAGCCTATGCCAATATCACCAAGAAAGTCAATCTTGATGAAATTGACGATAAGGATTTGACGTTCGAAGATTGGGATAAGATTATTGACGAATCTGCTGATCATGCTGAATCCCCCGCACATCTCTATCAACGACCACTCACCAAAGCTCAGACGATTTTGGAAGAAGAAAGGATTAGAAGAGAAAAGATGAAGCAACCAGTATCTGCTGAACATGAGACTGAAGGCCTTTCAGTCGAAGAAGAAAATGAAAGGGCTCTCAACCTAGGTCTCCTCCACAGCCGAATTGATACATTCAATGCTGATCTACCTCCACCTCCAGTGTTCTCTCAGACCACCGAAGCTGGCGGATCAAGCAGCATTCCTGAGCCTACCACATGGATCGCCACAGACTTAGTTGTTTATGACAATCCCTCAGTGTCTCCCACCGACATTGAAATGACTATGGGAGAGGAAGAAGAAGGAGATCCCATGGATACTGATGCTCCAAGGCTTATGTCTATGGAAGAAATGGAGCTCAGAGAAAGGGCTCAGGAAGAGGAACTGAAAAGAAAACAAGAAGCTGAAGAGGCCAGGCTTGAAGAGATTGCTCAAGCTAAACTGGAAAAAACAATCAGAATGGAAGAGAGCGGGAAAGCAGAAGAGGCAGCCAAGCTGGCTGAAGAAAAGTTAAAGAAGGAAGAAGAAGCCAGGCTTGCTGAAGAACTAAGGCTTAAGGCCGAAGCTGAGAAACGAGCTGAAGAACAAAGGGTGATAGAAGAAGCAGCCAAAGAAAAGATAGTTGAACAACCCGAACCAAAGAAAGGAGATGACAAAGACTCTACCACCATCATTGAATCATCACAGTCATCTCCTCCTGCATCTGAATCAACACATGACAAATCAATCAAGAAACCGAGCACCAAAGCCTCTGCTGCATCAAAGTTACTCAAGTCAGCTTTCAAAAGAGTACATGAAAAGAAGAGAAGCAGACTGGAAGATCAGGTTGCAACACTTGTAACCCAAGTTGCTGAATTGACGAAGCTGAACTCGAACGTCCAAGAGCTACAAGACAAAGTTGATACTTTCTTAGCTAAAGACGTACAAGAGAACTTGGAAGCCGCTCTAGCAGCTCAAGCACAAGAATACATGGCACAACACTTAGTTGCTGAGTTGAAAGATCTGCTGGCACCCATGAGAGACGAACTCACCAAGTTCGCAGAGCAAGCAGTCAAGAAAGTGATTCGATCAACCACATTCACTCTTCGAGCTGACAAGTCCACTGTTCCACTACCAGGGCTATCTCTGGATGAATTGGAAGCTCAACTCTTAGAAAAGCTGGCAAACAAGTTCACCTTGACTCATGAAGAAGCCAAAGTCCTGGAAGCATTAAAAGACAAGATGAACAAAGATACGTGCAGCACAGAGGCCGATAAGCTGAAACGTCAAAGAGATGATGAAGACAGGGATCCGAATTCTCAGGCAAAGAAACAAAAACAAGCCGAAGGACCCTCAACTCATACACCGGCCATCCCCCCAACCACAACAACTTCCTCACAACAACCGAAGGCATCAGGTTCTGCTCCCAAGGCACACGACCACTTCGAATACACTGGTGGTGACGACATACCTCAACCCGATGAAGTCCCAGAACTGTCTCCTAAGAAGAAGAAGAAAGACAAGAAAGGAAAGCATCATCAACCCAAACCGGACACCTCATCTAAAGGCACCGAACCAAAGAAACCTAAAACAGTCCTTAGCTGGCTAGATCAAGACAATAGTGCTGAATACTCCTGGTTTGAGAAGATGATCAACTCGCAACCACCACTGGAAGACAATCATGAACCTCAAGATGGTCGAACGGTGGAATATGCTCAAATGATTCAGCAAAAGTTTAAGATGAAAAAGATGAATAAGAAAGAGCTGCGAAGAATCAAGAATGATGCTTTCAATCTTCTGAAAGATAGGTCTGCTAACTCAATCGAGCTTGAATACCATCTGGAAAATATTGCTCGAGCTATGTCAAGCAATATTGACTGGATCAATCCTGAATCATATGTCGATCCGGTCACAAAGAAAACCGCACCTTACATTACTGACTGGTCCAAACCACTACCGATGATTGGGAAGCCTAAGGAACCAAAGATCCCATACAAGTTCTTCTACAACACAGACTTGGAATTTCTGAAACTTGGCAGCAAGATTGAGAAGAAGTACGTTACCTCACTCGCCTTTCTCCCTGCAGCTCGATATCTCAACAATGCCATCGAAGAAGAAGCTTCAGCATTATTCGTTGACAAAATTGTTGAATATGACCGGAATGCTCTTTACGGCATACATCATTGGCCAACTAACCGGGCACAGTACTATCGAAGCAGCAGACTTAATCAGACGATGGGTGATGTAGAAAGTGATCTGAAGATAGTCTCCATTCAATTCATCTCGACTGTCACTTTCTTTGGGTACCCCTTCCTCAGCAAAATCACACTGAAAAGACTTGATGAAAAGGAGTACGATATTTCCGAGTCTGACTTTCCACGACTACGTCTCAACGACATCGAAGACATGTACCTACTCAAAGTTCAAGGAAAACTCTGTGGCTTGCCTAAAGAGATGCAGCTTGCCTTTATCCAAGCTCTTCTAATCTTCATCAGGCAGATTGTCATAAGAGAAAGAGTTGAAGATCTTCAGTTGGGAGTAGAAAGTTATCAGAAGAAGCTCAATCTCACCAAACCAAACCTGTTTGACATCCCCGACCTTCAACATCTACCCCAATACTCCCTGATCAGACGTCCATTTGGGTTCACCTACCGCAGTATTAATGGTCGCAACTGCTTTATGGGTTATGAAGAAATTCATAAGTTCTGTGATGAAACCCTGAAGTTCGTCAGAGATGGGATCAAAGGCAGAATCAATGACATAGAACTGGGGAAATCCAAAAGGTGGAACACCAATGAAGCCAGGGATGCTCGCAGATTCATCTTAAGGATTGAGAACAGATTGAAGCACAGGGATCAGTTTCGAAGGTTGGAAAGTTATGTTGGAGGCAGACAGAAGTTTCCGGTGTTGACATTTCAGAGACCTGATTGGTAGTAAAATTGTAAGAATTTGATTTGATTTGTCAATAATTTACTTCATAATGGTTTGTGCACACATTACAGTGCACAACCCGAACTTGTAAAGAAAGGACCCTGAGGTACGCATCAGTGCCTCAATCCTAATATAAGGAGCGAAGGCTTCTTACTTTTGAGTAGAATTAATCAAACATTTATGATTTTTCATAATTCTGCTCAAAAGGACAAGTATTTCACCTCAATAAGACCTAATCACTTGTTGAGGGGGAGCACTTGTCAAAACAAAATACTTTGTTCACAATCTAAAGTTCTTGGTGAATCTCCCCATAAGACTCAAAAAGCATATTTTAATCAAAAGTTTAACAAAAACAACATCTCATATGCTATTTTTGAGGGGGAGAAAATGAAAAAGTGATTAAAATATACGAAGTAAAAGCTGAAAGTTGTATCTTGTGTGAGCTAGACTCAGATTCACCCATGAATTGACGAGACAATAAAAAGTTAGTAAAATCGAAAGGACTTATCCTCGACGGGTAATAACATCAAGTTAGTTACTAGAGCTAGTTGTCACCTAAAAGCTGACAATGTATCTCTTTAACTAACCACGTAAGCATGTCTCGAAAAGGATTTGTCTTAGTAGAAATGTACCGTCTCGAGAAACTTTCTGTGGACTTGACCAGGCCGGGTAATAACTTCAAGCTAGTTTAACTAGTGATGTAAGCGTGTCTCGAATCGGTCTTGTTCACTGAAAGTGGATCAATTCAAAAGTACTTGCTCCTCCCGCATGTGCAAATTTATTAAACACTTATGAGCACATGTGCAGGGGGAGCCCTTCAAAAGTGTACACAAAACTCTCAAAGTGTTAACCAAATTATTTGATTATCACAAACACTTTGAGAGATTTTCTATCAAAGGTTTCTTGGCTACTGTCGGAGTTATAAGGTGATTAAGATAGGAATATCCGTCCTATGATCCGCCAGAGCCGGAGGGATCTACCCAAGGACATCTCCCATAGTTAGAATTAGAAGTCCTTAGGTATGATACGAAAAAAAAAAGGATAAAAGAATGAAAGGGAAAGAAGGAGTTGAAGAATTAAAAAGAAAAGTAAAGAAAAGGGTGAAAAGAAATAGCCCTCCTTATGATTCAACCTTAGGGCAGACACCGGGTTCAATACGTATGCTACTGGCTGTTGCAAAAGACAACACCGGTATTGAAGATTAAGCCGTCATGGACCCAGTGACGCAATGCACTAAACCTTCTTAACCACTTAAGTTCTCTTAAAAGAGCTTGTTTCATTCTCACGGGGAACCTGTGTAATCTATCGACCTATCTCTTAGAGACGGTTGATATTGAAGAAGGAGACCCCTCCCTAGTCTCCGCATAGGAAACCTAAGTGTGCACTTATAGAGTCTAGAGCCTCGAGATACATCAAAGATCTCTTAGGAACACTTAGTATTTCTACAACTGGTGTTCTACATCAATGGACACCAGCTGTAAATTATCGAGTCCTTCGCAGATCTTAGCAATCTGCCGAGAACGTTTATGAGAGGATTACCTAAGTATTTCTCAATGATTGAACGGAAATCCTGCCAGGGTCAACATCAAACAGCCCTGACAGCAGGTCACTTCGGTAACCCCACAAGGGTTACGCTTAGTGTTTGCGGTGGTTCCATTACGGTCTACAGTCGTGGAGTGATCCCCAGCGACTCACCCAGTCATTGAGCTACTCAGTAGGTCTCGTAAGCTCCTTCGGGAGTATCTGATATGGGAACGGCCTGGATAAGGATTAGAAGGAGTCTTCACAATATGCTGTTGATGAGCTCTAATTCCTTATCCGTAAGTACCGGTTGTTTTATTGCTAACTGTTTACTCGCAGGTACCTCACTTCCATGATGGTAGATTCCAACATGCTCATACATACATCTTGAAGCAAAAGATAGCTCCCCCAAAGATCTTAACAACACAAAGTTCCAAGAAAGATTCTACAACAATAAGAAGAATCTACAAAGTATAAAGACAAAGATCTCAATGTATCAAAAGGAACTTCTTGCACGTGACAGTCTAAGTCCAAAGATGTATGAGTATGTTGGAATGGCGGACAACCACCACAGACACAGGAGTGACGAACGGCAGATTACTTCATAACACAATCACTACATCATCACCAAAGAACAAAGACAGAGAGCAAAGTATATTCATTATCACTCAACCATTTTTTGAAGACGTCTAGAGTTTTACTTGTCACAAGTCAACGACAAAGATGAAGACGTCAAGCAACCGTGATGACCGACCCTTAGGGGGAGATTGTTGGAACCATACTTTTGTATTTAGTCAAGTCTCGGTCATTACATTTTGTAATAGGTTGCTTTAGTATTTATTTCATTTAGTTTATGTTACAAGGCTTATGTGTTAAAGCCCTATGGGCCTTAAAGCCCACGAATTAAGAGATAAGGAAGGAAGGGAGTGTTGCCCTAACTCCTTCCTTATAAATAGAGAGCTTGTGTAAACATTTCATTTGTTGGTTATTTGATTATCTTAAGGAAACTCTTGCATTCTCACCTTTCATATTGTCTCATAATCAACCAATCTCATTTCTCATCTTATTTCTTTTTAAATCATACTTGTGTTTACAAAATGGTGACCTAACATGGTTGTCCCGGATCTCCAAACTTTCCCCAAGGACAATTAAATTCGGGGTCGAGTCAAGCTAGTGACTCGGGAATCAAAAACAAGCCTCCTCATGAACAAATCAATTCGAGGTCGAGTCAAGCTAGTGACTCGGTAATCAAAAGCATAGCAATATGGGTTTTCACTCATATTTCTGATTTCTTTCTCTTTTCTACCACCTAGTGTGGGGGAGATGCCCCACATGTTGTATATATGTATATATCTTGAAAAAAAAATAATAAAATAAAAATAAATAAATAAATAAATAAATAAAAAGTTCAAAACAAAAGAAAAAAGTGAGTTTGTATGTAAATAGCCTAAAATAAAGGTTATTAATATTTCCTTCTTACGTTCTAAATATCGGTTTAAAACCCGGTGTTATGAATATTGAGAGCAATATTCATTTCTAAGTGGGGGGGGGGGGGGGGGATTCTCACGAATTCAAACACATGTTCCATCAAGCACCCTCATTTGATCAAAATTTAAAGTTTTTTCACACTTAGAAATGCAATAAATGGTATCAATCCTTCATGTCTAACCCACAACAGGATTGGCTAGTCCAGGAGCAAACGGCTCTTGGTAAAGACATCTCAAAACCGTTGATGGCTTGCAATTTGCCAAAAATTGTATGGTTCCTCAACTTCCCATTATCCTCAAAAGCTAATGAGTTGGCTAGCCCGCAAGATTATGGCTTGTGGTAAAGGCCGTAGAAAATCCATAATTGGTAATCAGCTCACCAAGATGTTGACTATTCCATCAAGAGTTGGCTAGTCCAGAAGCAAACGGCTTTTGGTAAAGACTAATCAAATCCGTTGACAGCTGGTGATTTGCTCAAAATCACACGGTTATCAGGTGTGCCACAGTTCTTACACTTGGCTACTCCAGAAGTGATGGCTTTTGGTAAAGAGTAAAAATCCATTAATTTTTTTCTCAAATAGATTGCTAGGGACTAGCAATAGTTTAGTGTGGGGGATTGATGAGTGTGTAAATACTCATCATTTCTGTTACATTTAAGCTGCAAAAACATATGAAAACACACAGGAATGCCTTGAAATACATAAAATTATCCCTGGATTGTGTTTTTATGCAAAAGGATTGAAAACTGATGAAAAACAAAACATTTCACATAATTTACAGTTTCAGTCCCTGAACTTTGAAAAATTGGCAAAACTAGTCCCTGGTAAATCAAAACATGCAAATATCATCAATGGTCCTTAGGGATTCATAAGTTGTCAAGAAAAGTCCTTTAAAGTTTAAAAATTGCAAAATGGCAACTTTGGTCCCTCAACTTTGAAAAGTGTCAAAAATAGTCCCTAAGGTTTTATAAATACAAAAATATGGGAAATAAGCCTTGTACTATTCTAAATTGACAAAATTGGTCCTTATGATAACATTTGAGAAGTTACAAAATAAACCCTTCAACTTTCAGAAAATTACAGAATAGGTCCCTGGAGTTTGAGGAATTGGCAGAAATGGTCCCTGGAGGTTTTAAATATGGAAAATTGCATCTATGGTCCTTGGGTTATTATTCTATGACAAGATTGGTCCCTTATGATACTTAAGAAAGTTGGCATGTTCAGTCCTTAATGTTTCAGCAGTTTACATCTTTGGTCCTTGGGCTTTACATGCTACAAACCAAACGGATCCAATCTATTAAATAAATAAACCAAACAAACAAACCCACCCACTATTAAACCCAACACCCCTCACCCAGCCCACTCCTAGGCCCAGTCCACACCCCTTTATAATAATACCGGGGTTTGACCCTGGTCAAAATACCACCACCCCGCCATCAATGTTCACCCGTCTCTCCCATACCACCCAGTCACATACCAGGTGGTTTTTACCACCTGTTTTCACCCTCCACCTCACTACTCTACTCACCCACTCCCTCCACCACCTCTGTGACTACAACCCACCACAATAAATGCACTTCTCACCCAAAATTCCCTGCAAACCAGTTCCACTCCTCTGTTTTCCATCCTAAGCTCCAACTTGCATCAAAAATATCTTCCATGTCTCCCTACACCTCATACATCATTCCAAAATTCTTTAATTGCAAAATCTCTGCCTCAAGCAACCTTTGTGGAATTTGGCGCCAAAATTGATTTAAACGGCTTGGATGGGTTTGACTCATCCAACGGCTAGTTTTATTGATGGGAAAGGTTCAGAGATACATGGGGAGTTCAATTATGCTATAAAGAAAGAAGGGAAAGCAGAAGACAAAGATATCTAGTTTAATTTTAAATAATGTATGTCGACTTTTTCATGTTTGTATTTCCAGTGTTGTATTAAGCTCTAAGTTACTTTGTCAAGTGTTTTCATATTGTAATCAAGCTATTTCAAGTACTCAATTACATTATAAATCTCAATATCAGTTTATGCCAGTTTTGAGTTTTCAAAAATTCTCATGTGTCTTGATATTGTGTTCTTAGCTGATGATATAGACATAATAAGCTCACATAAGCTCCCAGGAAGTTCATAAATGCTTCTAGATACCTTAAAACTTAGTTTAATTACCTAAACTCATAAATCACAAATTGGTCAACGAAAGTCAAACTATGCAAGTTTTGAGTTTGGATTCTGATTCAGAGTGATTTGAAAAGGGAAGCAGCTTGGATTATGGTTTAGAGACTCATGGGAGTCACATAAATTGATCTTGGTTCATGGTTCCAATGTTCACAGTTTCATCCATTTTGTAAGTTTTTATGTCAATATTTCATACTACTATTTACATACTTAATTTGCTTAGGTCTCTGTGTTTTCATGCTTATGAGTTGTTGTTAAGATAATATAAATCTTAATATAGATAGCTTATTAATCAGATATCATTTGTACTTAAAATAAAAAATTCTCACAGTGGAAAACTCATAATTAGCAAATCTGAGTTGTAAGCTTGTGGTAAGGTTGATTCTTGTTCATTTGATTTTCTATAACCATATTATAGTATTTAGGATCAGTTTTATGGATTAGAATATTGTTTAGCTTTGAAAATCATCAAATCTATCATATTGGGGTGTGTTTGGATCAGTAGGATCCATTGACCTTAAGGGTATTGTAGTTGTTGTTTCTGGTTCAGTCAAGTCATCTTAGGTCTAAGTCAGTTAAGGCAAGTCATAAAATTGATTAAGTTTAGTTCTAAAAGTCAAAATCCAATACAAAATCCCTTGACAGTTAACTGTCAAGGATTTGGGATCTCATACCCACCACATTAGCTTATATCTTATAGATTTAGCTTAAATTAGGGTAATCATAGCTTAATACAGTTTATTAAATCAGTTAGATAGCTTAGAATCTCATATAAGTCAAACTAGCAAGTTTCACTAAAAAGTCAAATTATCCATTCTCAGGTTTTTACCAAACTTCAAAGAATTGTTTAGAATTTAGGAATTTGATCTAGGACTTGAAACTTGTTATAGTATTAGCCTACCAGTTCATCTTTGATTTTCCATTGTTGTTGTATTTTTAGGAATTTTACCCTGGGCCCCACAGACCCTCAAACTCACTAGCAGGGCAAAGGTGTGCCCTGCTCATTCAGACCCAGTCCATCACCACCACTTTGGTGGTGATTTCTGACCAACTCAGTGGGCCCCAGACATCCTAATTAGCTTTTCCCAACCCCCCTCCTACCAGGGAGTAAGGTTTGACTAATTGTTTGACCCAATACCTAGTGGACCCCACCTGTATAAGCTCCAAAAGTCTGTCCCTAATCTGTCTCAGACTCCAATAAGCCTAGTGCTTATTTTGAGCTTATTGGCTTATTCACTGGACACTTATTGATTTTTCTTGCTTAAACAGGTTTACTTAACTTATTTGAACTTGAATAATCCATAGTGGGTCCCACACAAGTCAGTCTTAGCTTATTTGCTTGTTTGGTCAACTGTGGTCAACTGTTACCCTAATAAGCTTACACACAGCTTATTAATAGCTTATAAAATTATTGTCTTTATTAAAGTTGCTTGTTTTTAGGTATAATATAGTTTTGTAAAAGAAAAATCAAGAAAAACCAATATAAAAATAAGTGATAGTTTCTATTTAATTCAATTTAATTTTAATTTTCATTTTTATATTTTTATTAAGTAAATTGTGTTTTTATATTTTTATTAATTTCCTTATAGGTTAAAGTATTTTTAATAATTTTCTCAGATTTTTGTTTTGTCATTTAGTATTTATTATAATTAATATTAGTTTATTTAGTAATTAATCAATAAATAAGTTTTAAATAGCATAATTAATTTTTCTAAGGCAACACCTAGTTTTTATATTTTTTCTAGCTTCTATAAGTCATAAAATAATTTTAGAAATTTTCTTGTGATTTATACTGTTCATTTACTAGTTTTCATAATTTAATTAGTTTAATTAGATATTAATTAATAAATATAATAATAATTAGTAAATTAAATTAAAAATACATAATATAAACTTTTTATAATTTTTTAGGATTCCTATGATGGTTAATTAGATATATAAAATTTTTCATAATTATCTAAGTCTTTTTAGTAATTATAAATAAGTTAATCAATATAATTAGTTAAATAATAATTAATTAATAATAAATAGATAAATAGTGTGAAAAATATAATTTTAATTTTAAAAAAATAAGTTTTATAATATTTTAGATTTTTATAAAATTTTAATTTTAAATTTCTAGACTTATTTTACATTTTCATAATTAATAGTTAATTATTAAATAATTAATAATAGTTATTAAATAAAAATAATTAATTAAATAGTTTTTAATTATAAAATAAGTGTTTTAAATTTATTTAATTTGCATTTAAGCCCCTAAGGCTTGCAAAATCCTACTATAAGTTAAATTTGTTTTTGTTTACGTTTAATTAGTAAACGTTTACGTTTTTCAGTCCCTTTTTCACTTGTACTTATCTGATTTCACGTATTAGTTGATATAGCTTATTAAAGCTATTCACTCTTATATTTCAGTAGTACAAATCACTTAAACCCTTTTCCTGTTCAATTCACCTGATCTAGAAGTCATTTTATTTCAGATTTCACATCTCGTTGGGATCTAACGATCCGGGGAAACACTAAACTCACCGGAGTATTGGTTTAGGCTGTCTGACTTGTTGACCATTACTTGGTTGATATTATCTGACTGTTTCGGACCAATCACAAGTCACTAAAGGTATTATAGTCATTTCGTTGCTTTAAGGATTAAAATGTCCAGGTGTCATAGCACTATTGCTTTAGAGACTAAATTTGCAAATTAATTTTTATCTTTTATTTCACAGCCACCACCACCACCACTCTCTACCGCCGCCGCCACCACCACCACACAAAGGTGGCTTAATGTCGGGGATTTCTCTGCAAACTGTCGTGTGTAAAAAGCTGCTAAGGCACTGCAAAACAGAAACAATTCATGAATTATATAATCTGACTATCCTAGAAAAGTTTGTGATAAACTCTTGGAAGCTTTTTATGAAAAGAAAAATGTTTCAAACATTGGCTACTGATCTAGTGTGGGATTGTTAATACAAATAGTCGAGTTACCTGTTGAACCCCCTCGAGTTACTAACCATCTGATGTGCGGCTAGACAGAGTATAGCACCTGTGTGACATGAAAGATATTGCTTCGATGCACATTTATTAAATTGGGTTGATCAGCCTTGGATCAGTTACTTCAAATCTCTCAGTTGCCTACAAGGAAAATATAAAACATGCCATTTCATTATTTTTAATTCTATACATTTGCTGAGTAGCGATTTTCAGCCAAAAATTTTGAGAAATTTATATAAAAAACTATGTTCTCCAATGAAATTCACCTTGACACGAGCTGTAGGAGCAAGAAAGGTAGATCCCATCAACAGCTCAAGAGCTGAAGGGGGCATCACACGCTCCCCCTTTCTCACATCACCATTAACTAAAATTGTACGAGCCTTTGGGAATGATAAAACCCTGCAGATGTGAGTGTTTCAACCCAAACCCGTTTCGACAAAGAATGTCTTGTTTCAACCCAAACTCGTTTCGACCCAAACCCGTTTCGACGTGTTAACCAACCCTCATGTTTTACTACCTTCAATACAATCGTTATTACTTATCTTGTTGTTGGACTGTCTTTAGCTCTAATAGAGGAATTAATTATTGTATGTTGATCCTCATTGTTTTGGTTACAAGGACCTGGATGTGTTACAGTTAAGAAGACTAGAACGTCTATTATTATCGGCATCCATGATGAACTAATGACCCCTGGCCAATGTAACATGATTGTTTAAAGGCTTGGTGACTACCTCCTTGATAAGCGTTTCTAATTTTGTTCGGATGCTCCATTCCGTGTTCTTGATCAAATTCTCATAAAATGGCACCATTTCTTCCTTTGCAAACAAGTTATCATTATTGTGAAACATTCCATCATGCACAAGAGTTGCTTGGTTTGTATGTCAAGTGGCCAAAAGTATACGTCAAATCCATGACAACTTAATCGTTATATTGTGAAAATGATAAAGTTTGTCTGCATATTGACACTATTTGTTTGTAATTAAATAAAATTTCGGATGAGTCTTTCTGTCAATCTAAACGATCTTTTACCTTTAATCTAAACCACCGATTTGCCATCATCAAATTTTGAATATTTTTAGAGTTTTGGCAAGTTTGTTTGTGATGTGGTGGTGGTGGTGGTGGCGGCGTCGGTAGAGAGTGGTGGTGGTGGCTGTGAAATAAAAGATAAAAATTACTTTGCAAATTTAGTCCCTAAAGCAGTAGTGCTATGAAACCTGGACATTTTAATCCTTAAAGCAACGGAATGACTATAATACCCTCAGTGACTTGGCACTTAACGAGGAAACTAATGGGAGTTAGCTCTCGGTGGCCGTTTTGCACTTATCCGCAACGTGGGTGGCTTTTTTGTACGCATTTTATGTCTCGGTGGCTTTTTTGCACTTTCGCGATAGGTCAGGGACTAAATTTGCAGTTTACCCAAAACATAAAAAATCCAAAAACAAATAAGAGAGAGTCTAAAAAAAAGGGCAACCCAAACAGACGGTCCAACATCTTGGCCACCAGATGACGGACTTAAACGACCAACCGTCATCTCCACCACCTGCCACCACTGTTCCGCCACCGCCGGAAACAACCGAACCACCTTCTACTCCACCGTCTGAACCACCGAACGACGTTCCTAAACGTCCTTTCGATCCTAGCAGAAGTAAGCCCTAATTTTTCACAATTCTCCCATTTTATTTAAATGTTACTTATTTAGTGTGGAAAGAATTTGTGCCGTATAATGATCGTTAGGGGGTGTTTGGATTATTTAATTCCTTATAATCACATACAAAACAGTCTAAGGGGGTGTTTGGATTAGCTTATTTTACGGCCTTATTAAAATCTGGAAAATCTGATAAGCTCACCTTTTTGGGCTTATGAGCTTCAGCTTATGGCTAATAAGCCATAAGCTCAAACTGATATGCTCATAAGCTCAAAAAAGTGAGCTTATTGGATTTTCCAGATTTTAATAAGGCCGTAAAATAAGCTAATTCAAACACCCCATTAAGACTGTCTTATATGTGATTGTGACGATATGAATATTCACTTTTGGATTGGCTACATTCAAACTTTTGGAAATAGTTAGCTTCATTCCAACAGATGGTGTTTGGGAATGCGTTTTGGAGGAGATTATAGAGGTGTGCACGGTTCAGTTTGGTTCGGTTTTTAGCTAAAACCGAAACCGAACCGACATGTTCTGTTTTTATATGAAAAACGAAACCGAACCGTATTTTTCGGTTTTTGAAAAATTAAAACCCGAACCATCGGTTTTTAGTTTCAGTCGGGTTTTTTGGTTCGGTTTTCAGTTCGGTTTCGGTTTTTCAGTTTTGTTTGCTCACCCCTAGGAGATTATGTAATCATTGCGTTTGTAAATGCAAGAAAGCGTGTTTTGGCAAACCCTTTGAGTAAAGTTATAATCTGTGTTTTTCTTAGAGACAATTCACAGTTTTGGACCGAAAACCGATTTGGTCCAAAAATCCGGACCGAAATGTTCAGTCTAGGTCCCTATCGGTCCGGTACAACAAAGCATAATAGCAGGGGCGGAGCCAGGAATTTTTGCTCGAGGGGGCACACTTTGATAAATTTTAGAAACTACACTATAAATTGGTACTTGGGAGGGAGGGGGGGGGGGGGGGGGGGGGACCAAATATTTTCAAAAATTTACACTACAATTTTTTTCGCTAGGGGGTCACCACCTGCCCCTTGTGCCCCCCCTTATCTCCGCCCATGCATAATAGTCGGTTGTGTGTAAGACCGGACCGGACTGAAGACCGAAATCAGGAAAAGGGTGGACCAAGGACCGTACCGAAATATTTCGGGTCAGATCCGGTCGGTCCGGTTTCTCAGTTCGGTCCGGTCCATGGTCATATAATGCTCACCCCTACCTTATTGTACAACACTTCTTTTATAGGGTGGGTTCTTCGTGCTGGTGACTAGACATTTTTCCAGGATTTAGCAAGCGCAATTAACATTTTCATATTTTTTTTTATATACCCCGGAGTTATCAAATTACATTGCGTACGCGTAATCTGCTATGTTTATTTTTGCCTATGAGAATTGTAATGTCTTTGCCAAAAGGCTACTGCATAACTTTCCTAATGTGGCATTTAAAATAATAATGCTTTCTTTCGTTATCGTTATTTTGAAGCGATTGGTATCATCAAAAGGAAAGCTTTGATCAAAGATTTGGCTGCTGTGTACCATGCTGAGTGTATTGCTTATTGCCGAGAGCTTTTAGAACTCCAAAGAAAATGCGAAGAGGTATGTACATGTTTATATGTATTTCGTAGGACAAAAATTTGCATGGTCTTCTGGTGAAGCCAGAACATTTTTTGTTTTGTTTAGTATCAGTCTTTGGTCAATATTTCTAACTATAATTGTGTGATGCCTACAGTAGTATGTGTTTGATAGTATCTATTGCATTTATGTATATTGTCGATAGATAATTAAGCAAAATTAGTTCAAATTTATAACCAATCATGGTCCATATAACTACAGTAAAACCTCTGTAAATTAATACTCGATAAATTAATAACCTCGATAAAATTAATAATTTGTCTAGTCCCAACTTGGGACCAGTACAAATTTGGACCCTAATCGATTAGATAATAAGATAATAATTTTTTTGAAACCCTAGTGTATATATATTAGTCCCAACGAAACTATAAATTAATAATTACTAAAAATTCTATATATATATATATATATATATATATATATATGTGTGTGTGTGTGTGTGTGTGTGTGTGTGTGTGTGTGTGTGTGTGTGAGAGAGAGATACACTTCAAAATCCTAAGATTATTTAGTAAAAATAAATTCATTGTCACTTGTTATTTTTGTTGAACTTCAAATTTATATTGAGTTTATCTCAAAATCTCTCTGTTGCACTAAAGTGTTGGTGTGTTTTCTTCTCATATTGCAACAAAAAGTGTTAATTTTATTTTCATAAAGTGTGAATAAGAATTTATAAAATTTTAATTGTAACTTGTTTTTCAAATTTATTTTTCATCTCTAACGAGTATACATTGTAACTAGTATATTACACTTGAAAATTTAAAGATCATATGTAAAACCTCTTTAAATTAATAAATTATTAATTTATCGATATAATAATACCTTGCTAAATTAATAAAATATCCCGGTCCCAACACTATTAATTTATAGAGGTTTTACTGTATATAAGATCTAAGGATCAATGGGAGATCGTGAAGCAGAATTTATCGTGGTAGACTGGTAGTTATCGCATGCCACAGTCCATAAAAAAGGCATAATGTAGGCGTGGTGCGCATTGCTTTTATTAATGAACAATATTATATTTTGAAAGAACACATTTAGTCTACATGAATTCGGCATGCAGCTCTTAAGTTTAGGCAAAATAACTGAAAAATCCTATACCGACATATTAGAATGTTGAAATCTGAAGCAATGGAACATAAACAAAGCTAAATTCAATCGTTAGAAACAGAAGATAGTTGGAGTAAAAAGAGAATAAATACAAGAAGAAACAGTATTTGACATATTATGGAGCAGAAAATGTCAAATGTAAAGTAATCTGAGTAAAGACATAACATAACTTGAATTCCGTTAGGCATATATCACGCGCATAGGATATGTGATAGCTGGAGGACATACACGTATCTTTATTCCTCTACTCATTTTACGTTTTAACTCTCAAACTTGCAGACTGTAATATTTACCAGATCATACATCATACAGAGGGTAATTTGGTATATTTAGTTAATTTAAACTAAACTTCCTATACTGGATTACTTGGGTACATTCCAGTCTGTATCAAATTTCTGGTGCTTTAGACATGCTTAGAACGAACATGCTAGTTTGTATGACTTACATTGCATGAGAAATGGCAATGCTACTTTGTATAAAATTTTGCTCTTCTTATTTGTTAAAATACATTTTAAAAAAAGTGAACTGAAAACACATATGCATTATGTAGTTACAGTTCCAAATTCTAATATCTTGGAATGTGTATGATAAGGGAATTTGATAGCTTGCATAGGTAGGACACCAGGTAATTCTATTACTCGTTTGCGACTTTTCAGCGCAAGAATCAATCTTAAAGTTACCCAGTAACTTTACTGTGAAGGTTCTAATATATATAGCAAGTTCATTGGTCTTGACATGATTACCTTTATTTGTACCTAGGTGGGTGTACTTGCGGTGTGCATATTTATTTAGTGAAGACCAGTTTGAGTTTAACTACAACAGGGCAATATATTATCGGCAATTAAGAGTTTGTACTTTGTATGAATATATGATTTCTTCTTTTCTCCTTCGAGAAAAGAAGTGTCTAAAAGCAGTTTACTCATCGATTAGTAAAATAGACTTGTGTTAAATGTGACCTCACAAATACGACTAAACTTTAATGCTTACCAATGATAAGGCCTGTCTCCTCTCCACATATAAATTGTGATGGTTAATTTCTATATGATTCAAATGGAGTCCTCTATGGACCTTTACTTGTGGGCCGGTCTTGAGTCTTGACTGTAAACTTCAGCTCCAGACTGTAATCATTTGCTGTTGTTATTAGGAATGTAGACTATTGATGTTATCATTTTTAGCATACCTGAACTTGTTTCATACCAAGATTTTTTCTATCAATAATCACTATTTATGGTCCTTCAAAATTTGTTGCAGCCCTATGCAGATATGAAACTTGTAGCAGACTCGAGGAAAGAAGCAATGAGGCCTCCCAAACGCATAAAAAAATCACGCTAGGTGCGTCAACTTTTCACATTGCCTGTTTCATTCTTAAAAGAAATTTACATGTCCTTGGTATGCAAAGCAAACAACATATATACAAAACTTCTCCTTTATGTTCCTTAAGGGGCGTTTGGTTTGCACCAAGGAATCACTGAGTGAGTATGGGTATGGGTTTGAGATTGGAGGGGAATGACTGAATGATAGTGGGTATGGATTTTAAACCCCTAACCATGTAAGTATGTATGTAGATGCTTAATTTTATGGGTATCAAATCCATATCCTAAAAAACAAACATGATCCCAAACTGTCAGGTCCATTTCATCATAACCAAACGACCCCCAAATGTTAGTAGGTTTCAAGTGATGTGAGGTTATACTCTGTTGACTGTTCTTTTCTAACATTTCAACTACAGGATCCTGTTAGGAGTGGATATCACCTGTTACAGCGACCTTGATTATGGATTTGAAGCCACTATATTCATATGTATATATACTGCTATCCTACAAACCACTCCAAGTGGCGTTGCTTACTCTATGGTATCCACACGACTGAGATGTTTGTTGTGAGGAATTACCTCTAGTTCAATGCATGCTTTTGTAACATGCTCACTCTGTAGTTTTTACATGGAGACATAGATATGATTAAAATCTTTGCATCTTTCATATTCCATCCTTTAATTTTCCATTAACTTGTGATAACTGCAACATAATAATAGTCTGCAGTTTAATAGATCATTAATGGAGTATTGCGAACCAACGATAATGTTCTATGGTGTCAAATTGTCAATATACCTTGGCGAGTTGGTGCATGTACTTTGGTTGGAGGTCAAATGAACAGATTTTAGTATGTGTCAAAATGGGATGGGTCGGATTGGGCCGGGTTAGTTTGTAAGCTTCTGTGTTTTCTATACTAGTGTGGCAGTGTGCTACTCCATCCTTCATTTGTCACCTTTTTCTTGTCTCAAATTGTGACTGTCGATTACTAAGAATCTCTATAGAACTTTGCTCGTGTTTACCATATTACCGTTATTTGAAGTTCTTACAGATTTTAAAGAAAACATTAATTGGTTAGTTAATGGTGAAACTGTTACTATCTAAAACAGGTACAAAAAGAAAAGAAGCAGTGATTATGTTTTTGTCGGATGACAATTATTTTGAAATGGATGAAGTATTATTATACAAGTATGATGTACTAATCAGGGGCGGAGCTAGTAGTTTGACTAGTGAGTGTTGAGTCACCTTTAATCAGCCTTGGCTAGGTGATAAACGAGATGGTGTAAAAACATACAGGTGTCGTGTGTAAAAATCAAGAGTACGGGAGTCGTTTTGGAGCTTGATACTAGTCGATTTGTATGAAATATTATGGATTCATTGTTGTGTAATTATTGAGCTCATATGTTATTTTTTTAATAATTTTTGCAATTAGCCCCCTCTATATTTTATAAAAAAAATTCAAAAACAAATAATTAATCAATATGATCTAACACCAAAAAAAAGTTTACTTGTTAAACTATTCATTTTTTTAATTTAGCTTTATTCCTTGTTATAATGGTGTTAGGTTATGATGGTTAAAAGATTTTTTTTTTTTGGGTTGGATATATATAAATTTTTACGTTAAGTTCGGCCCCCTTAACTTAAAATCATGGCTCCGTCCCTGGTATTAATCTTTACCTTTTTAAATGAAACGATTCGGGGAGAGGTTTGAATGTCAATAATGCTAATGGAAGACTTTAGACGTGTTGGGCCTTTTTGATCCACTTACTTTTTACCCATGCTTTTTGGTTCTTCCTTTGACCTTCCATTTGAACCCTTTAGAATCAAATATGATCCAGATTGATTCGTTTGCAGTTTAATTGGTCGCAATTGTCATAACACTATTTAAGAATCATTGCTCACAAGAAAAATTCATCCAACAAGTAAAATTTTAGTACTATATTACTAGTATTAAATTAATGCCACAAGTTTCACAAGCTAATTTTTCGGGAATACAGCAAATTTCGAAGGATATTATTTTTGGAATTTGACAATACTTGCGTGTAATCTCTAGTTTCTTTGACTATCACGTACAGATTTTTTCCACAGATGTAGAATATTGGTTTGCAGCAGAAAATAGGTTCATTCTAGAGAACACACGTTTTTTATATTTAGGAGTGTTCTACAGTTCTGGTCAATGCAACTTGATTTGTTAAAAGTAGCCGTGAGCTGCAGCTCACCGCTTCTCAAACAAGCATTGAAAAATTAGTCTTCCTAAAAATTTGCCAAAGCTCGTCGCTCTTTTACCAAACGATCACTAAAATTCAAAATGCTCATTGCTCAACACTCAACGCTCCAAAAAGCTCCACACTACTCCGCGCCAAACATACCCGAAGTACTTTGTGTAGGTTGGTTGGTTTACTTGATGCATAGATACAACCACACGCATCTTATGCATCTATGTGACTATGTCTCCTCAGTCCACATTGCTGAAGTTTTTTTCAATATTGAAGAAGTTGCAATCGATATTCTCTTTACCCAAAAGAAAGAGTAAAAAAGTAGTAATAGCACTATAGCAGTCAATTATTGTGTCGTTTCTAACTGTAGTTCATTTTTAACCGGTTGGATGATCAAAAGAAAGTTGGGCTAATTTTTTTATGCAATTTATCCAAATTTGCCAAACATGTATTGCATAGAGAAATCTCATATTTGCCATAAACCAATAAACCAATCATAACCATTCATTTTTATTTTTCACTTTTTAAAAAAAAAAACAAAGTATCTTGAATACGGTAAATCGTCAAACTATAAAAAAAATACCATCACGACGAGAATTAAATCATCTTTCTTTCTATAGATATGCATTGTTATATACTTTCGACGAACTTTTCTTTTTCGACGAACTTTTTTTTTAAAAAAAATTTTGCCCAAAAAAATCATATATGATTTGTAAAAATCATATATGATTTGTAAAAATCATGTATGATTCGTTAAAATCAAATCATATATGATTTTTAAAAATACGATTCTTTTTTGCAGTTATAAGAAACTGCATCATCATAAGTTTTCTGCATTATATATGTATGTAACTGCATTATAATTAAAATACGATTCTTTTTTAAGTTTTGGTGCATCTTTATTATAAGTTACTGCACCATAGTTAATAGTTCAGTGCATCAACTATGCTGCAGTAATTTATAACCTTAATGCACTAAAATTTATAACTGTGATGCAGTAACTTTATAATTGTGATGCAGTAACTTTATAACTATGATGCACTAAAAAAATTGGTGGGAAAAATTTTTTTGCCCAAAAAAAAATTGCGGGGGGGGGGGGGGGGGGGGGTTACATGTGTCATATGATGTTCGAAAGTATGAGCTTATGAGCTTTTTCATTTTCGAAAATAAAGCACACAGGCCCTAAAAATAAAGAGATGATTTTCACATTTCAATTAATTATGTATGAACATGTGTCATATGATGTGGCATGGGGGTGTCACATGTCACTCCCACAATTCCTCCTACATTTTTTATTATAAGGGACTTTTTATTTTAACATATATATATATATATATATATATATATATATATATATATATATATATATATATATATATATATATATATATATATATATATATATATAACTCAAACGTTTCACAACTTTCCACTACAAAAGTCTCTTGTCGTCTTTTGCTTCACTTCACCGGCGAGATGCTGAACGGCGAGGCACAAAGAGGGGGTGGGGGAGGTGTGGTGAAGAGCAACGACGAGCATCACTTCATCACCTCGCCCATTGCTCTTAGGGCTATATTTAACGAAATTTTATGTAAAAAGGAAATTATACACTTAAATTTGTGATGTTAAATTTAGATTTAACTCAATTTATATAAATAAATTATACTAGTTAATTAAAGTATAATGCTATTTTACATTAAATTTTATTAGAATTTTAAAATAATAATAATAATAATAATAATAATAATAATAATAATAATAATAATAATAATAATAATAATAATAATAATAAAAGAATAAGTTAACATCATTTTATATTTAGAATATAACGTTATTGTTCATTTTACATGTGTAGGGATTCAGTGAGAATAAAACTAAAAATGAGAAGGATTAGAAATAACTATAACCACGCATTAGAGATGCATTACTTGAATTAGATGCATTAGTTTCAAAAGTATTTTTAAAGTGAAAATAATGCAAAATAGTACTAGTAAAACATTTGACACGCAGAGGATAAAAAAATGCATAGGATTTGTTTAACTTGATGAAATGCATCAAATATATATAAATGCATCTAATTATGAATTAGAAAATATATAATGATACATATAAAAGGCTATAAATGCATATAATTCAAGTCAATGTATCTCTAATGTATTGTTATAGTTACTTCTCATATTTTTATTTTAAGTTTTTTTTTTCATATGATCATAAATCTTAGAATATAACATTATTCCTTCAATGTAACCAAATTGAACTTTAGATTGGGCTTATGGCCTTATTTGAATTTGGAAAAGGTGATAAGCTCGTTTTTCCGGCTTATGAGATTATGAAGTTGAGCTTATGGACTTAGATAAGTTCACAAGGTTAAGGCGTTAAGCTGATAAGCCAAAAAAATGAGCTTATGAGCTTTTTCATTTTCGAAAATAAAGCACACAGGCCCTAAAAATAAAGAGATGATTTTCACATTTCAATTAATTATGTATGAACATTTAAACTTCATATGACTGAAAATGTCCAAACACAAATCACTTTATAAAATGTGCAAAGCACCTCCCCTAAAAATAAGCTAATCCATACACCCCTAAGAGCACACGCTGTAACTCGTTATGGAGCTTCGCCAGTCCACGACGGAGCTCGCCGTGGCTCGTTGCCACACCGCCCCCTTCATCTTTGCTCGACACTTTGTGGCTTATTGTCTGCACGACGAGGCTTGTGGAGGGGATATGTCAGGTTTTATGTTTGATTTTTTTTTTCTCTTTTTTGTAAATATATAAAGTGTGTTAAATTTTTGTTTGTAAATGTGTTTTTGTAGATATGTAAGTTTATATAATGTTTTGTAAATTTGTAAAGTAGGAAATAAAAATACGTTAAACAACTAAACGAAAATACATTAAACATGGAATTGAAATTACATTAAACAACGATATAGTGTTTGTATTTTTCGCATCGTGTGTGTTTGTATTTCCGTATCGTGTGTGTTTGTATTTCCGTATCGTGTGTATTTGAATAAAATGCTTAACGGCTAGTTTGAATCTGAACAAATTGCTTAACAGCTAATTTCCCTTTACAATATCATCTAACGGCTAGTTTCCCCTATAAATACCACTTAAATAACACTTCGTATTCTCACACAAACACTATGGCTAACGAACCAGCTGACGTGCAAAACATTATCCTAACCCGATTACGAAATTAACAAGAAAAAGAACTTAATTAACAGTTTGCTAAGTGAGATAACTCGTATTATACGACAGATGCATACTCGTGCTCCAGAGGTCGAAAGGTTGAGTAAGCTGCCTCAAGACCATCCATCTATCAGGGTTGGTCTACAAACTCTTTTAAGAAATAATGAAACAGATCTGCAACTTCAAGTCGCCTTGAAAATGTTCAGGGAACAAGTGTTGCAAGTTTGGGAGGAAAAATTTCGATCTCATCAATAATTAAAAGTCTTTATAAAAACTTCACAATGTTTCGTATTATTTTTTTAACCGTATCGTTATTTTACGTTTCATATGTTTTTATCTTCTTGTATTGTATTTTTAATTTAATGAAATAAATTTAGTTTATTAAATGAAATGAATAAAAATAAATAAAGTTGTAAGTGGTGAACCTCAAATGAGTAAGTTGTGATTAGTTGTTAGTGAGAGAAGGTTAGTTGTGAAGGTTTGTTAAAATTATGTGACAGCCCGTGAACCCCAAATGACGAACCAAGGTTCATCACTACAACTAATGCTCTAACTAATCAAAATGTTTAAAGAAAAGAATGAGCCATCCGAGCACTCTATGAAATAAGATTGAAATTTCTTTTAAAATACAAAGGGTAAATTGCAAAAATGGTCCTTCACGTTCCACGAAATTGTAAAAACGGGACCGAGACAAAAAGTAGCGCAAAAAAAGACACCAACGTTCCACATTTTTGCAAAATCGCCACCGAGAGGCCTTTTCCGTTAATCTTCCCGTTAAGTGTCATGTCATCGAGGGCATTATCGTCATTTCATTGCTACTGTTGATTAAAAGACTAAATTTGCAATTTGAGTTTGATATTTTATTTCACTTCACCACCACCACCCTTTACCCACACCACCACCCTCTACCGCCACCACCACCACCACCATACAACCAACATCACCACCCTCACCACGGCCACCACCCTCTACCACCACACAACCAAAACCACCACCCTTTGGAAGATTTCGGGACCACCACCACCACCACACAACCACCCTTTACCCGTCTTCTTCATCTTTTTCAGTGACTACGCCCAGATTCCGGTAACCAAACCCAGATTCCGGCGACAAAACTACTCTCATAAACCAAGTGGGACCCACTATTCTGTTAACTCAGTTCAACTCAACTCATTAGCATATTGTTGTTGTAGCATTTGAATATCCAACTTGAAAGAAATACCAAAAAAAGTTAAATAAAAAAGGCAGACAAATCGAAGTTAACCTACCAAGCCAAGTAAGAAATAATCTGGACACAATCAATAGTTGATATCCCCACGAGAAGAACATTTAGTAGGGGAGCACAAGCTAACAAATGACTCTCGCTCCTAGCATAATCAGTAGGAATGGGAGGTGACAGCATCTTAATGGTGAAGGATCCAATGTGTTCCTGCAAACACAGCACGCAAAGGGTTCAGACTTCAGTTATGATAAAAAATAAGTACTTGGATTGAAAGAAAGTCCATCTTATAAAGCAACACCCACTTGAGTATTCCAACCACGAGTTAATGAAGCTCCACATAAAATAGTAGCAACAGAAATCTTGTCAGAATCTGAACCATCAGTTGCCATTCCATAAAAATTCTCAATTTCAGCTAAGCTTCCATCAAATACAAGAGCTTCAATTCAGTTTCCACACCACTGATTATTTTAATAAACTCATACTGATAATACAACATCCAATACTGACGATATTTGAGAAATATGTACATATTGTATTTGACACTACTTGAGAAGCATGGAAAGACTATGCTAAAAGTCTAAAGCTATAAAACATGTGGAAGGGTGATCCGAAGTGAACTAGAATTAGTAATTCATATATATTTTATTTAAAGTAAAGCTAACTAAGATGAGGTTACCATGAAACCACTTAAGAAAAAAACAGTTGTAGACCCCCGGTGACAACTTTCTAGATGAAGGTTAATAAGAATAAACATATTCTGAAAAAGCACCAAATGAAATGGCTAAAAAATAAAAACCAGTTTATCTATATAATCATTTATATACCAATCCTTGCTTCTTACATTAATCATTGCTCCCCGATGTATGCTTCTTACATGAGAAGAGGAGTTTAAAAAATGGAATGTTGATTTTCCATTTCACAATCTGAACAACAACGAGGGGTCTGGTCAAGAACATAAAGTGGGTTCACGAATTTAAAAAAATTCTGGAAATGGAAAAAGCGCACTTTGCACGCGTTTGGTAGAGGGTGGTGGTGGTGGTGGCCGTGGTGAAGGTGGTGATGTTGGTTGTGTGGTGGTAGAAGGTGGTGGTGGCGGTGGAGGGTGGTGGTGTTGGTAAAGGGTGGTGGTGGTGGTGAAGTGAAATAAAAGTAAAAACTTCGATTGCAAATTTAGTCCTTAAATCTACAGTGAAATGACGATACTGCCCTCGGTGACGTGGCACTTAACGGATAAATTAACAGAAAAGGTCTCTCGGTGGCGATTTTGCAAAAATTCGAAACATTAACGTCTTTTTTGCGCTACTTTTTATCTCGGTCTTATTTTTGTTAATTCGTGAAACGTGAAAGACTATTTTTGCAATTTACCCAAACACAAATATATAGATGCCTAGGTTGCAACTTACCTATATCAACCCAATGGTACAAACAAAACTGCACAATGTACAAGCTGACAATGCTGAAAGTGGTAGTACTAGCAAACAGATTTAAAAAGACGAAAGTCGAGGATACTGAAGACCGCGACACGTGCTCCCTCTTTACTCGAATACTGTTTCACTACACGCCTTCCCGACCACTGACACGTGCCTTTGCTTATACCTTTTTATTTTTAATCTTTTAAATCATTACGCTATTTTAAATTGGTTAAAACTATATTAACACTAATTTTTTTGTACTTAGTTAGATTTTATCACCTAAATTAGAGCCAAATTGGTACTAGTAATAATCTATCAAGTGTGATTATGATTTGAGCTGATCAATGTGAGTACTACTTTAGTAGTTACATGAAACAAAAGGAAAATTATTTGTAAAACATTTATAATAATTAATAAATTAACTTCTTAAAATAGTAAATTTTGACTCCATTTGAATTTCGAGTCTTCACATATGCAAGCATATATCTTATGAATGGATCCAGAAAATTATAAGATATTTTGAAGTGAAGTTTTAACATGATAACTCGCTGAATTTTTAATTTGTCATGAGCATCCTTGTATTCTTATGTGTGATAACACATCCATTTCTTGTAAAGATGTGTTTTGTAAGGCACGATTGCACGAATATAGTCTTCATGCTACGTTGTTATCACTAACGTCGTCTGTTTGAAAGGTAACATCTTATAAAGAGGGTTACAGGGTAATTTGTGTGTGTCAATTTTTAATTAAAGTTTCGTATATAATGAATGACAAGTGTTTACACTTACACTGGCGGTAATAGTGATCATAAACTTGATCACCAATTCAACGTCACATTAGTTTCACTCTCATCAACCTAAATCACCACTAATAAAGTGTAATACAACTAAAATCACCATCAAAATATACCACACATAAACACTAGTATACCTCATAAAAACCAAAATATCACACACAACAACTTCCACAAGGCGGCCTTGTGATCGACAGACTTCTCCTAAACATGCACCATCGTTGCATCACACGTGGGCGTTGGTAATAAGCAAGACGCGTGGCAAGAGGTGGAAGACGAGTCTTCTTCCCCTTATTACCACCGATCTTGTATAATGCACAACTACTTTTGTATGTCGATTAAATGTACAAGTTAATATAATTATCAAAAATTTAATTTTGCTACAAACGTACTATTCCAGAAATGAATATCAAGGATGTAATGCGTGAGAAATATGATACAGTACTTTGCTGACATGAGATGTAACTTACTGTACAAAAATAGTTTATCTCCACACGTCAGCCTAGATATACATATGGTCTATTCATGGCTACTAATCTGTTTTCTATTTGAGGTTACACCATTACCACCCAATTTTAGATTTAGGTTTGAATTTAAAGCAATATTGAAGATATGAAAAATGTTTATCACGTTGACAAGTTTAATATTATAGTCTCATAATATTTTTATGTCTATGGTATGATTAAAAGCATGTTTGTTGTCTTAACTCTTAAGTAAATGTTACTTACAAATTAGATGACACAACCAGTTAAATTTAGAACTTGGGGCATCCTCATGCAATAGCTTTTCTCAAAGACTTTTTTGATATTGTTTTGGAAGATTTTCTTAATTATAACGATTAAGTGCAATAATTCTCAATGTAAATGTCTCATCGGTTAGATTTTATTTTACAAACATTTTGGTCGAAAGCTCCACTTATTCATTAACATTTAAACACTATCAATCATGCTTTTTGCAGTTTTCACCATCATATACTCCATATTCTTTAAGGTTATAGATATTGTGTAAAATCGTTTTTACACTAGTGATCGTACACAAAATTAATCGGTTGCTTTTTGATTTAACGGCACAACGCACACCTTATTTATACTAAGCGAGGCTTGTGCACTCAATCATACAACCCGGTTAGGGGTTGTATCGGGATAAGGCACAACTTCAGGCGTGTGTTGGCTCCTTCAGAAAATAGAAGAAAAGAACTAGAGATTTGTTTATCTTTAACTTTGATTGATTATAATAAAGGTTTACAAGAGTATGTATAAAACAAAGTAGGGTAAAACCCTAAGACCTAAATAATAGGCCATGGGCTCGGCTCAGGCGTATCATTCCTCACTCCTTCAAAACCACCTTACTTGTCTTAAAACATTCTTAATTAACTTTCCTAAATAAACATGAAAACGATCCTAAACAAAGACACGTAAATAAAGACAGATTATATGACATAATCTTTATGCCATACGTTTGGACTTTTTGAGTCATTTGGACAGTCCGTCCTCCTGCAACATTGGCGTTATCCGGGAACCCATAATCTTCTTTGAATTGCAGCCTTCACCTTCTTCTTTCGTATTCCTTTGCCTTGGACATAACACAACACCATTCTTCCGTCTTTCACTACCCTTGCTATAACGCTCCCCACTCCTTCAAAAATCACCTTACCCTCAAGGTGATACGAAGAATATGCAGATTGAGAGTCCGAGTCCGCTAATTCCTCGCTTAAATTCATATTTATTTCATCCAAACGACTATGGAATTCACCACCTCCATCCTTAAGTGTCGATATCACTCTATTCAACTCATCCTCGCCAACCTTAAGTGCTTCGCCACCACCCACAACCTCTTCAATTCCAATATACTCATTAGCATTCAATGACCCTTCAGCTTTAGGTGAAGCAAATTCACCCTCTAATGGTAGAATGACATCTATTTTTTTTTCAACGATGTGTTCTTTCTCTTCCTTTGCAATCGTCTCAAAACGACCCTCGGTGATACGAGCTTTGAAGAAGTCTTCTCCCAAAGTTAAAGGATTGGACCTCAAAAATTCCCAAATATCTAGGTTCGTGAAGCGTGTTTCCGCCGCACGGGTCAATGAAAAAGTTTCGTCTAGAGTTTTGGGATTTGACCGTAAAAGTAAACATTGTAGATCCAGTTTAAATCCGGAGATATAAAACGATATAAGTAAAGACTCTGAGATCCCCGTTACTTGATTTTTAAGAATCTTAAAATCATTCTCGTATTCGGCCACCGTACCTATTTGCAAAAGCTTAGATAGTGTGTCCCGATCGTTGTTACCCGATGCCATGAACAGTCACTTGAATAACATGGAAAAAAAATTCTGATGAACAGTAACTATGAACAATACCTGGGGAACATTGTCGATGAACAGTACCAGTGAACAATACTTTTTTTTTTTAAATCGGAAACCCTAATCAAAAACCTTCTCAACGAGAGCTCTCAATAAAAGCACCAATTGATACGACCCGGTTAGAGGTTGTATCGAGATAAGGCACCATTTCAAGCGTGTGGTGGCTCCGTAAGAAAATAGAAGAAAAGAACTAGAGATTTATTTATCTTTAACTTTGATTGATTATAATAAAAGTTTACAAGAGTATTTATAAAACAAAGTAGGGTAAAACCCTAATACCTAAATAATAGGCCATTGGCTCGGCCCAGGCGTATCACTCAACTACTTGAAGAAGTAGGGAGTAACATTTTTCATATACATTTCAATATATATATGTTAGAAAGCTAAGAAATATCGATATAGCTATTTTTAGGTTATTTCCCATCATAGGTTTACTATGAAACTAAAAGTGGAATAACTAAAAAGACTTAGAAACAATTCAATCTAACGAATGCCTCCCTAGAAGATATAACAGAAAACCCAATTAACAAATTCTTTTTGCCTTTTGATGGATAGAATATAAAATTCGCATTAAAGTTTCAGTTACATTTTTATGAAAGCACCTTTACTCATAAAAAATGTTATGGACGTACATTTTGGGTATTAAACTGCAATTTTTTTGGAGAGTTGGTGGAGGAGACACAGTAATCAGTTGTACTACAATTGTGGTACAACCCGTTAACTAAGATTACACTCATAGCAGTATAGTACATTTAATTTGTTAGGTTATAAACAAGTTACATTTAGCAAAGATTAAACTGAATTAATCAATACTTCACACGAAATTCCAAAAGGTTTAGCTCGACCGGTAAACACTGATCCCGTGCAATTTTTTGGGTGCCAACCGATACTTCTTCAAAGATCAAGCCTCAGACAATGAGCACCTATTTCAATTATACTTTAGTCGGGAATGAGATTGAACTCATAACATACTTTTTTTAATTATTTCTTTACCGGTTAACTAAATATTTGTAAGTGAGGAGCTATATCATTGGATATACTTCATACGAAGCTAAATAGCGTACTATAAGAGATTAAGGGTGCGTTTGGTATAGGTATATGGGAATAGGGTTATGAGTTTCATAGTAATTAAAGGTGTGTGTTTAGTGGGCTTACGAATAAGATGGGTATATCATAGTCATAGACTCATTAACTACCAATTTGGTGTCTATGAAATTCATTATGTGTGTCATTCTCTTTTTCACTACAAAATTGAAATATCTATACACTTTTTCATAACATATTTTATTATCCAAACATAGACAATCGTAATCATACACTTTTTCATATCAATTGTCATTCTACCCCGTATCAAATCCGATACCAATTGTGATTCCTAGCAACAAACCAAACGGCCGTTAATGGTATAACATTATTCATATGGGTATGAAAACAATATATGAAATAACGGCTGCTATTTTTTCCCTTCCTTCTTCATGTGCTGTCACGTTAATGGTATAACATTATTCATAGTTGGTGTGGGCCTCAGAAAATGTACACACGTGACGTGTCACGTTCTGAGATAGGTTGCGGAGTTGCGTAGATGCGCATGACTATTTAGGGAATTTACTTAAAAATTGACCATGATGAGGAACAAAAAAAAAAGATTTTGTACTAGATTAGTACTTAGCTCTTCCGTATTTTTATTTTAGGATATCTTAAAATAATAGTCATTTTCTTGTGAGAGTTTAGCTGGTTGAAATATATTTGATTGGTTTAAAAGTGTAATTGTCTCATTTTTTTAAACTGTGTATTTACCATCTGAGGACAATAATTTTGAAATGGAAGTAGTATTACCATAACTATTCGCTTAATTTTCAAAGCGTATCCTCACAGCCTCACTTAAAGCACAAGGTGTCATAACATTTTAACACCAAAAAAGTGCAGTCACCTCACAGTCACATCAATTTTAACATTTTAACAACAACACTTCAAAATATCCGCTCACTCATAATATCCCATATATAACATTACCCTTTTGGACTCACCATGTTTTTTTTTTTCTATTTATTTAAATAAATTAACATTTCATTAATTAAATTAAAATACAAATTATAATAAAATAAATAAGAAGCGGAAAAAAATACAATGTAAATAAAATACAAGTGGGTTGGGGCATGGTATTTATTATCTACAATAAAAGATAAAAAAATCCATCTATTTGATTTCTTCTACCTCTCGACCCTTGCTTTCTTCTTCCTCTCGACACACATTAGAAAAACACACAAAACCCCACAATCGACACATACACACACCACAAAACCATTAAAAAAAAAAAAAAAAAAAAAAAAAAAAAAAAAAAAAAAACACCCTAGGTTGCAACGTACATTGGTGGTATAACTCCCAGCCCAACGTCATTGCCATTTTGCCCTCCTCGATATCATAATAGGGCTCAACGCTGTACCACGTGGATATAACGCTCTACCCAGCGTTACGATACCAAATGCTCTAATAGTTGTAGGGTCATGCTCGGGTTTTAAAAGAAGCAAGTTTGTGCGCTATTTGAGTGTTTATCACATTGATCTTATAACTTAAAAGTGTCAAAAACACTAGTACAAAGCCCATTGGTAGAAAAATCATGTTCATGTAGATGAATAGTAAGACCACAATTGAATCAGTGGGATCTCTGCAATCCCCCAAAGACCCATCATTTACTTTGAATTTTAATACTATTATTAGGACAATGCAAATGGTGGGAGCATTGAGACACATAATTGATTGTACGGACAAAGTTAGTTTTTCAATTTGCATCCAACTTTAACTTTACCAATGCCACTTGCATATCTATGCAAATAAAAATTACCCTAATTAGAAGATGCACATGTCGACTTGAGTTCACTAAATTAATAAATAAGTCGAGCTCAACTTTTTGATCAAGTCGGTTTAAAGTTTAGAGATTATTTGTTACAATTTGACTCGCTAAGTTCAAATATCATAATCATAATAAGAAGTTAGTCCAAAAAAGCACACAGGTGGTTTGTCACCTATCAACTTCTTTACATGTTAAATTTGTATTTTGTGAAGATGACAAAGATCAAGTGATTTGTTTTGATGTTTTCATTCAATTATCAATACCTTTTAGTGTGAATGTGATTTGTTTATCCATAATCTCAATCAATTAAAAAGTGTTGCAAGAAAAGGGTTATAAGGCTTATTAATTGTCGTTTTTGCGTTATTGGGCCATCAACTTATTCAATTTGTGTAAATCGGTCAACCATGGTCAACGGTAGCCAACGACGGTCAACTGTGGTCAAACTTGTCAGAAATTATCAAAAATCGCCGTAAAATTGTTTTAATCATTTATAGTCGCTGTTTATATCTATTACAAGATGTTTTGTAAGGAAAATCATGTCGAGAATACCCAAAACGCGCTAAAAATAAACAAAACTTATTGAAAATGTCAATCCGATTAATCGTCAATTAATCCCGTCTATAATGATTACAAGCTATAAAGGAGTTGACTGCCGGACTACCGATTCATGACTTTTGCAACTTTGATTAAAATAATAATGTTGATATCATTTGATTGATGTTGAACATACGAGTTGGTTGCAAAACTAGGTTGAACTATAAATAAGCAATCACGATAGTTAATTTTGCACTGTTATACATTACCCCCTTTGTGGGGTCTGGACCCCTACGAGTGAGCAGAAAAGGGAGGTACTCCGTTTGTTCTTTTTTCTTCTTAAATTGTTAAACGTAGAAACTGGCTGGTTTGTAATATGCGATTAAATCATATAAATATGTGAGAAAATTTGATGCATTAACAAAAGAGTAAATTACATGGATGGTCCCTGTGGTTTATCAAAAATTTCATGTATAGTCCCTCAAAGTTTAAAGTTGCATGTATCGTCCCTCTGACTGCAAAAGAATAACATCTATGGTCCCTGTGTTGGACGGCCGTCTATTTCTCCGTTAAATACCATCCACGTGATAAACATGTGAGGGTAATAACGTCTTTTTCCCCAACGCAGGGACTATACATGAAATTTAACTCAAATGTACTCATCTTCTTCTTCCAAATAGTCATCATCTAGTACTTCACCTCACTCTCTCTCTAAAAAAAACACTCAAAAAACAAAATGCTAAACTCTTCCATTACCAAATTTTAATACAAATTCAGACCATATTTGCTCAACTATAGCAGTCCTTGAAACTCAAATGTACTCATCTTCTTCTTGCTCAACTATAGCAGTCCTTACAACTAAGTCTTCTTGCTTGCCATATTTGACCACTAATCCATGAACTCCTTTCCCAAGCTCGAGTTTTTCACGTTTAGCACAAGCACCAAAAACACTAGGGAACGTAAACTTATTCGGTGAAGGATTCCCACTACACGTTTCTCGAAAAAGATTCAAACCCACAGCATCCTCGTTATGTTTAACAGCACCAGAAATTAAAGCATTCCAACACACCACATTCCCACAATATTCATCATAAAATACCCTCAACGCATCTTCAAAACACCAACTCTTCAAAAACAAATCTATCAACCCGCTTCTTACATAACCATCCAACACAAAACCATGTTTCAACGCAAGTGCGTAAATCAATCTCCCACCATTAACAAAACTCAATCCGATACAAGAAGAAAGAACACTCCCATATGTAAACTCATTTGGATAAAACCCCAATGAACGCAGCTTACAAAACACCCCCCATGAATCCGCATACTTCAAATCCCGATTCCAACACCCAATAATCAAATTCCAAGAACTAATATCTCGTTCACACATTCCATCAAACACCTTATGTGCATAACCGTAGCCATCTTACAATTCACCTAATGCCCATCAATAACATCAATTCACCTGAACCCCACCACCCACTTTCTTCTTCCCATCCGTAGCCACCACCATCACCACAGTTAATGATCACCACAGTTTATCAAGATTTCAAGTAGGTATTACACATTTATGCATAAACTAAATAAAGATCCAAGACTTCAAGTGGGTATTACAAATTTATGCATAAACTGAAAAGGGTCTTACGGATTTTACCTTAAAAGTACTTAAAATTCCAAAAAAAAAAAAAAAAAAAAAAAAAAAAAAAAAAAAAAAAAAAATCTGATCTTTTTAATGATTTAAGCAAAAAAATCCAAGATTTCATGTGGGTATTGCAAATTGATACAAATGCTGAACCGTAACATCTTGAAGACATAATCATTCAACAAACCTATTCGAGACCTTTGATAGCAACATTTTGAAGCCAAAGTTGCTGGGAGTCCTTGTGTCATATAAACAATTGAAGAATCGAGGTGGGTTTGAGAATCTGAGACGAGATGAGTTTGTTGGTTATAAGAGATTTGATGATATTGTGTTTGTTATGGATTTTTTTACTGCGTTTGGAGAGTAACAAGAGAGGGGCAGATCTGTGTAAAGATTAGGGTAGAAGGCACCCTTTAATGAATTATTAGTCAAACCATAGTGGAAAAGACGTAATTACCCTCATGTGTTTATCACGTGGGTGAAGTTTAACGGAGAAATAGACGGACATCCATCACAGGGACCATAGATGTTATTCTTTTGTAGTCAGAGGGACGATACATGCAACTTTAAACTTTGAGGGACTATATGTGAAATTTTTGACAAACCACAGGGACCATCCGTGTAATTTACTCTTAACAAAACTAGACGAATAACCGTGCATAGCAACGGGATTTATAACGACGGATAGTTTATTGATAAAAAAAGTTTATAAGTTATAAACGAAAAATAATAAAAGTTTGAAGATTTGGGAATTAAACATAATGTTTTGAAACCCGGTTTGACTCAGGTGGTTCAACCGGTTGAACCATTCTGGTCGAAAAATAGGTCGATTTAAACCGGGTCAACTTGCTAGGTTGGGTTGAAAACGGGTCAACCCGCCGGGTTTGAAGCATCTCGGGTCAACTCGGTTTGTGTTTTAATTGGTTGTATTTAATTTGGTAGATATGTTTTTTTTATTGGTTGTACAATATGAAAAAATTATTATACTTTTAAGTAATGAGGTGTTTTAATAAAAATATTAATTACATTACTCGTTTCCATCAATAGCAGGTTGAAAACTCAACAATTTGACATTGACCATTTGAAAACTCAACAATTTCACATTGACCATTTCTCCTTTATAAGTAACTAGACGAGTACTCGTGCATAGCAACAGGATTTTATAGCGACAAATAATTTATTGATAAAAAAAAGTTTATAGGTTATAAACGAAAAATAATGTTTTGAAACCCGGTTCGACCCGGGTGGTTCAACCGGTTGAACCGTTCCGGTCGAAAAATAGGTCGATTTAAACCGGGTTAACTTGCTAGGTTGGGTCGAAAACGGGTCAAATTAAATCGGGTCAATCCGTCGGGTTCGAAGCGTCCCGGGTCAACCCGGTTTGTGTTTTAATTGGTTGTATTTAATTTGGTAGATATGTTTTTTAATTGGTTGTACAATGTGAATAAATCATTGTACTTTTAAGGAAAGGATAATGTTTTGAAACCCGGTTCGACCCGGGTGGTTCAACCGGTTGAACCGTTTCGGTCAAAAAATGAGTCGATTTAAACCGGGTCAACTTGCTAGGTTAGGATCGAAAATGGGTCAAATTAAACCGGGTCAATCCGCCGGGTTTGAAGCATCCCGGGTCAACCCGATTTGTGTTTTAATTTGTTGTATTTAATTTGGTAGATATGTTTTTAATTGGTTGTACAATGTGAATAAATTATTGTACTTTTAAGTAATGGATAATGTTTTGAAACTGGTTCGACCCGGGTAGTTCAACCGGTTGAACCGCTCCGGTCGAAAAATGGGTCGATTTAAACCGGGTCAACTTGCTAGGTTGGGTCGAAAACGGGTCAAATTACCGGGTCAACCCGGTTTGTGTTTTAATTGGTTGTATTTAATTTGATAGATATGTTTTTAATTGGTTGTACAATGTGAATAAATTATTGTACTTTTAAGTAATGGGGTATTTTAATTAGAGTATTAATTACATTAATTTTCTCTCACATTTGACTTTTAATACTCAACTTTTCAAGTTTGACCATTTTTCCATTATAGATAGTATAGATAGAGATACTAACATACCTTTGATTTGAATAAAAAACACACACACTTCTCTCTCTAAAAAAACCCGATCCAACCTAACCCTTACCAAATAAATCTCAATTTTTCTCCGGCAGTCGGTCTTGGCCGGCCGTCTGGACCTCCTTCTCCCATCATTTCTTGTACTTTTCTCATTCCTACAATAAAAGTCTTCCCACAGATCTGTCATCTCCCATCTTCGCCGCTGCCGCTGTAGTCGCTGCTGCCACCGCTGTCTTCTGCTTAGATCCGTTACCATCCGGTCTCTTCTGCTCAGATCTGTTGTGGTCCATCATCGATAGCTTGCTGCTGCCTTGGGTTTTGACTTTAGATTTGTTTGGTTTAGGTTTGGCTCCTTTAAGGATGTCAGAATTATCTTTTATGTATGTTTTATGTACTTTGTGTACTTTTGTCAAGCTACATATTCATATAATTGTGTCTACCAAAAGCTCACTTTGGTGATTCCCCCCACCCTTGTATGGTGTTGCTGTAGTCTGTCACAACTATTATGGTGTATGTCTTGTTTTGGCTTAACTTGTTACTTTGTGTATTTTGTTTGGCAAGTCAGTTTCGATTTTGCCATTATATTCGATGTAACTTGTTGTGTTCAAATTACCTCCATTTGTGAGGAGTGAAATGTAATCTCTGCTAAAAAAAAAAAAAAAAAAAAAAAAAAAAAAAAAAAAAAAAACGGTACATGACAAAAAATAAGTTGCCATTGACAAAAAAAAACTCGAACACACTCATTAAACATAAATAAGTTAATGTGGTAAATGAGAGATATATGGATAATGATTTTTCATGGATATTTATGAGGGTGGCAATTCAGGTCGGGTTTGGGTTGGCGGATTCGGGTTGACAGGTTGGCGAGTCATAAAACTTTAGCCCGAATCTGACCAATTTAAATAATTAAGTCAGTTATATCAACCCTAACTTGTTTACACATAACCCGAACCTAGCCTATTCAACTCGTAGATACTTGGGTTGGCGAGTTAAATAGATTACACGAGTTGAATAGGTTAAACGTGTTTCTGGTTGACCAATTTAACCCGTTTTATATACAAAAGTTAGCATATTACACGAGTTAAATAGGTTAAACAGGTTTTCGGGTCGAGCCGTTTAACCCATTTAACATGTATAATAAAATATAAATAATTTTTAATTTACGAAAAAAAATCTTAAACAGGTTAGCGGGTCGACCCGCTTAATTTATTACCAACTCCAATCTGACCAGTTTAATAAATGAGTTAGATCGGTTAACCCAAACTCGGCCCAAAATCTATTTAAACTTAACCCGAACCTGTTAATTTTTTTGTCGGTTTCAAGTCGGGTAAAAAATTGCCACTCTTAATATCTATATCTTGTAAATGACATTCATCGTTTATATCCGCAATGAATTAGATTAGTGGTATTGCTAACAACTTAACAAGATGTTACGAATATAACATACACAACAAAATACTTAAGATACAAAGAGAAAAAAAAAAAAAATCAAATTCCTAGAGACAGAAACAAAATAGGAAAATGTTGCGTAATAGTAAAAAAGTTTGATGAGTGTTCCAATTAAGTCACTCAAACATTAAATAAAACACAAAAACCATCCAATTTTCAATAATGTTCTATTATTGTGTAATTGTTTAAAAAAATGCTTCTTTAAGATATTCTATATGCATTGTTTGGTTGTATTGTAACAATAAGGACCCGTTTGGTACATGGTATTTTGTGGGTTTGGACTTAAAGTAGGTTGAAAGCCTTTGTTTTGTAGCAATTGTGAGTTTTGAAATTAGGCATCAACCCATCCAACTCTACTATACACAAAAGTCATCCCATCCCCCCTCCCTACTTTTCCACAACTTTTCTTTTTTTGTGGGCCCTTCTCACTCATTTCTCTCTATCTTTATTTTATTTTTTATTTTTTAATAATATATTTTAATTTTAATTTATGTTTTTAAATATTATTTTCTCTTTTCTAAACCAAATCAAAATCCAAATCCAAATCCTAATCTACAACTTTACACTCAAATCCAAATCCTAATCTAAACCCACCTACAAACCAAACGGGCCCTAAATGCTCACCCCTTGAATTTCACTAACCTCAACAAATTTTATGTATAAACAAATTATGCACAAGTGAAAAGAGATATATGTCATAAAATAATAACCAAGTTTGAAAAATGTTTTATTTTAGTCATTCAAACATAAAAATTACATAATAATATAACACTATTCAAACTTTGAGTGACTAAAATGAAACATTTTTCAAACTTGATTATTATTTTACAATCAAATAAAAGTTACAGTAACTAAATTGGAACAAAACTGAAAGTTGTTACTATTACATGATTTTCACTCGAAAGAAAAACCAAACACCAAGGCTATGTTTGGCAAAAGTAGCTGTGAGCAGTAGTAGTGAGCAGAAGTAGTGAGTAGTGAGCTGTGAGCTGTGGTTCATAAAGAAGTATTGAAAAAATGAGCTTTTCTAAAAAATAGCACAACTCACCGCTCTGTTGCCAAACGAACATTAAAAATCAAAAAGCTCATTGCTCACCGCTCATCGCCCAAAAAGCTCCAAAAAATTCCGCGCCAAACATAGCCCAAAACACAAGGAAAAGAAAACCCAAACAATAAGCCAAACACCAAATTACAACTTAATTGACACAACGTCATGAAAATCACCTTGCAACATTTGCCTTGGATCAAGTTGAAGGCGATGACATGCACCTTATTACATAAAACTACCAATAGCAAGTGATAACATAGTAGGGTTGGAAAACTTCTCTTTTAGACATAAAGGTTAAGGGTTCGATTCTCACTCTGTGCAAAAAAGTCGAAGGTTCTTTGAAAGCATCCTCTTTACTTTCCGGTACCTCATGAAAAACGGAATTGAGTAAACGTTGAACTAATACCAAGTGATTACATCTAAAACTAATTAGAAATTTAATACATTTGTCTACAAATTCAATTCTATTTCACCACTTACTTATTTACTCTTACAAATGCAATTTTTCTATCCTCAAAGATTTAAAAGTGCTTGTTCAAAATATATATATTTAAAAGTGAAAACACTAGCTTGCGTAAACAAAACAAAACTAGTCATTGTTACCATTTTGTTTTCTGGCGATGTTTCTTTTTCTTTTGTCAAAAAGATAAAGTTAAAAAATAAAAAGTAGTGAAGTACATATGCTTTGTAAGCATTGGATCTTACATCAAATAGAGGAGTAACTAACTTCAAAATACGTGGTTAAGCTAGAAACCACTCTTGACTTTTCGTTACAACAGTATCCGACTTCATGCGATATTATTACTGTTATAAATCCCTTACCTACTTTATCAAATACTACTATGTTTTCTTGGCTTTAAAATCGATCTACTTTGCAAGGACTGCACAAAACTTAATGCGATTACATTAAAGGTTAAGTTTTCTACATTACATTTTTTATGAGGATAGTGATAAACAAAAAACAAAAAAAAAAAAAAAAAAAAAAAAAAAAAGTAAAGTAAAGTAAATTACAAAATAAATAAGTTTTATCATCAACTAAAAACTTAGTAGTATTAGGTTCAAGATATTGAGAAAGACAATATTGTTCTTGTTCAGTTTTGGAGATGAAAGCTCAAACATAATAAACTTCTTGGTGTTTGAGATTTCGTCTACTAAAGCACATTATATATTTGTAAACTACATTTTCAGATATATGAAACTGCCTTTTATGTTAAGAAAAAATATTGAAAAATGACTTTTTTTAAATGAAAATAGTCAAACAACTCAATCCAAAACGCGTTTCAAAACA
Organism: Artemisia argyi; assembly: GCA_030686995.1. Lineage (NCBI taxonomy): Eukaryota > Viridiplantae > Streptophyta > Magnoliopsida > Asterales > Asteraceae > Artemisia > Artemisia argyi. The sequence goes on along the minus strand of CM060681.1, from coordinate 47,133,380 downwards.
TCCTCATAATATTGTAGAAGAGGAGTGCTAGACCCACCTAAGGTTTACAAAAATTCATCCACTCGCTGACGTGGCAAAGTGGTGATTGGTTGGTTTTCTGTGGCCCACAGAAAACTAACCAATCACCACTCTGCCACGTCAGCGAGTGGAAGAATTTGTGTAAAACTTAGGTGGATGTAGTAATATTCATTGTAGAAAGTCTTTTTTTTTATGGCATACAAGTACATATATGTGTCGTAAGTACATTTTGGATATCACTAGAGTTATTTGTCACTTGTGATCAGGGACGGAGTCAGAACCAAATATGACCGGGTTTCCAAAATCTTTCGAACCATAATACTAGAAACACATTTCAAAGAACCGGGTGCATTTAAGATACATTTAGGAAAAATCGGCGTTTTTTTCAAAAATTAACACTACATCGAAAATCTATGGGGTTCCCGGGCACCCGCGGGAACTCCCTAGCTCCGTCCCTGCTTGTGATATGCCAAACTAAGTTTTGTGATTTAAAAATTGCCATGGCACTCGGTATTTCAACAACTAGTTTTGCAACGGTATACCTAAGACTAGTAGTTCTGGTAACTCTACCCGTGACCACATCACTCTGTCTTATCAGCATCACATCAGCTTCTCTTTTCTAAACCAAACAAATGACCAAACACCCGTTATGACGACCTTACTCGTGACCCTAACACTTTTTTTAAGTTAAAAGTCATTAATAATTAAAATACATTACATAATAATTCAAATAAAATAAAATAAAATAAATATTACAATAACAAGAACCTAAACACTATAAATGTAACTTTTTTATTTATAAAGAAAATTGACAAGTAAACCAAACCTTAAGGCCTTAAAATGTAAACACTATAAATTACTTTCTTTTAATATATTTATTTATTTATTTATTTTTATAAAAACAAACACTCTCAAGAGTGATAAACACATACACTACACAAACGATATGCACAAGTTTGGTTGGCTGGGTGACCGAACTGGACAAACTAGGGGGCGTCCAGTTCCCTTCGTCGTTGGGTGCACTTGTTCGAAACACCTAACCAATCGAACGGTTGGTTTATTACAACATCACAAACACTTATATGAAACATTCTATATCTCTTGCATAACGTATTTATCAACATGTACACATCCACACATCTTCAATAACAATATGTCAAAAGAGATGTTCAAGGTGATTCATCAGCTTGCTCAGTAGATATTCGCACACTTATGAAAATGCGACTATTTTACTACAAAGTATCTCATTTTAAAACTAACCGAGTGTTCCACATGAAAATTTGACCCGAAAGTCATTATTTGTGGATATTTAAACTTGGGTATGCTCAAGAAAATTAGAAACCTTATTAGAGCACCAGGTGTAGGTGAGCTATTGCTCGTGTTATAGGGAAAAAAATGTTGTCATCTCAGCACTTTTCTGTTGTAAGTCAGCATAAATCACTCTTCTTACATAACTCAAATTATAGGACACCTATGGACCACAAGTTTTTAATTTCCGTACCTTATTAAAATAAAACAACACATTAAACTAAAATTAAAAATTCATTAATTATAAAAAGACAAAAAAAATATATATAAAAAATAAAAGAAACGTAACACAAAAAAGACATAAAAATAAAAGTAAATAAAGTGAACCAATTTTGAGGATAATATTTGACCCAAATTTCTTTTTTGGCCTTCGCGGTAATAGTCGCGTCCTTCAGATCCATCCCGTCAGTGTTGATTGCAAGCAACCTTAAGTCCTTGTTATGTGTGTTGAGATTTGATAAATTCCACTCCCGCCCTAGTCTCGTGTCTCATTTCTTCCATCTTCACCTCACGGTCTAAAGCGAATTGTTGTCGCATAATTTCGTGAAACATGTCTTGTGAAAAAGAAGTGGTGGATGAGTTTGAAGATTGTTGACTTTAAGACTTTCGTCCTTTGTTGGGTGGACGCGGCAAAGGATCATCCCAAAAAAGCCGGGTTCTTCTTCTGTTGGTTGTCCTAGGTTTCTTTTTGTTTGTGTCGAATCGGGATTCTGCCATTTGTGTTCGTCTTTCAAAAAATTACAATTTTTGTTGTGAGCAAAATTTCTCCCCTCGTTGTCGTGATATAAAATTTGAACCCACGTCATCAAATCTTCGTAATTTTTTCCGTTAAGCCTCGCGGTTTGCTCGACAATCGAGTTAAACTTCCTGACTTTTTGGTTCATGGGAGTACACTTTCCGGCTAACATGTTCTTGGAACGCTTAATGTAACCATTTTTCTTGGCTTGCTCATTATATTACGCAAGAACTTTGTACCAAAACGTTTCATTGTTTTGGTCAGAGCCTGTGTTCGAATCCTCAGATATACATATATAATATTCCGCAAAATTAACTATTCGTTTTGAGTCCAAAGCGTACGACATATTTTAATTTTCTTTTTTCGAGGTTTCTTGGCTTTGGCTTTGCCTTTGCCACGTGTTTTGGGTCACGACGGCCCCATGGCTTCGAATAGTGGTAAATCCACCCAAAAATCGACCCGAATCGACAAATCGACTGAAACCGGACCGAACTGAACCGACCTTTTTCGGTTCGGTTTCAGTTTTGTGTATTTATTTCGGTTTCGGTTTGGTTTCGGGTCGATTCGGTTTTGGTTTTGATATATATCTCTCGGTTTGGTTCTTGGTTTGAGTTTTTTTCTTTTTTGGTTTTGGGGTCGGGTTTGATCCGATGCTCACCCATAGTTGGGTTTGTTAGGCTTATAGTTGCGAAATTCGGGGTTTGTATAGTTGCTGGGTTTGTTGGAATTGTTGTCGGAAAATTTAAGTTTGTTGGTATTATTGTTGAAGTTGAAATTGTTGAATTGCTCGGATGTAAGTTGGTTGGCAAATGGGTTAAAATAAGAGTTTTGAAGGGTACAAAATTTAAAAAATAAAAACTTTGTATTGATTAAAAAATGGGCTAGAATATAAGCACTCAACGTTCATTTTTTTGTCCGTTATTTAACGAATACCTTTGGAAAAAGAAAGGAAAAAAGTGTATAACTTGGCTGGCCGGGAAGACATTAGAACAGGCGTAAGAAACGGTGTCGTCGTCACGTTACCTGCTAGTGTTTTCCGTCCGTGCTAGGCTTTTGAGCCGCCCACATTTAGATTATGTTTAAGTTAAGTCATGATACATTTTATGATATACTCCGTATGTCCCTTGCTATAAACATGTAACATACCCAAAATAAAGTATCATAAGAATGAAAAATAAATGTTAACCCTAAGTTCCCTTTTATTATTCTTTTATTTCTTTAAATATACAGCTTTCCTTGTCTGTAAAAAACTTCACAGCCTTTGCTTTCTGTAAATAAATTACCTTTAAACAACAACCTTCTACCCCTTCTGACATTTTTCAAGCCTGCTACTGCTTATTTTCTGCTCCTCCTGATTACACACACTTCACAGTTTTCACACACTGCTTATTTACATCTACATTACCAAAAAAAAAAAAAAAAAAAGAAAAAAAAAAAAAAAAACATTTTTATATCTTTATACTCTACTTATATATATGTGTCTGTGTACATGACTACAAAAACCAAACCAGTCATCAATACAAAGGACACAACTAGTTGACAACCCACAAACATAAAACATAAACACTCTCTCTCCCTCTCTCTCTCTACTTATATACCACTACTTTCTCTCTCTAAAAATAACCACATTTATTTATTTCTCTCACTAGATAAGATATTTTTTTCCATTTTTTTGGTAAGTTATGTTATTAGCTTGGTATGGAGGTTGATGAATTTCAAAGACAAGTTTCTAAATTCCAAAGGGTTTCATCTTTAGGTAGTACTACTACTAGTGATAATAATACTAGTAACAACAATAATAGTATAAAAATTGCGACTCATGGTGGGGGTGTTGTTAATGGTCATGAGTCAAATGAAATGGATTTAGTAGGGAGTGGGGGCATGGCACGCCTTTGCGGGTGGCCCGCGTCACGGATAGTGAGGGTTTCGCGGGCCTCCGGGGGTAAGGACAGGCATAGTAAAGTCTTGACATCAAAAGGGTTGAGAGATAGGCGTGTGAGGTTGTCGGTTAGTACCGCGATACAGTTTTATGATTTGCAAGATCGGTTAGGGTATGATCAACCTAGTAAAGCTGTTGAGTGGCTGTTAAAAGCCGCGGCTAGCTCGATTGACGAGCTGCCGTCGCTTGATCCAGCTTTTGTAGGAGGTGGAGGAGTTGGTTCTGATGTCCTCCGTTGTCATCAGATGACGACAACGGAGGACAAAGCTGGTATTAGTACTACTAGTATTAATACTAATGCTTCTCAGGCGGGTTCGGCTAAAAATAAGTCGAAGTCGCCTGAGTGTAGTAGTACTAGTGAGACGAGTAAGGGTTCGGGGCTTTCGTTGTCTAGATCTGAGAGTAGGATTAAAGCTAGGGAAAGGGCACGAGTTATGGCTTCGAAAAAGGAAAATGTCTTGAATCAGGTTAATCATAATTTGTCCGAGAATAATAATAACTCGTCTTTTACAGATCTTTTGACTGGTGGTGGTCTTAATGTTAATGTAAATGTTAATGTTAATGCGAACAATATTACACCAGTCAATAGGCCTGAATCGCGATTCCATTGGGCTACAAGTACTCCAATGGATTACTTATTCACTCGCCCTTCGCACCAGCAACTTTCGTCTCAGCACATCCAAAACCCGCAATTCCACCAACAAAACCAAAACCAAAACCATCAGTTTTCCTTCCTACAAGAAACTTTCCAACCCACAACAACTGGTAGTAGTAGTGATGGTGGCTACAATTTAAGTTTTTCAATGACACCATCATCAGGTGGAAGTGCCTTAGGTCCGGGATATAGTAGGGGGACCCTTCAGTCCAATTTACCGTCTTCGATTTTGCCTCACAATCATCACCACAGCCTGCAAAGGTTCCATTCGTCTCCAATAGACGGGCCACAGTCCACAAATCTGCCTTTTTTCATTGTGCCAAACACGGGTTCAGACCATTTTTCGGGACAAGGGGGGTACCATTTTAGCTATGGAGGTGGTGGAGATGGCGTGGGACGGCATTCGGAACATCATCACAAGGAAAAATCAAAGAACTAAGCAAAGTTTTTATCAATGGTACATTTCTTTTAATTAGTACTAGTACTAGTATTTCTTCAAGTTAATTTTTTCATATACATATGGTATGTGTTATATGCATTCAATATTTGGAAGTTAAAAAAGGACTTATGGTATTAGTAGTAGTAATAAACACTTGCATCTGGAAATGGAACTATTTAGAGATTTACTAACCCTAACAAATTAAAATGTCATTTTTAGGCAAAATATACCATTACATTTCCTAAAACTGCTATCAATAAATTTTACTTGGGTCTATTTGGTTCATTTAAGTAGTTGAGATGCATAGGTTTGGTATGAGTTTAATGTGTATAGGTCAATTCGGGTATACTTTGTGTTTCTTGTAGACTTGTAGTAAATCAAAAGGGGCTTCTAACGAGCCAAACAAAGTCTATAAAAATCGCGGTTTTTATATGCAAAACTGTTTAAAAGTGTTGCATTTTATGTGTTTAGATTTCTATAAATGTCTTGTTATACACTATCAAATTGTTCATATCCAAGAGGTAGTATGAGACAATTTGTTGTGGTTCAAATTTAAGCTAGCTTATGTAAAGAAATTTTATTTTTATTTTTTGGTTTGTGCAAGAAAATTTTATTCTTTATTGCTATTGATTTAAGATATGTTTATATATTTAAGTAGTACTAGACTACTAGTAGTCCTTTTGTGAAATTTTTTTTGGAGAAACTAAAACAAATACCATCTTTTTGATAGGTAATGTCTTAATGAAGTTTCGAAAGGTCACAAAGGATACTTTAGACATAAAAATTCTCTTGTTTTTCACAAAGATTAACTCTTAATAATACTTTATTAAATTTCAGATTTAAAGCTCTTAAAAAAGATTTAGAACAAAAAAGATTCTGGTAGATAGTACAACTCCTTTTGGCAGCTTGAAAAAAAATAAGTTGTAACTCAAAACTTTCAAGTATGTTGTCATCTTCTTTTTGAAGTCTCATGAAACATAACTTCAAATAAAACTTTGACATTAGGTTGTTGTATTTGGGCAAGTCACAAGCTCTTGAAACCTCACATGAAAATAAGTAACTTTATCTGCAATTTCATAGTCAAACTTAAACCTCTCTTAGGACATACATTGGGATATATATCAAAAGTGCCCCATTAATAAGCAACTTCTCTGATAAGTCATAACATACATCAAAGCCTGTAGTTACTTAGTACCAAATAAGTGCCATAAACCAAAAAATAGTACAATCTAACTTATATCACAAGATATATATGTACTCTATTATTGTTGGAAGTATAGTAACTACTTAACTACTAGTACTATAAATAATTAATACTATAAACATTTTTCATTCTTTTGGGTGGCAATGCTTATCCTTAGTTAAAAGCATGCATGGATTAGTGTGGGCATAGTTAAATGAATAAAAGAATATATCATACAGTAGTAGTTTAAAATACTAGTCTAGCAACATAAACATAAGTGGTTTTTTTGTTTTTGTTTTTGTTTTGTTGGGGTTATGGATTCATATATAAAGTGTTTCCTTAATTTCAAGCATGTCTTTAAGAAAAGACAGGTGTTAAGTGTTAACCATCCATTTAAATCTTAATGAGAACCCACTTCCTGACAGATTTCTTAAATTAATGTATTTTTTAATGTAACCAATGGCATTATGTTTCACTGAACCCGAAATTTATTTTTGTTGCCGGGCTGAGATGGGCCGCCCCGAGCCTTTCAAGTTTTTTGAGCTCCACACCTGTCCTTTAGCCTTTAGGGTTTGTCTTGTGGGACCCACTTTGAGGGTTAGGGCTGTGGGACCCATTTTGAGGGGCTGGGTTAGGTTAAATATGTGGATGTACGGATGGATTCTCATTGGTGGAGAATATTGATTAAGTGATGAAATAATTTAATAATTATCATCATACTTTGCTTTTTTTCTTTTTTAATTTGGTGAGATATTAATGAGTTGTTTATTTAGGTGTTTACTTTTTAAAATAAATGAGAATAAAGGCCTAAAGGGATTTTTAAGTTTTGGTTTTAAAAATGTTATATTGGTACTTAAAGGTTATGGTTTTTATAATGTTGCATTTAAAGGTTGTGATAGATTATTGTCAATTTAGATTCTGTGTCAAAGTAAAAGGACAAACTTGTTTTGGTTAGGATTGAGACAAGTTTTTTTTCTTGGTGTTGTCTTTGATGGTTGTCGTCTTCATGTCTTTGTATTTTAATTTGTCATACGCCGGTGTGTAGTTTTTGGATTTGTGTTTTTCTCCAGCTTTGAGGCGCTCGTTTTGTTAGTTTTTGTGTCAACTTTTTATGGTGTTTTGTGTTATTTAGCTTGTTGCTTGTTATTTAATAGATTATAATTTATCGATCTAGTTATAAACAATATCAAATAAACAAATAAAGCTGATATAGTAACAATCGATTTCAAAGCTTTGAGAAGAACTTGTAATGAAATTTTAGGTCAGTTTTGTCGAAGTTGTGAGGTGCATTTTAGATAGTCTTAAATTTGAAATATATAAATTTACATCATTCGGTAAAAAGACAGGTCGCACTTGTGTGTTTTTTCCATATTGCTTTGAAAACTTGCAAGGTCTAGAAAAAAAAAATATTTTTTATAGATTAATGCTGGGGAATGTTGGGGTGAACCAGAAAAGTAAGATGAAAAAAAATAGTAGTAAGATGAAAAAAATAGTAAGATGTCTGATTTATGAGGAAAAAAAATGTCATAAGCAAGAAAGAATATTATACTGGCAACCTTTGCAGTGTTACAGTTCTTTTTATTTATTTTGAGATTAAGGAAATTTATTTATTTTATTTTAAGGAGTTAGAATACTATTTTGACATTTTATACTGAAATGCATTCTGCAACAATATATCTGGTAGGGTATTTCAACTGAGAGAAATATAAAAAACTATGACCTAATTATTAAACAGAAAATGTATTTTCTTTATGTTTATCTATCTGAAAGATTGGTGATCCAAACACACCTACAGTCAATAAAAGTTATTTTTTGTAATATTTCTTTACAGGAAAATATGTAAACTAAAATTTAGCAAGACGCTAGAAAGCCTTTTAAGCCATAATATGCCAACGAATCGTGGAGAAAAGCATTTTAGGCCCAATACTTAGTTAAGCCGAAATATGCCTAGAAAATCGTTTACAGAGGCGCAATAAGGTTTTAGTGGGTATGTGTACCACTCATGGTTTGTTGTTTTAACTGTTTAGTAGTTTAGAGAGCGTGCTAATTGTGCAATCCCAATAACTTTAGACAGATTGAAATTAAGTATCATAAATATTGAGCTATGTAACTATGATTTGCTGGATGACCCTGTAATAAGATCGATTGTCTAGCTAAGAGACATGATCAAAATATAAAGTAGCATTATTATACAAAAAGTTTACCATCACAAGTGTTTTTTTGGTTAGGCTAGCAAGTCAGATTCAAGGGATCCAACTAAGTTTGTCGGGCATATTCTATGAGTAGGAGCAAAGTCTTCCTTAGCTTTTTGACTAGAGTGTTAGTGTAGACAATGAGTCTAGATAAGGGTCATGATACTTATATCCTTTAGAATTTAGATTTTACACAGTAGTCCATAGAGATAAACCTTCCAACACAACATCAAGTTTAGCTGTATTAGATCTACAAAAATATGTGCGAAACATATATATGCAATAAGAATCTTAGGAGGAACTACAATATGAAAGGACTATGTGCAATAAGAATCTTAGGAGAAAAAAGGAGTGAAAATCATGTCCCCTAGAGATAGTGCCAAATGTTATGATGGTGTGATGTGTCTAAATTTACATAATGCCGACTTTATAACTTAGCAATATGCTTTTGTTGTTGGTGTGTCATGTGTGCGCTTGATGATTCTTTTAGCATAATAGTAAAAGTAATAAAATCTCTAAATTAAAACCAACGATTGCATCAGCTGGACGATGATCTCACCTATCATATTAAACACTGGTAAAAGAAAACTTATGGATAGATGTTCTAGATGGTAAGACATACAAATGTGCTTTCTTTTCATAAATACCAACTAGTAGACCAAGGATTGATTTCTCGATGTGGTGATCTTGAAGGATATAAGGAAGTTTGATTGAGTCGAGTATAAACATCAGTTATAGCTTCCTTACTAAGAAACACACAAGGTCATTGCGGTTACAACCATTAAAGACCATAATATTCCCGACTTATCCTAATTGTTTGAGACATCCCAGGTTCCTTTAAAACACATTAATTGGTATTAAGGATTAAAAATTAGTATTTACCGTCTACTTTCTCTAGAGGAAAAGAAATGTATACTGAATATCTAGAATGTCCCCAAATTATTGTATACACCAAATGTTAGAACACGAACTTAGATCTCATCTTGTCTCATATCAGAACTCAAAAGGATCTTTTACTTATCATGTGAGAAAACAATGGCTGCAATGTGTGCTACAGAAGTACTAGTGCTCTCCAATATATTTTGATGATGCTATAGTTATTAAAGATCACGGGTCTCTGAGGTGTGAGTAAGATGTAACAATCGACACTCTTATTGCCCGAGGTGATAGGGTTAGGGTGATTCTTAGTGACCACATAATCAATACCTCTATTTAAGGGGTGCCTGGGATTGCTTTTTAAAGCTGATTATGCTAAAGGAGTTTATATGTAGGTAAAAAGAGTCAGACCTATATTGGCAAAAAGGAGTTAACTGGTGGCATGAAAATTAAAAATGAGGAGCGCTATATTCCTAAAACTATAATATCTAGTTATAAATACTTTCGGATCTTTGCAAGTGGGATATGTGGCGTTTAGATTTCTGTCAAGTACCATTCTTATTAGATCCGAACAAAAATTTGCTGTTTCTGATGCGATGTCCAGACCATATTTCTGTAGCAGGATAAGCAAATTTCAATCGTAATTAGGGTTTCAAGCAATGCGTTTTAATCATGATTATATGAAATTGGTGATGGTTTAGAAAGTGATAACTAATGATGGTTACGGTTTTGAGAACAGTGATGACAGATGATGTTTGAGCTAGCTTTAGGGTCAATTGCAAAACCTGAATAGAATTAGATGTAGATATTTCAACGTCCTTACTTATTAGTAACGGGTTATCTGGCTTGCGTCTTATTTCAAACATGTCAAATTTAAGTTCTTGGGTAAAAGGGGAATGCGGGTGGGTTAAACAAGTTTAAAGTCCCATAAAGTCTAATCTTGATGCATACAACCTCATATAGTCCAAGCCGACCTTGCCCATCTCAAATTGAGCCTGCTCCACCCGCACATCTCGAGTGAAAGGGATGACTCATATCTAACAGTCTACTGATAAGTCATTGTTGTCATACATTTGTTATCTGTATAATACAATACAATAAGTTATCTTAATCATTAGTTTGACCTTTTCCATTACTATCTCAACTAGTAACAAGCAATCATTATCAAATTCTCAATTGATATTTGTATGCATAAAAGGTCTATGTGTTGTTATGCCATGTAGTTGTACTTGTGATGTTTTATGGTATGAAGGAAATGACTTTATTGATGTTCACAAAAACAATTATTTGTATGCATGCATATAAAGTAAGGTATTTTGTTATTATAAGAATATAGGCCAAAAGGTAATGTTTAGACATGATAAATGACACTGATCATGATGATGATGTGTCAGTCCCTACATGTTGTACCTTAGATACCTTACATTTCTGGCTACTTTAAAGACACCCTCGCCAGGTATTTAGAAATAATGGAAGCAGTCACTAAATGAAGTTGTTGCAGGCTAATTAATCAGTGTGCAGTCAATGTCATTCACAAGATTTCCATGTTCCATCTAAATTCATACTAGTAACATCTTTTTCAAGCTATCTCATAAGTCATAAGCCAAATGTTTATTGACACATATATGATAAGTATAAAGTCTTAAACTTATTGGATAATTTTACGACCGGATATTGAAAGTTGGCGATTTGGTGATATTTTATAGGTACTGAAGATGAAGAAAAAGTAAGGAACTCGTGAAAGATTGCAGGGATTTTAACGTGCGATTGTGTCCGTTATGATGGCAATATTCATAAAAGTAGGAAAAGGTAAGTAAATTTGCAATGGGCTATGGGAGTGATTGATCTGAAGGAAGGGAACCAATTATACTTCATTCAGTTTGTATTTTGAAACTTCTGATTGCCTACATTGTAATGGCTTTTGCTTGTGTGTTTTTGTGAGATGAATTGAATGTGTGAATTTGTGTGGTTAGTTTTTGCTATCTTATGATTTGTTCATGTAATCTTAGTTGTATTTAAGTTATTTAGTTCATGTCTGATGCTTGTTACATCTTATGCATATGGTTTTGTGTTGGTGATAGACATGTTGCTTGTATGGAATCACTATATCAGACTAGCTGGAACTATACTTTTTGAGTTAATTAAGAGTAAGTTTTTAAATGATACTAAACTACTAAAGGTTATGGATTTTATATGAAACTAGAACTAAATTTCTTTAACAATTCTTTTAAGGAAAGTTTGTTACTTAAGTTTATAATTTTTTTATAATCTAAATAAAATAAAAACGGAAATTACAAATATACCTACTAAACCTTAGACATTCGCATATTTACAAAAACCATGTTTAAACAACATTGAACATTATCTACTCAAAACTTATATTTTTGAGAAATATACAAAGAGGAGAGTTATTTTACGCAACAATTTTTTATGGGACTCATCTTCACTATCCATCTAAAAAGAAAGCAATGACATAGAATAAAATCATTTTAATATTTCACTTATTTTTTATAATTTAAATATCTAATAAATCGTTAATCGTTAGACAAAACAAATTATACCGTCACGACCAACATTTAATTTTCTTTCTATATAGTCGCACTTTGATATATACTTTCGAGAAACTATTCTTTTTCGTTTCTTTCAACTTTTATTTTTTATTTATTGGGTTTTTCGTATTTTTTCTTCATTGTTGAAACTTGCATAAAAAATCACATGCAATTAAACACTAATTTAAATATTATAATAAAATCACATATGATATGTATTAAATCATATATGACATGTAATAAAATCATATGTGATTTAACATCAATATCACATGTGATTTTATTAGTATATTTTAATTAGTGTTTAATTACATGTGATTTCTTCATGCAAGCTTCAACAACAAAAAAGAACGTAGAAAAACCAAAAAAAGTGAAAAAAATGAAGGAAAAAAAACTGTCGAAAATACATAGAGAATACGAATAATGTTTTTAGAATGAAATCACCCTAACCCTATCACCTCAGGCAATAAGGTTGTCGATTGTTACATCTTACTTATACCTCATAGACCCGTGATCCTGAATAACTATAACACCATTAAAATATTTTTACCAAATCATTTTAAAATTACGTTTTCAAAAACTTTAGATTCGAATTTATGTGGGATCAAACTACAACAATATGAAAACTCAAAACAATAAACAATAACTACTAATGATTATGAAATAAAGAAAGCAAGATAAAAGTAGAGAGTTAGAAAGATGAAACCGGGATTTATATTGGTTCGGTAACGAAACTCCTCTTCACCTTACTCCACTCGTTGAGTACCCAACTCGAGAGTTAACTTCACTATGTCAACAAGCTCCTTTTAAGCGGAGAAAACCATACACGTCGCTTAAACCAATTTCCGATACTAATCTAAATGTGGAGTTCTAATCTAGCTAGAAATAATCTCACACAAGATCTATCCAATCTTCTCTCAAACTACTTAAACCACAAGATCTACCCGATCTAATCGCAATCTAACCAATCACCACACAAACTACACAATACACAAGATTCAAATGATCAAATCGATCAACCCAATAATACAACTATACAAGATTAAGGTTGATCGACTTGATGTATGCTAAAATACAACAAGCAAGTAACCAATGTTACTTATGCACTAACTATACTAAAGCATTTGAAATTTTGATGCATGTAAGTGTTTTTCTCTTGCACTTGGAATGACACAATGTTTGGATTACTTTAGAATGAAATCAAATAAGGTTATGATCAAAGAAATGTTGCTAGAATGTGTGAAAATGTTAACAGAAAAATTCCTTGCAAAGAGGTGAGTTAAAATGTGAAATTTGATCCACTATTTATAAGACAGGAAAAACTGGGCGTCTAACGGCTAGACGGTACCTTTAAATATGCACGGTACCCTTAATTATTTGAGGGTACCATCCACGCTCTCTTTTTTGTCCTTCAGTGGAAAAGTTAAAATCTGGTGAAAGTGGTTGTTTATTTGGGGAAAACCAGATTTTGAATTTCAAACTATTTTCTTTAAATAAAACATTTTATATTAATTAGAAAATATTTTTTCTAATTAATTTGTGTAAAATGTTTATGTCACATTTGTATGAAAAATATTTCTTTGATCATTCACAAGGTTTAATATTCATTATTCATACCTTTTAGTGATTTGGTGTCGAGATAAAGTTTTACGACTAAGAACTTTATTCACGTTAACTTTTACATAGAATGTTTTTGTATTTTGTTATTATCAAAACATAGAGAATACGAATAAAGTTTTTAGAGATTATTTGTATTAACACCGTTAATAATAATTTTAGCCGTATTTAACTTGTAAACCCATGTACGCGTGGGTTAAACTAGAAAGAGGAATAACACGAGTTGTTATTTAACGTGGATACTAAAAACGAAATACTTTTCTAGATATCCTTACTTAATCTCATAAAGATAAATAACATGAGTTGCTCGTATGTATACAATCTCGTATATTCATTTACATATTACAATAACCCGTGCTTTTATTTTGATATTTAGAATTCCGTGCATATACATTAATTTAATATATATTGATAATAATATTTATAAATAACAACAACATATATGGTATTTTTTAAACAATATAAAATGTAGGTGGTATTTATTAAATTTATAAAGTTATTAAAAAATAAAAATTTATATGTTTATTTAAATCCATATAACTTATTTAAAATTTAACAACTAAAGTTTTATTAATTACTCCATCTTTTTATAAGATTTTATTTTACGAAATCAACGTAAGTTTTTTTATACATTTTTTTTTAATTTTTTTTATGAAATTTAGTTGAGTTTGACAAAATTGTTTCAATTTTGACTTTTTATTGTCAAATGGGATGACTATTTATCCTGCGTGGCATAATTTCAATTGCTCAAACATTCTTTTATGCTTTTTGAAGTTAATAAGAAATAAGTCTTTTTATTAAGTTTGGAAAAAAGAATATTTCAGAAATATTCAGAATACATAAATTCTGAACTCTGATTGCAAATTTTTTGTTCATCAAGGACAAAAAGGCTACACCACCTATAGCGGGAAAGTAGCAAGATAAAAATAAGGCATAGGATATGCTTTTTTTTTTTTTTTTTTTTTTTTTTTTTTTTTTTTTTTTTACTTTTTGTCCTTTTGTACTTTTTTTTTGAAATATTTTGTATAATATATTTTAGGGTGTATTTTGTATAATGTTTATATAATTGACGTGTAATGTATTTTATTTAAGTAACAACAACGGTCACGTTAAAAATTACCACATTAAATAATTACAACAACAACTGTTATTATTTAATTAAACAACATTGTTAACACATTATTTAAAGCTACAACATCTATGACATATGAAGATTATTCATCTCATTTAAAAGATCATGGAGCCGGGCACTTGATTGACAAGCGTGATCCTCAGGATTCCTTGCCATTTCTAACTCCATTTCCAGCGCCTTTATTCTTGCCTTCAACAACTTGTTCTCATTTTTTGTAGCAACGCAGTTTGAGCAATGCGTTGAAGAAGAGGCTTGATTAAAGTGCTCTGCTTCAAATTCATCTTTCCACTTGAAGTATCGACACCCATAGTCTTTTGTACCTGGCTGTACATTTTTACATATTACATTTTTACATATACATTTTAACATATTACATTAATACATATACATATACATTTTACATATTACATAACATATACATTTTACATATTACAAAACATATTACATATACATTACATTTAAAAAAAAAAAAATGAAAACGCGTTTAAACGCGTCCCCGTACATATTCTCTCTTTTCTCACACACACACCTCACATAACGCTCTTATCTCACACACACTCACCACATATTCTCTCTTTTCTCTCTCTCTACTCAGTCTCATTTTTTAGATCTAAAACCATGTTTTAGATCTAAAATTGGTGGTTTTGGTGATGTTTATGATGTGAGTGTGTGTGTGATAAGAGCGTTATGTGTGACTGAGGTACGTTGATATACTTTCTCTGGGTTGTTTTGGTGATGTTTATTTTGGGGTTTTGGAAAAATTGAGTGATTTATTTCAATTAACGTTTGTTAATTGAAATATTTGTGGTTAATTAACACGGATCTATATTAATTTTATGAAATGCCTAATATTTAAAAATTAGGGATTTGAAAAAAATTTGAGGGTTTTTTAAAAAGTAAGTGATTTATTTCAATTAACGTTTGTTAATTGAAATATTTGTGGTTAATTAACACGGATTTATGTTAATTTAATTAAATGCCTAATTTTTAAAAATTAGGGTTTAGTTTGGTGGTTTTGTGGTGTATTATGTGATTATATGGTGATTCTGTGATTTGAAAAATTAGGGTTTGAAAAAAAAAGTTGGGGGTTTTTAAAAAATTGAGTGATTTATTTCAATTAACGTTTGTTAATTGAAATATTTGTGGTTAATTAACACGGATCTATATTAATTTAATGAAACACCTAATTTTTAAAAATTAGGGTTTTGAAAAAAAATTTGGGGGTTTTTGAAAAAGTGAGTGATTTATTTCAATTAACGTTTGTTAATTGAAATATTTGTGGTTAATTAACACGGTTCTATGTTAATTTAATTAAATGCCTAATTTTTAAAAATTAGGGTTTGTTGGTTCTGTGAAATATTTGTGGTTCTGTGGTGTATTATTGGTGGTTCTGTGGTGTATTATGTGAAATATTTGTGGTTCTGTGGTGTATTATTGATGGTTCTGTGGTGTATTATTTGTGGTTCTGTGGTATATTATTGGTGGTTCTGTGGTGTATTATGTGAAATATTTGTGGTTCTGTGGTGTATTATTGGTGGTTCTGTGGTGTATTATTTGTGGTTCTGTGGTGTATTATGTGAAATATTTGTTGTTCTGTGGTGTATTATGTGAAATATTTGTTGGTGGTTCTGTGGTGGATTATATGTGATATGTGACTGCTTTGGTGGTTCATTGGTGCAGGTTTTTGTGATATGTGATATGTAATACTAAGTAGGGAGGGTTAGTATATCCTACCCCTTATAGTGGTTCTGTGGTGATTATGTGGGTAGGTTAACACCTTGATCTGCCACCATAGAGTGGTATGAATACCTGCTCTAGCCTACCCCATTTCCCACAGACTTGTGATGAAACTGTTTTTTTTTTTTTTTAAAATAACAGAAAAGGCAATGATGATTTTATAAAAAAAAACTAGATTTTGGCATGACATTTCCAAATGGACAGGCAATTAATTTGCAACCTTTGAAGTTGCAGCCAAACATGATGAGCAATATATATATATATATATATATATATATATATATATATATATATATATATATATATATATATATATATATATATATATATATATATGAATTTGAGCCTTACCTGTTCTGTGTTAAATGGTGAGTTCGACATTTGTTGTCTTGGACTTTCTTTGCTTGTGTTACTTGTGCTGCTTGTGACAAAACCTGGACTTGTAAACATGTGGTATGGGTTTGGTTAACACTCCCTTGATGCTTGGGTGAAAAAAACCTGAACTTGTGACTTTCTTTGCTTGTGTTACTTGTGCTGCTTGTGAGGTGTATCCCTTGTGGTGGGTGATATATACTGACCCTCCCTATTCTAATGTACTAACCCTCTTGTGAAACTTGTTTCACTTGTGTAACATGTGGTGATACTGTTGAGCTTGTGAACTTGGTAGGTTGTGGAATCTGAGCATGTGTTGTGAGAATATTGTTGTACTTATGTTGGTTATCTGAGCTGTGTTGGCTTTTGTTGGGAATTTGAGCTATGTTGCTTGTGTTTCTGTTGCTGGGCTTGTGAGGTGTATCCCTTGTGAGAATATTGTTGTACCTGTGTTGGCATTTGTTGGGAATTTGCAGAATCTGAGCTGTGTTGGCTTTTGTTGGGATTTTGGTGAATCTGAGCTGGTTGCTTGTATTTCTTGTGTTGCTTTGGTCAAAACCTGGACCTTGTGTCCAAAAGGCGATGACGAATGGGTTTTTCAACCTCGAATGGATGGCAAACAATTACGTTTGCAACCTTCAAATCCGAGCCTTACTAAACCTATTTTTATTTTTAAATTATGTTTTCAAATCCGAGCCTTTTTCGGCGATGACGAAAACCTGCACTTTGGACTTTTTTTTTTTTTTTTTTTTTTTTTTTTTTTTTTTTTGTGCTTTTTTGCTTGTGTTACTTGTTTTGCTTGGACAAAAACCTGCACTTGGACTTTTTGCTTGTGTTACTTGTGTTGATTGTGTCAAAACCTGCACTTGGGACTTTTGTTGCTTGTGTTACTTGGACAAACCTGGACTTGGACAAACCTGGACTGTGTTTGCTTGTGTTGCTTTGGGAAAACCTGGACTTGGGCACAAGTTTACTTGTGTTACTTTGGAAAAACCTGGACTTGAGACAAAAAAAGACATAAAAGGACAAAAGGACAAAAATGGAAAAAAAAAAAAAAAAAAAAAAAAAAAAAAAAAGTACACAAGTACCCTACCCTATGGGAGGGTTTGGTACTTGCCTCCCATAGGGAGGGTTCGGTTAATACATCCCTAAAAAAATGGCATAGGATATACTAACCCTCCCTAGTACCCTAGGGAGGTACGATTGTACCTTCTTTTTTTTTTTTTTTTTTTTTTTTTTTTAATATTTTGTATAATATATTTTAGGGTGTATTTTGTATAATGTTTATATAATTGACGTGTAATGTATTTTGCATCAAGTATTATATAAAATAAACAATAATATTTAAGGTCAAAGTTTAATAAGTAAGACTTCAAAAATCAAAAGTAGACACTTATTTAGAGAGGAGGGAGTATTATGTTGTGAGTGTGTATTTGTTTTTTTGGGTATTTTAAATGATAAAAAGTAGAAAAAAATTAATTGAAAAGAGAGAAGGTGTTGCACTAGTTGATGAAATGTTGAATGAAAACATTTAGGAGAGAGAAAAAGCTGATGTGAAACTGATGTGGTGAAGGAAAACTCTCAACCACACTCTCCACCCAAAGGTGGTGTTTGTTTTTTAGGAGGCTCTGAATCTGAATCTGAATCACACATCTGAATCTGAATCTGAGGCGTAAATGTCTGAATCTAACCGCATCTGAACAGAAAAAAAAACTCATGTTTGAACCACACATTTGGTTGGTCGTACTAAATTTCTTTTGGGTTATTTTTGTGTCAACAAGAGACATTAAGACGCCCCTATCAAGTCTAGACTATTATGATCTTACTGCCTCTGACCGTGTCTGAACAGGAAAAAACAAAAAAAAAGTCTGAACGACCAAAATGTCTTACCGCGTCCGAACGATTCAGATTCAGAGGCTGTTAAGAGTTGTTTTTTTTTTTTTTTTTTTTTTTTTTTTTTTTTTTTTTTTTTTTAAACAAACACGACCTAACTCTTTGTCCATTAAGTTCTTTCAAGTTTTAGGTTTATTAAGCCATATTTTCCCCCCCTCTATAATAAGCCAAAAAGGTAAAAACCAAATACAGCTAAATCTTTGATGAGTGAAAAGAGGTCCACTAGCATGGAAAGATATGGGCACTGGCCGTCCTATAACTCTATAAGGTTGGGTCAAGTTTATTGGGCCTTAAATTACAATGACATGCTAATCCCGTTGGAAAAACTGTTACTCCGTATTTTTTTATTTTCTGCATTCTGAAAACTTAGTAAAAAAAAAATTAAAAGTACACTAGTTGAGTTATATTAATTTTCAAAATAACCAAAAATCTTGACTAAAAATGGAATATGCCACAAACTAATGTGAAGTATAATGATCTCAACCTTTTTTATTGTGCTATAATATGTGTTTGATATACTTTAAACAATACACTAGAGTTTTTACTTTTTAGATGGTTCTATACCTAAGCTTAACTTCGTTGTAGTCAAATATTCACTTCACACTAATCACTATAGAAAATTAAGATCATAAGTAGAGGTTGGCAAGTCAGAAAATCCAAATGATAGCAGTGACAAAAACTAGTTAGGTTTATTTAGGGGAGGATGCATGCCTTCCATTGAAATCAATGTTAGATTAAATGACTTGTGTGCTTGACTGCTTGTTAATGCTACCTATGGTCTGTTGAAATCAATGATACCTTGTGACTATGTCGTTTTCCGGCTTGCCGCCCAAGCTATTAACCATTTATGATTATGTTGAAAATGTTATCATATGATCATGTCATATTCCCCGTTGAGTAATTCACTATCCATGGTTTGTGACCAGTGAACCACATTTCTTATGTTCCTAAACTGGGTCAAAAGGGGTTCAGGTTCGGGTCAGGGTCATTTTGGGTACAATCCAGGACCAATTTTTTGTCCATTTTAATCATAACTATGCTAATAAGGAAGAAACGAGTATAACACAAAAAACACAGGAACTGGTAGAAAAAAAGTTTCAGCCAAATATGACACTAATGTTTCATATCTATAAATATTCACATAGCGAAGATGGTATATAATATAGATGCTACAAACACAAAACTGCAAAGCTCTTCTGACAACACCATCCACCAGCAACTCTTTTATACCATACGTAAAGTGAAACATACCCGATTAATGCACCAGGCTTCTTCCAGGAAAAATCAACTATGGACGGTCCTTCAGCAACATATGCAAGATAGGTTCCATATACAAATCAAAGCTCATATATTTGAAGTAAGCTACGTGTACAGCGAATTTGTGTTTATTCACGCCCATGAAGAATCCTCAACTCCATAAACTGGCTTAAAGCTAATGCGCGCCTTTGTGCGTACGTGAAAACTGAAAGAAATACAAATAACACAAATATGAGAGGAGGCAAAATAAATTTGTAAGTAAGTCGAAGAAGAGAATCTACGAACTTGCAGCATCTAATGCTCCCAACTATAATTGTCATTCAAAACTGTAAAACCACCTTGGCAGTGTTTGGCATTACATTATAGAATATGAAATAATATGAATTAGATGATCTGTTGCTGCACAAAACAGTGTTTGGATGCGCTTCTCTTTGAGTTGGGAAATAATAGATAATCGTTCAAGTATTCAGGGACTTTACATGTGTAATGACCCTTGTATAACCATAAAAGCAGAATTGTTGTAGCTACTCTAAAAGTTATTGTTTGATCCCTAAATAATTATATAACTGCACTGTAACCGAACATTGGAATCTGATTTTCTGCAACTTGCAAAGGCAAAATAAGATAAATACTTACAAAACACAAAGTCAAATATGATATCAGAATAGATACTATACCCAAAAAGTCTCATGACATTAGACGAAACATAGCAAGAACAGCTAAAAAAGAATCAAAGTTAACTAGAACTTTTGTGCAGAGCAAATTAAGCAATTACTCTATGATCTTGGCTGATCTAACTTCCTAAACAAAGATTCATGATATCGAATAAATTGGTAATGCACTTCTATACTTTGATATAATTTGAAGGCATAATAACCATTCCAAAGTAAGACATCACATATGAATATCAAGAATGGAGTTTAGAATATAGCTACAATCATTACATCACGAAGCAAACCAAGGAATGTATATATGGCGTTGGATTTAAAAAGTGATGACGTGATATCAAATAATCAAGGAATAGTGTTTGAATGTGTTGTAAACACTAACAAAATAAGGATGCACATGTCAAATGACCCATAATCAGAATCAGTTTCGTTGCAGCGACTCCTGATCCAACACTGATCATTTGACACAATGACAGATTGACAGGTAGCTAACAAATAATCACAAGACTCAGTTAAACTACTAGAAACTATATAGTCACATTAAAATCACAATTACAAACACTCCCTTAAGTTGACTTTTTCTTCATATCTTATGAACATCAATAACAGCATTAACAAAATTCATAAAGTTCAACTTTACAACTAAATTTCATCAATATGAATACCTCAAAAGGAATTCATCTCAAGACAATAAGTCCTTCCTTTAACCAACACCCTAGCTGCAGTCCTATAAGGCTCCTCAAACTCCTCAAATTCAACCCACGACCCATCATTAACATCTTTCGAACCCAACTTATCACTAGGCCTAATCGCCACCAAAGTAGCCCCTTTAAGCACACTCCCGTCACTTAGCTCCAAATACGGCGCATACCAAAGCTTTATACTCAATGCAGGAACAAGCGTTCTATTAGAAGCCAAAGAAACCGACAACGGCTTCACTCTCAACTCATCCATCTCTTCCTTATTCATACGTAACACACCTTGTCTATCCACATCGCTCAAAACCAACTTCTCTAACGTCTTATGCTCATCTATAATCTCTCTTAGCAAATAATGCCTTGCAGATGCCGCGATCAAAGAGCTTATAGTCCATACTACACGCATCTTTAATCTACCATTAGTATAAAACGAGTCGGATATACTCCCATTATTATTATCATTATCATTAACCTCATCTTCTTTCAAATTTTTAACAACTGATGATGCAGCCATCATCATGCAGTTACGGAGGGTGGACCCAAAGTCCGCCCTCCATTTAAGTAAAACATCGTCCTCCATATCTAATTCACCTTTTGGTAACTCAATAGTAAGTTCTCTAACATCCTTAAAGTTTGTCAAAACATGTGTAGGAGAATGATGCTTTTGTTGCTTGTGATCCACGTTAGCATGCATGGGACGTAAAAAGTTACAAACTGAACCAAACATTTGTCTTAGGATGTTTGTAACTGAAAAGGGTTTATGGGGTTTTGTCGTGTTGTTGTCGGATATGACACAGTCGACATTTATCATGATGTTTTGTACTTGTGGAACAAGTGAGTAGAATCTTTTTGAAACGACACAGCATTTTCCTAAGGACTTGATGTCTTTTAGGTTGTTGAAGATTACTAAGAGGAGGGAGTCTGGTAGGAGGTCAAAGTGGTCGACAGCAGCTGCTAACGGTGGTTTTGGGTGGTTTGTCGTGGTGTGATCTTGCCGGATAGAAGACGTCATCACCGGAAGTAAAGATTTGGAAATAATGGTGTAGAGAGTGAGAGCTAGAAGAAGTTTTTATATATATGATATGACAATATCTTCTTTGGTTTTAAAGGAAAAAATGTTTGTGTTTCCACAAACAAGTGTAGATTGGCGGTAACGCATTGACCCCGGATGCCTTTTGTTGTGTTTGCTTAATACTCGTTAAGATAGAAATTATGGACTTTTGTTAAGTTAATAACATGCATTTATTAAATCTCTTAGTTTCCAAGTATATCATACTATCTTATAAATCATTTAGCCATTCTAAAAAAAAAAAAAAAAAAAAATTAAAATTAAACATTGCAAGTTCTTATGCTAAAAGTACAACTAATTAGAACATATTTTTTAACATTAAATACAATTACAAGTTCTTAAGCTAAAAATACAACTAATTAAAACACATTTTCTAACATTAAATACAATCTTTAAATAGAAATACTTAAAATTCGGCATTACAAGTTTTTAAGCTAAAAGTACAAATAATTAAAACACATTTACTAAAATTAATAAACTGTTCAATAAATACAATTAATACAGTTATTAAAACCCCCTTACATAAGAAATACTCCGTACAAATTTGGTATCTCGCGGAATCGTGCTAGATTCTAATCTATGTCTGGTATGTTCTTCTTCCTTGGAGACGGTAGAGCATATCTTCGCTAATTGCGTTGAGCTTCGGGGTATTTGGAGTAACATTAGTAGGTGGTGGAACGTCCCTACTCCTTCCGTATCAGTCGATTCTCTTATCAATTGGGCTGATCACTCTAAGCTTTCTATTTTGCAACGAAAGTGTTTTGATGCGGTTATTTGTACGGCGTTTGGGTTTTGTGGAATTTCCGCAATTCCTTTATTTTTTGACTCGGTGAAGCCTCGGAAATCAAATATTTTTGATGACATAGTTTCTAGATCCTTTTTTTGCTTAGTAATCGACAGATGAATTGTAAGATGTTATGGGGGGTTTGGTTACAAAACCCCGCCATTGCGTGTAATATGTAACTTTTTTTAGCTTTTTGCTAGTTTTTTTTATATAATTTTGACGTTAAAAAAAAGAAATACAAATTATCAAGCATATTGTACAACCAACTTAAACACAATTTCTACATTAAATGTCACTAATACAAATAATAAAGCACATTATACAAATACTCAAGCCTGAACGAGCAACGGGCCAATGGGCTCGAACCTGAATGGGCATGGCCAAACGGGCTCGATCCCGAACGAGCACGGGCCAACGGGCTCGAGCCCGAAAGGTTTACAACTCTTAGCTATCACTTTTTCCTTTTGATGTCGTTAACATTTATTTTAAAGTATATGCCGCTGCAACGCGCGAATACCCTACTAGTTTATATACAAAAAGTCTCTAGAGTATATTCTAAAAAATATTAAAAATACACCAATATCCTCGCATATAATATCTTATGTTTGTCTAGTTGAATCATGATTAATTAAAAAGATTAAACAATAAGAACGCATGCACTCTTAATTAAATTAATGGGCCACTCCTTGCAACATGACGAGTTTAATTTTATTGTTGGGAACAAAGGTTTTAAATAAGTTCAAAATATGTAAAGCATAGCTTAGCTACTTGACCACAACTCTTCTAGGTTGCCATTGATATTTCACAAAGATGGAAAAACTTTTTGTACCATAATACCTTTAAATGAAAAAGTAATGTTCATTTATTTTTAGTAAATAGAGTACGTAAGTGCTTTGAATGCAAATTATGGGACGTTGCTAGAGTACCCAATGAAATAATAGGTACGCCTTCATTTCATCGACATCATCAAAGTTGTAAAACGTAGTTACACAATATATATCTTTAATCAATATAATATACGTATTGTTCGATGTATATAATTATTATTTCTTGTACAAGCATCACAAAATATATAAATATATTATGGTTATTTATTACTCTAAAGAAGACAAATGCTCAATAAATACAACATTTATATATCAACTTATCTCTATCGGATTTGAATAGATTTGTTTGCAATGAGACAATGAATATGTTTTCGATTTAATTCAAAAAGTATATGCACTAGAAAACTCCGTATGACGACTTTTGCATTCTTATTTAGAGGGGACAGTAAAACATTTTAGGCTATTAGCTTCTCAGTATCAGATTTAAATGGTTTCTGGAAAGTTACGTATATTCACCAGATTCACTTTATTTTGCATACTCACAAATCTCTATATAACAATAGACACATTATGATCATTGAAAAAAAAAAAAAAAAAACACAAAAAACACAAAAAACGGAAGGACTAATAGTGTAAATATTAAAAAAAAATAGAAGGACTAGATATGTAAATTACATCATAACTATCAATATTTTACTTTCCCCCAAATCCCACACACTTCACCCCACTTTCTTTCTCTACCAATATTCAAACTTTAGCTATTAAAATCAAGGGTTATTTACACATATATGTAATGAACTTAGAAAAAATTTCTATGTTATGTAACGAACTTTCAAAAATATTAAGTTAGGTAACAAAACTTTATAAAACCGTCAAAGTTAGGTAATTTACCAGAAACCATTTTGGGTCCACATGCCACATCATCTACAACGATTATATATCCCTATTTCCAGTTTTCCCCTCTTTATTCACCTCATTTTTACATAAACATTAATAAACACAATCTCAAAAAATCATAACAAATCCCGAATCAAAATCTAATTTGTGGAAAACTAGAAGGGGGTTGAATAGTTTACCAGTTTTTAACTTGATTTTCTTTGAAAACTTTTACGTGTAATTGACAACTAAAACTTACCAAACAATAAATAATATGCAAGAATAAAAGTAAGAAACGATCAAACCATAACAAGGATGTTTATCGTGGTTCGGCTATAAGGACTCTTTTTCCTTGCCCTACTCCACGCTCTGAGTATCCAACTCGAGAGTTTCTTGCACTAGTCAACAAGCTCCTTTAACCGGCGGAGAAAACCTTACATGTCGCTTACACAATATTTTCGACACTAAACTAGATGTCGAGTTCTTTCACAAGGGTTCAACCACTCCCGATAGTTCTTTTACAAGGGTACAACAACTCCTAATATACTAAGTATTTTGAGGACTAAAATACTAACCGATCACTACAAATGGATACAATAAAATGATGTATAAACTTTACAAGTTTACACTATGCTATGCTTAACAAGTTTTGCAACGTTGTGTTGAAGCTTGTGAAGTCGTGATCTTCTTGCTACAAAAAAAGACTCAAAAATATGAAATGGAACTGAGTTAGAAGAGAGAAATGAAAGTATATGTGCTATGTTATGATTATAAGTGATAAGAAAAACACAAAGAGTGGGTTGCTATTTATAGGCAAAATTCCAGACTAACCCATGGATACGGCGGAACCAATCCTTTGGTTTCGTCCGTTATACCCATGGGTTCCGCCAGCATGTCTGACAGAAACCTGCACAAATATTTCATAATCTAACTCAATATTCTCAAGATCTCACAAAGTTAACTTTGAGATCTTTGAGTATGAATCTACACAAAATAAAACATGTCTCTTACACATATGTTTTCTTGAAAGGACATGTATGATGCAAGTGATGATGTAAGTATATATATATATATATATATATATATATATATATATATATATATATATATATATATATATATATATATATATATATATATATATTATTTCTAATTTTAAATATACTTAAAAAAGAAAGTATTCTTGTAAAAGAGTTTATGTAGAGACTTAAAAATGTTTGTTTGAGATTTTTAGCAAGTGAATGATTTACTAAAAAGTGTTTGATTACTTATATCCTAATAAGACACATTCTTTTAGAAAACTTACTAAATATACTTATATGACATTTTTAACATATGAAATTATACTAAAGTATACTTAACCATTTTACGATTTGAAATCACTTTATGAAAACATTTAAATGTACTTTGAGTGATGTTAAGTAAAAGACTTCTAAATTATATTTATGACTTGCTAAAAATAAACTTTACCTTTTGTCGTTTAACAAAACTAAGAAATATCGTAAAATATAAATAACGTTTTTAGGCGATATTTGTATTAACAATATTAAATCATGTCCTCTTATCTTTATGATGATAACTGCAAATGTGACAGGCCAGCAATGGTGGTAACATCTTGGACACCCACCAACCCTGCTCGACGTTTCATTTGCTGCCAAAATCGATGGGTAAGTTTAGGATACGTTTTGTTTAAAGATTTTTAAGTTTAAATATTTAATATACTACATTTTTTTGATTTTAGAAAGCGGGTAGGAGGAAATGTGATAAATGGGATTGGTATGATCCGGAGGAGGAATGTGAATGGTACAAGATGCACTTGTTTTAGATGTATAGCAGACTGACTCCTAATCAAAGGCGTGAGGTTCAAACTGAAGGTAATCGTCAAAGAAAGATTGAACAGTTGGATGCAGAGTTGAAAAAAGCTTTAAAGAAAGTCACTGTTTGGAAGTCAACACTATGTGTTTTTGTTGTTCTGATTTCTTTGCTAGTTGCACTGAAGTAGTTTAGTTTTTAGGGATATATTGTGTGGTTTTTGGAGTAGTATAAGTGATACGTGGGAATCGCACCAGGCTTTACCTCTCAAGGGATCTTGAGAAGCTTACAACCCCCACCAGGCAGTGTACCTGATCGTTGTAGTATATTATAGTGACAAGTACCGGGGGATTGATCGTTCAGCTAGGAATAGTGTCGCTAGGATTAGAAAACCTAATTACTAGTGCTAAAGATGATGGAAGATTATTTTTGTATTTTTTATATTTTTTTTGAAAGCAAGTAAAATCTCGGGTTTGAAGGATTTGGGCGGAATTAGTTGCTAGTCAACTAACCCAATACTAAAGATGCAAACAAATTAAAATGCTAGAAATGAAAATAAAACTAAATTATACTAAGGTTGTGAGCAATAAGTGGAGAAAATGTGTTTACTTAGATTTCACTACTCTTTAGACATCTTTTACACGTTAATTACTTGTTATAGTTTCGTGGATGACGGATTGTATTCCTTAATACCATTCATGGGGTGGCACACTTACTTCCCCAATCCTATGAGTGCCTACTTCACTCCTATGTCGAGCCGTTAAAAATTCCTAACATGGGATCATTAGAAATTACTCACGCAGTAAATACAACCAATAAAACCTAGTACACATCGGTTCATGTTTCCTAAGACGTTCAAGCATGTTACCAATTGGAGATCTGCCAGTTTTCTTAAGCCTAACATCGAAATCATTCATCCAATACAACCATAAATAAGTAATCAACACATAATTAACATCTAGGTTTCATTAGATCTAAGCAAACACAAGATAGATCTAGCCTAGCATGATGGAATTAAGACAAGAACAAGATATAGACAACCAACACATAGACATATTGATTGAATTAAAAGAATACTTATCTCAATTACACATGAAAGGGATCAAGGGCAAAGAACCCTTGAAAAACCTGTAAAATTCGTACCAAGTTCGTACTTAGGGTTTCTCCAAAACTTCTCTCCCTTTTAATGTGAAAATTAGAAAACTATATATAGGAAATAGGGTCTGACGGCGTCAAGACAAATCTTGTGACGCCGTCACCTCGCCGCCAAAATACTTCTCGGACTGTCTTGATCTACTTATGACGCCGTCATGTGTTAGCATTTTCCAGGCCGTCATGCATTTTACTCTTGACGTCCTACCTTGTGACGCCGTCAAATCTGTACTGGGTCGTCATGGAAAGTCATAGAATTTACTCTTGACGCCGTCAGAAATTCCTTCTTGACGTCGTCACCTACTGTTCCCAACTTGGAAAATTGAGACTTTGCCGTTTTCTTCACTTTTATGCTCCAAAAACGTCCAAAATGCCTTCTTTTCCAGATTTCACTCCCAAAGTACCTAAAATCATAAAAGGAACGATTTAGTGCAATATTTGATCAAATAAATTCAATTCTGGGCTTAAATGACCCCCTAAAAGTGGTTCATTTTTCGCCTCATCATATACCCTTACACTTGAGATTTGCTTGCCCTCAAGCAAATGCGCTTTTATTCTAGTCAAAATACAAGTTAGGGGTTATTTAACACTAATATAAAAGTAATTACAACAAATAATCGTTCCACTAAAGACCAATAGACAAGCACGGAGGTCATACACAAGCACCTCACAAATAGTGTTTAGATACTCACATCTCTCGGGTGTAATAAAATATAAATTACAATATGGAAACGGAAGATATCTCTCACTACCTGTCATAGCAAAATAGATTACCATAGGCTTGGGAAAGGATGAAACCTCCACCACATGGCGTAAGCACCTAGGATAAACTATCAAAGAGGTCTTTTAAAAGGGTTGTAACGTTAGGTGTAGGGATATGAAATACACGGTTTTGTTGGATATAGGCAGTCTTTACTGGTGGCGAGTTAACAATCTTAGTCAATTACATGTACAATATGGCGTTGCTAAGCCAAGACTAGACTCGACTTAAGCTAATAAATGAAAAAATAACAAAAACATAAAATGAACATAGAATGAAAAGAGATGGTAGTCCGTATGTTTTTTCTCTTTTCTTTTTCTATTATTTTTTTTCTTATTCTTTTTCTTGATTTTTCGATTTTTTTTTTTTTTTTTTTTTTTTTTTTTTTTTTTTTTTTTTTTTTGCATACACTCTTACCCTACCATCCAAAATAATACATCATAGGGGATGGAAATTCCCCTTACATTTGAATCTTTACATACTTTACAATAAACTAATCTAATGACTCGAATTAAGATAATCAAAACATTTGGAGCACTTTTAAGATTAACGTTCATATGGGGTAATAAATGATGTTCTTCCCCATTACTCCATAAAATAAGTACTTTACCCATGAGTCCCAATCGTCCCAAAACAATATGTACAAGGATATGACTCGACTTAGCAACCATGTAATCAATTAGATAGTTAACTTAGGGTTTAACAAACAACAATAATGCACTAAAAATGAGCGCATACATGGAAGACTAAGGCGATTTGGTTGTACATTTAAGTGGGGTGTAACAAATTCTTCCTTTAAGTAAAATGCTTAAAGTTAGAAACGAAAAGATAGGCTCGGAGGGGTGTACTAGGGGTTTCGTGTACTAAAAATGAGTACAACGCTAAAGGTGTGGGAAAAATTAGTTGACTTAAGTAGTCAAGCAATATGACTTAAATGGTCAAGTAATTATAATACGGGTTTAACACAAGGGTGATCCTAATGCCTCTTATCATGTAGTAAATCCTACTACACGAATGTAGTCTCACTAGCGGTCTCGGGATGCATCACTAACGCAAGTTCTAGAATCTAAATGCTACCGGTACACTCATAAGCACTAATAGTAAATGCTTTTCCTATCAAATCTAAAGGCGAACCTCACATATTTGGGTGGAAAATTTTTCTGAATATACGGTTATGTGCTAGTCATACAATCTCCTATCCATGAGACGCTTGCTATGGCTAAAGTTTCACTCCTAAATGTTGTAAAAAATTTTAAATTTGGCGCTAAAATTGCACTAACAAGTATTTCTCATAGTTTTATTACACACCTACCATTAAACAAAGCAAACTCAAGCGAAAGTGCATATGTAAGGTATCATCATTTTACCCTCCCCTTACACTTAGGATGAATATTGTCCCCAATGTTCAAGTAAAAAATGTAAAAGTGAAATAGTAAAACAAATGAAAACAAATACTCCCCTGATTCGCTCGGTATGGATAATAGGGTGGCCAGGTTAAATCTTCCTCCAAGAAAATGAACAATCAAAGCTTCCCTTCCAGAATATAAATCATCTTCTTGTCATACATAACCTGTAAATCCTGAGAAAATAGACAAGACAACCTCGCATAAAATCGCGCGGCATCCTATATAAGTTACTAAATCCTAGAAAACAAAGTAAGATATAATGCTTGTGGAATGAAGTTTGCAGATTTCCTGGAGATTATAAAACTTAATAATTCACAAAAACCATAAGACTCCGTTAGAAAAACAAAACTGGTAAAATTTCCAGATTTTTTTACCCTTGACGCCGTCAAGAGTAAACTCGTGACGCCTTTAGGATTGACCTGCAGAAATTCTTATGTTAAGTTTCCGGAAAATTTCTGGAAAAACTTGGTTCTACTTCCTGGAAAATCCTGCAAAACTTCATTATGACTCAATACAAGCATTTGACTCTAACAAATACGATACACATGTTCATTTAATATTGTGGAGAATCATGATCGGCTTGTTTCTTAAAAACATATTTGGGGTTTCCCCTTACACTTATCTTTTGCAAAAATACCTTTAGGTGGAGTTAAGACTAGGCCAAAACAACAAAGTAAAGTATTTCCACTTTTTAATTGAGAAACATGATCTACCAACAATAAAAATAAAGCATGCATACGGAAGCAAATAACAAACAAACAAACAAATAAAATGAAAATCACACAAAGCATGGGTTGCCTCCCAAGAAGCGCTTTTCTTTATTTACGAGTCTTGTAGCTAGACTCAAGGTCATGGGTTACTACGTGACGTCATCGTTGGTTTCACTTTCTAGGTCGTCTTCTAAACCAGTTTTATATTCCGGACCTAGTTGCAAGCATTCTTTGTAGAAACCAAGCATTCTATTTTTCACATACTCTACTCCTCTACGTCTATCCTCATCATTCCTATAATAAGCCGCTTGCTTGTGTTCCTTTTCGAAATTAGAGAGAAGGCGGTATTGCTCAATCTTGTAGGGCATTTGGTAAGCAACCTCATCATTTTCTTTCTTGAATCTAACTATACCTAGAGTCGGGTCATAACTCATCCTAGTGGCCTCAACAAATGGTTTTCCAAATATTACTTGGCTTAGGCAAGCATCAATCACCGGACGAGTGTCTTCCACTATCATAAAATCTATCTCATAAGTGAGATTGCCTATAATCACATGTAATCCCTTCACTCTTCCTGCAAAGTTACTTATCAGATTCTTATTGGGCATCATCCTAAAATCAAGTTGCTTCTTCATTACCCAATTGTAGTAGGTCCTAGTCATGATGTTCACGGGAGATCTAGGATCGATGTAAGCTTTCCATATATGCATATGCCCAATGTTGCATGGTATGTTAATGTTAGAGGGGTCTCCCATTTTGATAAGGGGTGTGCAAAGGATATATGGTCTCTCGGGACTATCGAATAAATCCTTATGGTATTCCCGTTCTTCCTTGGTGGGCATCTTATCAAAGTACTTTTCTTTAGGCTCTACTTCCTCTAATTCTTCTCCCCTATTAACCTAAACTTCCCTACTCTCATCCCTAATCTCGGTTTCAACTCTAACTTCATCCTTGTCACTCTCTTCTATTTCCTTATCTATTGGCTTAATGGTGACAACATTGACAAAGTGGACATGTTTAGATGATGAGGGGTCCTTAACTTGGATTCCATTATTGGTGTCCCTAATGTCCTTCCTAGGTGTAGTTAACGCTTGGTTGTTGAGGGCTTTCAATAAGTTGTTTATCTTATTGGTCATCTCCGTTTGTTGTTGGTTGAATTCGGTTTCAAACCTAGCTATGCGGGCTTCTTGAGATGCCATGAATTTTGACATCAATCCTTCAAGATTGTTGGTACTACCATAGTTGTTGGAAGGATTGTTGTTGAAAGTACGGTTGGAGGGTGGACCGTTTGGTTGGTAACGATTACGCGGATTGGAAGAATTGGGTTGATTTTGTTTCCACCTAAGGTTTGGGTGATTTTTCCAAGAGGGGTTGTATGAATCACCGTAAGGGTTTGGCTCGGGCTTGAAAGTGTACCACTTATCTCCTGCTTCGTCGGTACGCGAGGATGCGTAGTCCGCAAAAGCTGTTCCGGGGAGTTCCACACAATCACGAGTGTCATGGGGACCACTACATAATTCGCATGAAGAAGTGATTTTGTTCACTTGGCTTGAAGGCTTAGGAGCTTCGTAAGATTTCATGAGAAACTTGACTTGGTCCTCAAGTTCCATGATCCTACGGTCGGGAGTGCTAGAGTTGTTCAAAGGCAAAGATATTGCCTTGACCGTTTTGTTCAAATTACGGGGATCATTCCAACTTTCGTTGTCATAGAGAGCAAGATCTTCTATGAGTTCCCATGATTGTTCTGCACTTAGATCACGTAGCTTACTACCAGCCGATTGGTCAATGGTTCGCCTCGTGGAGAGATCGATATGGTCATAAAAGATTTGGACTTGGAGCCAAAGATCTATGCCATGATGAGGGACTTTTTGGAGTAAGTCCTTGAAACGAGTCCATGCTTCATAAAGAGTTTCACCTTGACGTTGTTGGAACATCAAGATTTCATTTCTAAGCTTAGTAGTTCTTCCCGGTGGGAAAAATTGAGCAAGGAAACGAGTGGTAAGATCATCCCATGTGGTGATGGATCCCGCGGGTAAACGCTCAAGCCATTGACTAGCTTGATCCCGTAGAGAGAATTGGAATAGGCGTAATCGGGTAGTCTCTCTAGTTTCAACACTTAGGTCTATAGAATCTACGATTTTAAGGAAGTCCTTAAGATGTTGATTTGGATCTTCGGAACGAAGTCCATGGAATGCACATCCGCTTTGCACCAACCGGATGGTGTCGGATCGCAAAGGGGTCACATTGGCTTCGGTGAGCTCAATGGTGTTTCGATAGCCTTGGTGGCTAGGTCGGGAATACTCTCCTAAGGTTCAGGGCCTAAGGGGTTCTAGTGGTGGGTTTTATTGTGGTTGGATGACGGGTTCAAAGATGTTCCCGTTGTCCATGGTGTCGGGTGGTGAAGAGTTACGAACAAAGACACAAAGAAATAAGATAGACTAAAGAAAACCTAAAAAAATAAAAATAAAATCTTACTAGAAAGGAATCTAGCAAGTAGACCTAATAAAAAGAGATTCTAACCTAGACAATAACTATTCCCCAGGCTGCGGCGCCAAAAACTTGATACGTGGGAATCGCACCAGGCTTTACCTCTCAAGGGATCTTGAGAAGCTTACAACCCCCACCAGGCAGTGTACCTGATCGTTGTAGTATAGTATAGTTACAAGTACTGGGGGATTGATCGTTCAGCTAGGAATAGTGTCGCTAGGATTAGAAAACCTAATTACTAGTGCTAAAGATGATGGAAGATTATTTTTGTATTTTTTATATTTTTTTTGAAAGCAAGTAAAATCTCGGGTTTGAAGGATTTGGGCGGAATTAGTTGCTAGTCAACTAACCCAATACTAAAGATGCAAACAAATTAAAATTCTAGAAATGAAAATAAAACTAAATTATACTAAGGTTGTGAGGAATAAGTGGAGAAAATGTGTTTACTTAGATTTCACTACTCCCTAGACATCTTTTACACGTTAATTACTTGTTATAGTTGCGTGGATGACGGATTGTATTCATTAATACCATTCATGGGGTGGCACACTTACTTCCCCAATCCTATGAGTGCCTACTTCACTCCTATGTCGAGCCGTTAAAAACTCCTAACATGGGATCATTAGAAATTACTCACGCAGTAAATACAACCAATAAAACCTAGTGCACATCGGTTCATGTTTCCTAAGACGTTCAAGCATGTTACCAATTGGAGATCTGCCAGTTTTCTTAAGCCTAACATCGAAATCATTCATCCAATACAACCATAAACAAGTAATCAACACATAATTAACATCTAGGTTTCATTAGATCTAAGCAAACACAAGATAGATCTAGCCTAGCATGATGGAATTAAGACAAGAACAAGATATAGACAACCAACACATAGACATATTGATTGAATTAAAAGAATACTTATCTCAATTACACATGAAAGGGATCAAGGGCAAAGAACCCTTGAAAAATCTGTAAAATTCGTACCAAGTTCGTACTTAGGGTTTCTCCAAAACTTCTCTCCCTTTTAATGTGAAAATTAGAAAACTATATATAGGAAATAGGGTTTGACGGCGTCAAGACAAATCTTGTGACGCCGTCACCTCGCCGCCAAAATACTTCTCGGACTGCCTTGATCTACTTATGACGCCGTCATGTGTTAGCATTTTCCAGGCCGTCATGCATTTTACTCTTGACGTCCTACCTTGTGACGCCGTCAAATCTGTACTGGGTCGTCATGGAAAGTCATGGAATTTACTTTTGACGCCGTCATAAATTCCTTCTTGACGCCGTCACCTACTGTTCCCAGCTTGGAAAATTGAGACTTTGCCGTTTTCTTCACTTTTATGCTCCAAAAACATCCAAAATGCCTTCTTTTCCAAATTTCACTCCCAAAGTACCTAAAATCACAAAAGGAACGATTTAGGGCAATATTTGATCAAATAAATTCAATTCTGGGCTTAAATGACCCCCTAAAAGTGGTTTATTTTTCGCCTCATCAATAAGGCTTAGGTTTAGCTTAGGTAGTGTAGGTTTTCCTGCCTTGTACACACAATCTAATGTATGAAGTTACTCTTCTTGAATGCAATTAAAATCATGCTTTACTATCCTTGTTGTTAATTAACTAACATTGCATAGATGATTGATGGTTACTAGTGTTTTATTCTACCCTGGTCTAAGTTGTACACTTAAACCAGTTACATATGCACATTGTTGTAACCAAAAGCATTAGGAACACAAGATGCTTTCAAAGCATCTTATTTTTTCCCTTGCCCTTTTGATCTTTTGGTCCTTTTTTCTCAAATGGTTTGACACCAAATTCTTCAAATTTTTGCTTGCATGGTATGCCTAGTACCTGAACTCTTGCTTTAAAGGCCATTTTTTGTTCCTCAATGGTTTGTCAAACTTGTGCTTGTTTCCACCCTCTTTGCAGGCACAAAATAATCAGTTGCCTTATAATCTTTTGGAAAATAATCCTCCTATCCCCATGGCCTTGCATCAAAATCTGATTCAGAGCTGTCACTGGAAATTGCAATGATTTCTGCACAAGATTTAAGAAAATTACAAAATTGGTTGTTGTTATCTGTTACATAGCACAAAAATCATATGATATGAGATTTTGAATACATATTGTTGTTGTAATAGCCATTGTGACTATTGCAGTCACAAAAATTACCTTTCTTCTTGCTTGATGCCATTTTTTGCAAGATTTGTTGGTTTCCTTATGATTGTTGGATGTAATAGCCTTTGTGACTGGCTATAAATACTGTAATGCAGTCAAACTCTATTAACATTGTGCAGTCACTTTGTGGTCATGAATGTGATGGTAAAAGCAAGGTAAGCTTTTGTAGTTACTATGTGGTCAAGAGGATTTGCAAAAACTCACAAGCCTAATAGTAAGATCCTTATTTGACCATAGAACTTTGACTGCATATGTTCCAAAGTGGGTAGGTAACTGCATAAAATAACTTGCAATAAAATATAGGGAATTGGCATAACAGACATACTTAATAACACCATTACACATAAACTAATTTGCATTAATCAATATTTGTAAGTTATGGGGAACAAATACATAGTGTTTTGTGTTCAACTTTAACAAAAGATGTGCTCTGGTTCATAGTTTACTACATCCACCATTAAACAAAAGATTACAAACTTGATAATGCAAATATTAAAGTGTCTACAAGGTTAATCAATTGAGAATACATAATCTGGTGTAGACCCTTCACCATTTGGACCAAAGCCTGTCTTTTTCATTTTTTTCACCAAAAATCCTCTCTGATCTTCTCCTATTCTTGTGGTAAATCCTCAAAGGATCATCATGAGCCTGCCTTTTTGTACCCTTCTTCTTAGGCTGAGGAACAGCTACTGCTTTGCCCTTGTTTGCTGCATCATCATTAGGGTTAGTTGGTGCATCAACAACTTCTGGAATAAGCAAATCATCATCTGCAGGTGGTGCATCCCTGATGAGGCGAAAAATGATCCGTTTTTAGGGGGTCATTTAAGCCCGAATCCGACTTTATTTGATCAAATATTGCCGTAAATCGTTCCTTTTGTGATTTTAGGTGTTTGGAGAGTGAATTCTGGAAAAGAAGCCATTTTGAACGTTTTTGGAGCATAAAAGTGAAGAAAACGACAAAGTATCAATTTTCCATGCTGAAGACACTAGGTGACGGCGTCAAGAGTTATACCCTGACGGCGTCAGACATCAAGAATAAAACACCGTAGTTGATGACGGCGTCAAAAGTCATCCTGACGGCGTCAAAGTACAAAGAATAAAATACCGTGGTTGGTGACGGCGTCACATAGGCCGTCATAAGTAGATCAAGGCCGTCCGAGGAAGTATTTAGCGGCGAGGTGACGGCGTCACATGCTTGTCTTGACGCCGTCAGCCCAGTTTTCCTATATATAGTTTTCTAGTTTTTTCATTAAAAAAGAGAGAAGTTTTGGTGAAACCCTAGAGACGAATTTGGTGCATCTTTTACAGGTTTTTTCAAGGGTTCCAAACCCTTGATACCTTGCATTGTAATTGAGATAAGTGTTCTTCTAATTCAATCAATATGTCTATGTGTTGGTTGTTTATATCTTGTTCTTGTCTCAATTCCATTATGCTAGGCTAGATCTCTTTTGTGTTTGCTTAGATCTAATGAAACCTAGATATTGATTATTTGTTGATTACTTGTTTATTCTTGTTGTGGATGAATGATTTATATGTTAGGCTTAAGAAAACTGGCAGATCTCCAAATGGTAACATGCTTGAACGTCTTAAGAAACATGAACCGAGGCGTACTAGGTCTTTATTGGTTGTATTTAATTCATGAGCCACTGTTTACAATCCCTATAGTTGTGCTGGGTCATGGTGTAAGGGGAGATAAGAGCTCATAGAATTGGGGAGTTATGTATGCCACCCCATGAATGGTATTAAGGAATACGATCCGTCATCCATGTAATTATAACAAGTAATTAACGTGTAAAAGATATCTAGGGAGTAGTGAAGTCTAAGTAAACACAATTTCTCCAATTACTGCTCACAACATTAGTATAATTTAGTTTGTTTTCATTTTTATTATTTTATTTTGATTGAATCTTAGTTTTGGGTTAGTTGAATAGCAACTAATTCCGCCCACTCCTTCAAAACCCGAGATTTTAATTGCTTTCATAAAAATATAAAAACACAAAAATAATCATCCCTCACCTTTAGAACTAGTAATTAGGTTTTCTAATCCTAGCGACACTATTCCTAAGCTGAACGATCAATCCCCCGGTACTTGTCACTATACTATACTACAACGATCAGGTACACTGCCTGGTGGGGGTTGTAAGCTTCTCGAGATCCCTCGAGAGGTAAAGCAAGGTGCGATTCCCACGCATCAATCCCTTATGCCTACAAATATAGATTCTTGAGTCTCAATTGGTTCATTAACAGACACCACACCTCTGTTGTAAGGTTCTTGGTCAAATGATTCTTCATCTGAGAAAGTGCTTGCATGTGGAACATATCCTTTCTTCAATTCTTCATCTGATATGTAGCATGAAGGATGTAAGCCCATGTTCTTTTCCCATTCTTAATGTTCTCTCTGCTCATCTTGTTACCTCTTCAAATCTTGCCCTTTCCATCTTGCCTCTTCTTCCAAAGTCAATCTCAAAGCTTCTTCATCAAAAGCATATTGTTCCAGCTTTTCTCTATCTAGAGCTGCTAACCTATCTTCTTCTTGAATTAGCAATTCCTCCATGTATTCATGATGCATGTTCTTTCTAATTTCATCCTCATCCATAAACTAAAACCAATTTACAAATATGGAGTAAATTACTAACGCTTTAAAACAATGTTATATTTGCAAAGTTTTATAAAACATACCATGTTGTTCCTTTGTTGACCTCTGCAACCACCTCTTGCACCTCTTCCACCACCCCTTGCACCTCTTCCACCACCTCTTTATCCTCTTCCACCACCCCTGGATCCTCTACCACCACCTCTAGCAGATGCATAGGTTGTGAAATCAGGTGTGGTTGTGTTGTTAGAAGTTCTTGTTGGCTTAGGTGGCTTTGGGACAGGATCTTTCTTACAACTAGATTTGTTGTGCCCTCTTTCTTGACAATTACTAATGTCATAATTCTTTCCCTTCTAGTAACTTGTGAGCTATTCTCATCTGGTGCTATGATCCTCTTTTTCTTTGGCCTGTCTGGCATTGTTCTCATCAAGGGTGGTAGAAGTGGTGGATCACTTGTTCTTTTCCACATAGTACTACCATACACAGGCCTTATAGAAAATTTGTATGCTTCAAACCATATTTCTTGGCTATAAAAATCATGTACTCCTTGAACAGGATCCCTATTCATGTGTTCATAAGCTGCCACAGCATGAATACAAGGTATTCTAGACAACTCCCACATCCCACACATGTATTTTTTTCCTTGTCAAATTAACCCCATATGCTTGATTACCACTCCTCACTTCAAGTTCTTGAAAGCCACTAGGAACAACATGCAAATACCTGTTTAAATGAAGAAGTGGTTAGTTAATAAACAAATTGATGTAAATAGATGCATAAGTATTACCTGAGTTGAAATTCAATCATCTTATTCAATCTTTTCCTTATAGATGGTGTAATGGTGTCTTCCTAAAGCCTTGCAGTCCTATTCATGGCCACTAATCTCTGCATCACATACAATCTGATGTCCTCAAGCATTGTTATTATAGGCTTTGTCCTTTGTACCAAAATGGCCCTATTTAACAAAGGAATGAATGGGTCTTCAATGAGTTCCTTGGCAAAATGGTGTGTTATCCATTTGTAGGTCACCAAGCTTCCTAAGTTGTAATTCATAGAACATTTGTGTTTAGGTTTTAAGGATTTGATTTGGAAAGAATTCTCAGTTGACATCCAAGAAGCAAACAGTCTAAAACCACAAACATCTTTTTCCTTATCAGTTGACTTAACAGCTTTTCTTTTAATCCTACCCTTTTTAGGAACCTTTGCAGATGACTTAGAACTACCCTCCTCATCTTCCAAGAAGCAAACAATCTAAAACCACAAACATCTTTTTCCTTATCAGTTGACTTAACAACTTTTCTTTTAATCCTACCCTTTTTAGGAACCTTTGCAGATGACTTAGAACTACCCTCCCCATCTTTAGAACAACCCTCACCATCTTTTAACTTCCTCTGTTGAGATATTTTTTTTAAAGTTGCAGCCCCAACACATCTACCTGCTTCTACATCCCTACCACAATATACTAACAACTGCTTCCAATCATTTCTTTCAAACCACAGTTGATACCCATTGTGGACACCATAATTGGCTAAAGCAAGTTTTAGTTGTTCATTTGACTCAAATCTCATTCCTAGTACAGGTTCCATTTTATCCCAATCTTGTGTAGGATCATGTCTAGGATAAATAATATGTGGCTTAGCTTTATACTTAGCATTTACAGGATCTGGGTCATCTAAGACTTCTATTTCATTTACATTGACTGGTTCATCAATGAAACCCTTAAATTCACCACTATTAGAGCACAATTTGTTTATAAATGGGTCTTTTGTAGAGACATTCCTAATTTCAACATTTTCATCACCTTCATGAAAGAACTCTACATCACCTAAGTCTTCCTCATCATCACTAGAACAATAACAATCACTAGACTTATATCCCTCTTCTGTTTCTATGGCTTCTGTTCTGTTCCGACATTCTAAAGCATCTTCATCAAGATGTTCAACATACAAATCAACAACCCATTTTGATTCATAAGCACATGTTAAAAATGCCTGAACATCATCATTATTCCTAATCTCCTTAATACCTATCCTTAATGGGGTTCCTACTTTGCAATAATAAAGTCTCTTTAATACCTATCCTTAATACCTATCCGTAATTTGCTTCTCATCGTAGTTCATATAAGCAAACGGTTTAATTGTAAATAGACCCTCATGTTTTAGGTTCACTGTGAAAGGTCGATTCTTGTCGGGTTTACCTTTACCCATGTTGATTATTACATGGATTGGTTAATTAGGGTTTCTGAATTTTGGGAATTAGGGTTATCGCGTAATTGGGGATTAGGGTTCTTCACAATTTGGGGGAAAACGTTTTTAAGGTAAAGTGTGTATGTAAAACGTTATAAGTGGTCAAACATAATGGTCAAACAAAAGTAACCGGCTCAACAAGTTACCAGTTGCAACATTGGGTAAAATTACCTAACTTTAACGGTTTTTGAAAGTTTTGTTACTTAACTTAATATTTTTGAAAGTTCGTTACATAACATAGAAATTTTTTCTAAGTTCATTACCTATATGTGTAAATAACCCTAAAATCAAAAATCAACCGTACAAATCACATAAAGAACACAAAAAATGGAAGAATCGATAATTGTGTTTTAGTTACTGATAAGTTGTTAATTATAATGCAATATTGCTTGTTATTTAAGTTGTTAAATTAAATAGCGTAAACAGGTTGATTTTGCTTTAAACACATAGTTATTTGTTGTGATTTTGCTTATTTATTAAAATGTAATTGTATTTATCTATTTAATGGATACATTATGCGTATTTTAATAGGTTTTGCAACGGGATTTGAAAATATATATGTTTGAATCAGCAAATTGAAGAAGCTATGGTTAAACAAAGCACAACATCTTCATAAACAAACTGAAGAAGCTCAAAGGCATGTTATATCACACGTGATATCACCAATTGATATTACCTGTGATATCATCTGTCATATCACACGTGATATCACCTGTGATTCAACAAATAGAAGAAGCTGACACATTTGTATGTCACATGTGATATCAAATTCTTTTTCAAAAAGTTGAACAACACGAGAATGAGATACACGAAAAATTAGCAATAAAAGTGTGGTAGTTAGCAGTTATTAAGGATTGTTGTGATAATGTGAAGAATGTTAGGATAATATGAGAAATCACAAGAGACATTGAGCTTGTAGCATGCTTCTGTTAGATTTGTAATGCATTTATTTTCTTAATTGATAGAGTGAGCATGTTTCAATAGGTTTAACACCTTATTCGACACCAAATGTGTATTTATTAGGTCTCGAGCGACATTTGCATGGTGCCCGAGTTTGTACTATTTTGGGAATGGTAAGTGACTTGTATGATCATTGTATGTAAAATGACAGTATCACACGTGATATTACTTTTACCTAACTAAAACATTTTGGTTTAAATTAAAATGGACGAAAATGTATGAAAATGGACGAAAATGGGCGAAAACGTAAGAAAACGAAAGAAAAAGACGAAAACGTAAGAAAACGGACGAAAACATATGAAAACGTATGAAAGCGAAGAAAAAACGTGAATGTAAAAAAAATGAATTAAAAAGAAAACCGTGAATTATAAATAAAAAGACAAAAAACGTGAATTAAAAAAAAAGACAAAAAAAAAGTGAATAAATAAAAAAGACAAAGAAAAAGGGGAAAAAATAAATAAAAAGACATGAACTTAAGCTACATATTAAATAGAGTAAATTACACCGTTCGTCCCTGTGGTTTGCTCCAAATCACTATCGTAGTCCCTGATATTTTTTTTTGCTTTTTTGATCCTTATGGTTTACATATTGCACGCTGTCAGTCCTTATCGTTAACTGTCGTTATATTCTCCGTTAGGAGACAATCGTCAAGTGGCAACGTTAGTCCATTAACCAAATGATCATTTGCAACGTTAGTCCTTTATACTAATGATCGTTACTAATTAACTCAAATTTTGGTTTTCTTTAAAAAAAAATTCTTTTCTACGCGGTTTTTATCGTTTTCGCCCGTTTTCATGCATTTTCTTAGTTTTCGTCCATTTTTATACGTTTCCGTCCGTCTTTATTCGTTTTCATCTATTTTTCTTACGTATTTATTCGTTTTTGTACGTTTTCTTACGTTGTCATACTGTTTTATCCGTCTTTATACGTTTTTGTCTGTTTTTCCCCGTTTCATGCATTTTCTTACGTTTTCGTCCGTTTTTATACGTTTTTGTCAATTTTTATACTTTTTGTCTGTCTTTATAAGTTTTCATCTGTTTTTATTACGTTTTCGTACGTTTTTAAACGTTTCCGTCCCTCTTTATACGTTTACATCTGTTTTTCTTACATTTTCATACGGTTTTATCTGTTTTTATACTTTTTCTTACGTTTTCATACGGTTTTATCCGTTTTTATCTGTTTCTATACGTGTTCCTCCTATTTTTACACTTTTGTCCGTTTTTCTTACTTTTTCATCTGTTTGTATACACTTTCATTCATTTTTATACGTTTTCATCCTTTTATATACGTTTTCATCTGTTTTATAATTTTTCTTGCGTTTTATTCATTTTTATCTGTTTTCATATGTTTTAATACATTTTCATCCATTTTTATACGTTTTCATCTGTTTTTATACATATACAAATGGACAAAAATGTATAAAAGTAGACAAAAACATAAGAAAACGTATAGAAACATAAGAAAACAGGTGAAAACGCAAGAAAACGAGCGAAAACGTATATAAACGGATGAAACCTTATAAAACGGATGAAAACATATGAAAACGTAAGAAATACAGAGAAAAACGTAAAAACCGGACGTATAAATAAAAAACGTAGAAAAACGGATAAAACCATATGACAAGTAAGAAAACGTATAAAAACGCATGAAAACGTAAGAAAAACAGATGAAATGTATAAAGACAGACAAAAAGTATAAACACGTATAAAAACGTAAGAAAACGCATGAAACGAGGAAAAATAGGCAAAACGTATAAAGACGGATAAAATAGTATGACAACGTAAGAAAACGTATAAAAACAAATAAAAACATAAAAAAACAGATGAAAACGTATAAAGACGGACGAAAACTAAGAAAATGCATGAAAACGGGCTAAAACGATAAAAACCGCGTAGAAAAGAATTTTTTTAAGAAAACCAAAATTTGAGTTAATTAGTCACGGTCGTTAGTATAAAGGACTAACGTTGCAAACGAACGTTTGGTTAATGGACTAACGTTGCCACTTGACGATTGTCTCCTAACGGAGAATATAACGACAG
This sequence comes from Artemisia argyi, assembly GCA_030686995.1. Lineage (NCBI taxonomy): Eukaryota > Viridiplantae > Streptophyta > Magnoliopsida > Asterales > Asteraceae > Artemisia > Artemisia argyi. The sequence continues at coordinate 47,090,214 of CM060681.1, read as the reverse complement.
TTAGCGATAAGGACTGATAGCGTGCAATATGTAAACCATAAGGATCAAAAAAGCAAAAAAAAAAAAAAATAGATCAGGGACTACGGTAGTGATTTAGAGCAAATCACAGGGACGAACGGTGTAATTTACTCTATTAAATATTAGGTTAATTCACACCATTAGATCAAAGTAGATGAATGGTGGGGATTTGTCCCTTGGTAAGCACCAAAATAACAGTAAGAATTTAAACTTTTCTCATATTCATCGTCTCAAAATTATTTTTCATATTTCTATATTAAATACCACAATGTTTTTTTTCTTATTTTAATTAATTGAAAAAACTTTGCTGAATAAAAACAATATGTGATGAGTTGAAAAGTGAAATGATCTGACTATTTTTATATTGTGTATTTTTTGTTTAAAAACAATAATTTTAAGACGGATGAACAATATATCGTGCTTTGTAATTTCTCCTCTAGCTCTTTGCTAGAGAGATTGTTTTTATTGATTTATCATTAAAAAAAAAAAAAAAAAAAAAAAAGGCAAATCGATAATTTTTTTTTCATAGTGTACAATTGGATTAAAAAAATACCATATTTTATCCCAACTTTGTATGTTAGGGGTGGTAGTAGAGGCGGTATGAGACTCGGTTTGGCCCATAGCGAGCGGCATCACCAATGTCACACTATTGGCATGGTTGAATCGGCAAGACAATCTGTGTGTGATACCGATGAGGCATGACATGGAGGTTTAAAAATGTAGTCGTTAGTCCCTTTAATGATTTGACCGTTTGGGCATTAAAACCCAAAAAAAAAAAAAAATCCTTTAAATATACAATTTCAAATCATAATTTCACACAAACAATTCACATAATATTTATCATCAAATCACATAAACAATTCATATTTTATTAACCATGTCTTCGTCCTCCTCTTCTTCATCCGAGGACGAGTTAATTATTCCCTCCGACTCTTCCGAACTATGGTTATTCGATAGTACCTTCGAAACCTTTTTAGCAGAGTACGACGCCATTGAAGACACGGCAAGCTCTACCGAAATTCGGGGGTATGTCACCTGTTTTCTTGAAAGAGCTTTACAAACTCTAATGAATGACTATTTCGTCGAACGACCAAAGTTTCACGAACATGTTTTTCGTGAACGTTTTCGCATGACTAAAACCTTGTTTTTAAAAATTGTTGGTGATATTGAAGCGCATTTCGAATGGTTTCAAGCGGGTCAAGAGGCGAAGGGAAAGAAAAGTTTCACGGCGTTACAAAAATGCACATCGGCCATTCGGAAACTCGCAGCGGGTGAACCTCCGGATAGATTTGATGACTATTTAAACATGGCACGAAGAACGTCAGGTTATTATTTTTTTTAAAGTTTTCGTTATTATTTTTTTTAAGTTTTCGTTATTATTTTTTTTAAGTCGTTTTTATTTACTATTTAATAATTTGTAGGTGAATGCCTTGATAATTTTTGCGATGCGATAATAATGTTATATAGTCGAGAGTTCTTAAGTAGGCCGACAACCCATGACGTTGCACGCTAATTCGAGGCACATGAAGAAAAATATCACATTCCTGGAATGCTTGGTAGCATTGATTGTACACATTTCGTTTGGCGAAATTGTCCTAGACATTTGAGAGGCCAATATAAGAGATGTGATCACCAATACCCGACTATTATACTTAAAGCCGTCGCTTCAAATGATTTGTGGATTTGGCATTCGTTTTTTGGTCCTCCCGGTTCAAACAACATTATCAATGTTTTGAATTAGTCTCCATTGTATGTTACGGAGCGAAATGAAACGACGCCAAACAGTTCATTTTTTTTTGGTGGACGGCTTTACAAACGTGGATATTATCTTACCGATGAAATCTATCCTAAGTATTCAACGTTTGTTAAAGCATATCTGTATCCCATTGACCCGAAGGAAAAGAAATTCAAAAAACTACAAGAGTCTGCAAGAAAGGATGTCGAACGAGCTTTTGGTCGTCTAAAGGGAAAATGGTTTATTCTCAGTCGTCCTCTCCGGGCTATGTCCGTCGAAAAGATTCGAAAACTCATTTATACATGTATTATATTGACCAATATGATTTTAAAAGACGATGAGAAGACAATATCACCGGTTCATATAATGGATCAGCCGGTCGCGCCAGTTTATGACCCGAATGTACTACCGGAGTTACTCGACGAAGATATCCATAACCGTCTCCGATATGATCTTACGGAGCACTTAGCGGCTCAAGACTTACCATACCTTGATGACTAGTGATTTCTTATTTTTTTTTCCTAAGTATTATGTAATTTTCTTTGAATTATTAATGAAATATAATGTTTTTATTAAATTGTTTAATATAATTATGAATATAAAAATAAAAAATAAAATTAGTTTTTATTTGAATCATGGTTGCTACTAAAAAAGTATGCTGCAGTATGATTGAATCATGAAATGAGGTGACAATATATTATTGATTAGTCGTGAATCATGAGGGAGACATCAAATCATGACTGACACCCCTTACAAGTCTTTTTCAATATTTGGGAAATGCATCTCGTAATGTGCACATAGATGTAGACTAGCTATGACGGTGTTCCATACTTTGGATTTAATTTCATAGATTAAATGTGCACGAGAGCTATCCACCAATCTTCATCCATCTTACAATAATTAAATAAACTAAATAATATTGGCATTAAAGATTGCAAAACTTTTTTGAATCAGTGGTGTTAACTGAAGTTTTGATAATTAAAAATACATAAACTAAAGTCATTTTAAATAAATACGCAAAAAAGAGTGAAAGATAAATGAATAATAAAACCACGTACATGCATTAATTATAAGGAAACAGCTAAGGTTTCTGGTGACTTAAATTATGTGACCATAAAATACAAGAACCAGCTAGGAACCAAACATATAATGGATTACTTAAAGAAAAGGATTCAACAGCTACTCTTACATCATTGTAGTTGTTTTTTAATGCTTAATTATTTAAATACATGCCCATGAAAACTTCCCTAAACAAATATCAATAATTCCATCAAATTCTATAATAAAGTATATAAAAAAAATCTTTGGATGCATGATTTTAATTTACTTAACTATGACTTTTTGGTACTGATTAATTTAATAGGTTTAAACCGAATAAAACCATCTATTAAATTAAATATCTACTACAATAATACATCTAATTGACAATACAATTAAATTTAACATTAGTCACTTATCACGTCACTTATTATAGAAATTACAAATCAGACAAATGTATTTTTCAATTAATCAATAATAGAGCTCAACTATAAAATATAGCTTTCATAATTGTTAATAAAAATCAAAATTAAATTACTCTAGTTTAGTCAAACTTATAAAAATTATGGTGGAGAAATTTTGTGCAGGAAAAATAAAAATACGCAAGGCCTTGAGAACTATTTTTTTTCTTTTTTCCCTTTAAATTTCATAATTAAATGTAAACAGACATTATAGTTTGCTTAGTTAATATAATTTACAATCAAACCTTAAACTTTAAAAAAAAAAAAAAAAAAAAAAAAAAAGTTAATCATAAATCTAATTATATGAACTTAAATGTAAAATCTTCAATTTCCATAATTTCTAAATATATGTATGTATTTTACAGAAACCTCATATACTTTAAACATTTTATTAACAGCTACACGACTTTTACTATTATTATCATTATACTAATAATATTTATTATTACTATTAAACTGAGCGTAATATTTAAAACACCATCAACGCACGCCTGATATTGAGTGTGCACGAATTGAATATAACATATATAATGAATTTGAATATATCAAATTAAACTACTCAAAAAATAAGATTATTAAACAAAATTGATTATATTTTTAAATCGGAACAAATATAATTGAGATATTATCAGTTATAGTCAATGCCCGAACCTAATCCATGTAGATATTTTAATTGTAAGACAAAAATGTAGATATTTTAATTGTAAGACAAAAAATCTGTAGATGCACGAGATATAAATATTTAAAATGAAAACATGATTCATAAGTACACCCAAACAAATTTAGTTAAAATTTATAGTCCGAAACTCGTGCGTGTAATATCGCAGTTACAAAATATTAAACGCCGCTAAATTTTTATATGCTCGTATATTAAATTAAGAGGGTGTTTGATTTCGACTTAATTGACTTAATATGAAAAAAATTGAATAAATTAAGTCATATGAAAATTGTTTGTTTGTGACTTAATAGAAAAAGATGACTAAAAATATTAAGTAATAAAACTGAGGCTGTTTGCATTAAGTCATCTCTTAATTAAACTAATTAAACATGACTTCATAAAAAAAATTAACAAACAAGCCCTTAAACTATAAAATACAGGACATATAACTAGCTTATCTTAATAAATTAGTTTTACTGCATCCACTCTTCAATGCTTATCAAAATCTAAATTGAATTGATCGCGACAAATCAAGATCATTTTTTTAAATCAATTTCATAACTTGCTATCCCGTGTATTCTAGTTCATAAATACATCAAAACAGGTCTTTAAATAAAATAATTCGAATGTCCTTTTCACCTAGAAAAAATTTGTGAGCATGAAGCCATGAAGGTGGCCTTGCCTTTTAGGGTGTTATATGATCAACCACCAAAAGTTTTAAAATTATTGTGTATCATGCTTGTTTCCATGGATAATATAATATAACAACTATTGATCCCTTAATTTAGATTTCTTGTACCCTTTTTTGTATCCCCAGTCGACAAACAAAAGCATGATTGATGATAATCAAGAGGTTTTTGCATCACTTTTATACATAAAAGTGGTTACGTTTGTGTTAATGTTCTTTTCCGAGTAAAGAAACAAGTGCACATATCGAGTCCACAATCAAAGACGGAGCCAGAAATTTGTGTTGGGGGGGGGGGGGGGGGTGTTCAAAATTTTTTTTCCAATAGTAACATACTCGAGGTGATGAGATAAGGTCAACAAGTCAGTCGAATTTGGGTCGGCATGATACAACTAATCAACACATACATAGTTAACTACTTAACTTGTTTGTAGACAAGATATACTCCACAATGTTACGAGAAAGAGATACACATGAAACCATTCATTTACTTTTTCATTAGTTTATACGAGTAGTAATTAAATAAGAATAATTTAAATACTACGTATAACAATTAAAGCTACTGTAAAATAATAGAAAATAGAACTCGCCTGGGAATTATAAACTACTTTTCATTATTTCAATAAAAACAATAATAAAATATACAGTACATGATACTTCATCTTCCCCACATTTACCTGTTCTTTTTCACCATTTTTATTTTCTTCTTCATACACCTTATCTTCTTCCTTTTTCAACAACCACATAACACTGCTACTTGGACTGGTTGGGGGTGGCCGAGCACCCTCCTGCCCCCCCACTGGCTCCGTCCCTGTCCACAATAAAAATATTTGGTGACTAAGTGAGTACACTGATTTAAAACAGACCTCGATCATAAGATGGCATATAAGAAACCAAACTGGGGCTTGACCTCGGGATCTTTTAAACGACCAAACCATGGTAGGCTAACTCGAAATTTCCTTAAAATGCATACCAGGTTTGGGACCGTATTTTACCCGATGTTCATTAGCTTAAATATTTTAATAAACCATGTGCTATTAGATAAATGGTGTAGACTTAATATCAAATGAGAAGAATTCTTAAAATGAAAATGATGAGAAATAACAATAACAACACATTAAAGATGCATCAACTTGAATTAGATATCTCCTTTATCTTTTAGATGCGCTATAATATATTTTCTACCAAAAACTTAGATGCTTATACATATATTAAATGCATTTCATTAATTTAGACGTATCCTATGTATTTTTCATCTTCTGCGGGTCAAATTTGTTGTTAGTACTACTTTGCATCATTTTCACTTCAAAATCACTTTCGAAACTAATTGTGATGCATCTAAATCAAGTCGATGCATCTCAAATATGTGTTTATAGTTATTTCTCATTCTTCTCGTTTTAAGTTTTCTTCTCACTGGATCCTTACCCAAATGGTGTATAAATTTTATGTACCCGAATTCATAAAAATAATCTGCTTATTTAAATGGTTAGAACTTAGAACTATAACTTCATTTCTTCGGTATAAAATGGACCAATGCTAATAACAAATTCAACTGATTAAAACAAACCTAGCATCAAGATGCATCAACCATACAAGGCACGACCACAACGGTCACAAGGGGTTTGAGCTTGTGGGGCAGTAGGCTTAGGCTTCTCCTTCACCAGTTTGGGGAGATCATGTTCCAAGACATCATGAAACGCCTTAGCTCCTTCTCGGATCTCCTCCAAACTGCACAAAATATAACAGTATGTTAATGTATGATTAGTATATTTAACGCACAGTAAATGCAATGGTCTCCTTTTTTATTGTAGTTTCAATCCAGATGCACTTCATACCACAAAAATAATATGCAAAGGTATCTTCTGGATCAAGACTTGGAAAGTAAGTGTAGCTAGAATGTCGTATACGTAAAACATTACAGTTGATTATAACTATTTAACTTTTTTCATTTAAGTTACACAATTATTGGAGACCTACTTTATAGGCCACACATCATCATAAGATGTATGCAGTTCCGTTCATACCATAAATCTGGCCCAGAACATAAGTATGTCCTTAAATTTCTTATTGTTCGAAGTTTTTTTACTTTATAGAACTGAAAAAGTAGATATTTTGGCTTTTACAAAAATACTAAGCTCAAGTCATCAAACAAGTTTTTGGTTGGATTTGGTAAAAACGAAACTCGATGCATAGTAAAGGAATTTTAATAGTTGAGTGGCCTGAATAAGAATAATTGAATATTTGGGTCGCCTTCTAAAGCAAAACTTTCTGCATTTTTATTGTAGAAGAGTAGATGAAGCAGTTTGACTCAATTAGTCATATACCCATGAATGGGTCGAATTAAGGCTATAGTTTCTTGTAAACGGGTTGGTAAGGTCAGATAAATCCTTTTTGTTATAAAGAGAAATAGTACACCGGGTAGTAAAGTCTCCCAAAATGTATTTGGTAAGCATACAATCCCAAACCATTTTATTATCATTATTGTAATAATATAGCTTTTGTTATAACATTTAGCACATTCCGAAATGAACAAAAAGATGTTTGCGGGTCAACCCAATCTGAGCCGCACAAAAGTAACGTGTTTTGACCCAACCCATTTTGATCATTACCCAACTCGCAGCCCATGCTGTTGCCACCACTATAGAAGAGTAGCATTTTATCATCATGTGCAACTTATGATTTGATATGATGAAATTATACCTTATGGAAAGGGGAGGAGTTAATCGAATAGTAGCATTATGAGTCGGTTTTGCAAGAATCCCTCTTTCCTTCAGCTTGATACATAAATCGTATGCCGTTGCAGGGAATAAAGACTTGCTATAGAGCTCTACTGCGTTGAATAATCCCTTTCCTCTTATTTCCATCACAATATCAGGAAATTGCTGCTGCGTTTTTGTCAACAATCGCCTGAGTTCCTCACCCATTTCAGCAGATCTGAAGTGTCGTCACATATAGTCAAATAAATGCAACCATAGATACATGGTCAGAGTACAATTATCACAGATTAGGTTAAAAGAAAGGACAAATAGTGTTCATTATATTTGACACGTGAGTATCAGTTTTCTTGCAGCATTTATCCAATCATTAGAAACTAAATATCACGACTTCAAGTCTTAATAATCAGAATAAAGTTCCAAAATGCACATCCAAACACCCCACATATAATTAGACACTACTTGGTTCTATTTGTTCATAACACTTGTTTTCATCGTTTGTTCATTTTGTGATACCCGTCGTCATTTTTACTTGTACCCTATAGTTGGTACCCATGAAATGAAAAATTTAATGGGCCATGATGAATTTTCTCAAATTGCGGATGGATCATGTTAGCAAATATATCAAACCAGATCTGATTTTATTTAAGAGTTTTGCATACACAATTGATGCTTTGCATCTCCACGATATTAAGGAAACCACTTTGTTACCTCTGTGCAAGTTTCTCATCTTGTACCACCTGCAATGATGCAATGGCAACAGCACTAGCCAACGGGTTTCCTCCAAATGTACTAAAAATACAAGTTAATCATGTTAGCTATGGTAAAAATACGAAAACCAAAAGTCGTAAAACACGATTTACATATGGACAACTGCATAAATACCTCCCATGTTCTCCTGGTTGTATGCAAAGCATAACATCTTTGTCTGCAAGAACCGCGCTTACTGGTATGACTCCACCGCCCAATGCTTTCCCTAATATCTGAAACCACATAAACAGAACATAATAATGATCACTAGATAATTAAATTGAAAATCCACATCAAATAAAAGTTACATGATTTTTTTATTAATATTATTATTATTTTAATTTTAATACGGCAATTTTTTTTCTCACAAAAGTTATATGATTAAATCAGATATATAAAAGAACTTACAATAACATCAGGTCGTACACCTTCCCAGTCACATGCAAGCATTCTTCCTGATCGAGCTATCCCACTTTGTATCTCATCCGCGATCATTAAGATGTTATGCTTTGAGCAAAGTTCTCTGACTGCCTTTAGGTAACCATCTGGAGGAATTATAACCTGGAAAGACAAATTAAAACCATCAATTTACATCAGAAAAGATGCAAATTAGAACTTAGAATAAAAGAAAAAGTAAATTTGTCCACAAATAGGTTATGGTTCACCTCTCAAGGGTCAAATGGGTCAAAAAATAAGTCAATCAGGTTTCACGGGTAGCAAGTTAACCAAAGATTATCTGTTAACGCATATAACTCGATCAATCTATTCAAAACACTTACAATATTATTAAAATAATATAAATCTAGCAATCATAGTTGGCGCACTAATTTTTCATTAAAAAGTTACAAAGAATTGGACAAAAGGGTGTATTGCGTCAACCAACTCCGACCCACATTATCCACATAGCCCCATGACCTAACACTTTAACTCTGAATATGATTATGTGGATGAGAGTTACATACCCCAGCCTCTCCTTGTATGGGCTCAAACAGAAAACCAGCTATATGTTCTCCTTTTTCTGCATAATTTAGAGGGAAAATGACAGATTATATAATGATTGCTTAGACAAATATACCACGCATATGTTTGTATGTTTGATCATAAAGAACTACAAGTTTATAAACCTTCAAAAAGTTTCTTTAGAGCAGCTTCATCTCCGAAGTCGACCTTAAGTTGACCAGGTAACAGTGGCCAAAATCCACGAGTGGCGTCATTATCACAGCTCATGGAAATAGCACCCATCGTACGACCATGGAAGCAGCCACAGCATGAAACAACGATAGCCTGCACATCGATGTCATTTAGTTCATGAAAAATGATAATAGTTATATCTAAGAAATAATATCAGTGAAAAAGCTAACAGACCCTTGAAAATGACTACTAAATTGCTACCTGATCTTTTGGAATTCCTTTTTTCTCATAACCCCACTTTCTGGCTAGCTTTATAGCAGTTTCTACTCCTTCAGCACCAGTGTTCATTGGAAGAACCATATCGTATCCGAATAATTTGGTTAAGTACTCTGCAAAGACTGGAAATTTGTCATTGTAGAAGGCTCTAGAACTGAGAGTAAGAGTTTGTGCCTGCTCGATTAATGCTTTCATGATCTTTGGATGACAATGTCCCTATCAAAACCAATAAGTCATTTCAAATGATATCTAATTGCACTGCTATATAAGAATATGTGATATCAAGTAACAATCATGTGTGCATCTAACCTGGTTAACTGCAGAGTAGGCTGCAAGGAAGTCGAGATATTTTTTGCCTTCTGGATCCCAAATAGCTGACCCCTTTCCATGAGAAAATACAACAGGCACTGGGTGATAACTGAAAAATACCAAAACAAGTAGAAAAAGTTAACCATCTTTAGTTGTTTTAAGTTCTTGGAAAAATGAACATTCTTATTGCTCTTAGATATAATGTCCTTGGCATTTTACCAATTGTTATACCATCCTATTAAGATTGGCGTTTGACACGGAGCCTTAAGAAAATAATATAATAACAAGCAAATGGCATGATTGGCTGACCCTGATACGCTCAAAAAGTCTATGCAGAAGTCTATATAATAGAAACAAAACTAAACTTCAGGTGTTTGGATGCGCGTTTCTTCCTGATTTTCTGAACAATGTGAAGTAAAGTTGCATATAGTCGGTTTCTATTGTTTGGGTAGAGTGAAAAGTTTCTGATTACTTAGGGGTCAAATGATCAGTTCAGAAGTGACCACAACAAAAGTCATCATCCGGTGAATTACAGATGTATGAACTGCACCATGGACAATTAAAAAGCTTCTTGCATAGAAAGTGTACAGTTCATATACGATCTTAACTAACTAAAACCAGACGATAAAATTATTCTCAAGTTTTCGTCAAAATATTCTTAATATGCAAATTTCGGTAAAGATAAACAGTTTAGAAACTAAGGGATCATATTTTATCTAACTAACTTTCTAAAATAAAGAAAAATCAGACACTCAAGTTGTTATAAAACCAATGTAAACTTAAACTTGCTTCTACTATAAAGTTATACACACAGATAGGTAGTTGTATCGGTGTTCAGCACTTTACGATTATTATAAGCATTTGAGAGGCTAAAGAATCTGAATCAGGGAGTGTTTAAGACTGCTTAATTTAAACTGCTTACATACCTAAACAACACCTACCAACCTAGTTAAAGTGCTTACAACAAGCAGTTTCATCCAAACGGGTGTGTTTGTTCAAGGGTTTTTTTTTTTTTTTTTTTACCTTGTAAAGCCCTCCCTTCTCAGGAGGTTGGCGTGGCCACTTCAATGTTGTTTGCACATAGCAGGAATTGAACTTGAGACCTCCCACATTTTAGAGTGATAGTCACAAGCCCTTTTGACACTAGGCCACCCTTGAGAGGTTTATTTAAGGTTATTTTTGGGGCTTATGAGCTTATGTGTTTTTGGCTTATGCTTCATAATCCCATTTTTTTTGTCTTATTTGAGCATTCTGCGCTAATATAAGTTTATTATGTCATAATATGCTTATGTAAGCCCATAAGTTTCAAAATAAGACTAGATAATGAAGCCGAAACCACATAAGCTCATAAGCCCAAAAATAACCTCAAACAAACATGTTAAGCTTATACAATCAACTTAATTAAGAAATCCAAAAGCTTACATAATCAAGTCCCATGCTGCTTATTCCAAAAGGCTTAGGGGGTGTTTGTTTAAGCTTATTTATGGGCTTATGAGCTTATGTGATTTCTGCTTATAAATATATAATCACGCGCATCCAAACAATCAAAATTACTTATTTGCAAACAACAACATAAGACAAATCAACAAAACACATAAGAATTATAACAATTCATACTTATGGGCACTGTAATCATGCTCCAAGCCAATAAGCTGACGAGAAGATGACGCCACAACACTTTCAGTAGCAGTAGAATAACGTCGAACAGTTGGTGTGGTTTTGATTGTGTTTAATAAAAACCCCTGTAAACATCTCCTGGTACCCATATTTCTTAATCAATAACCTTAATTTCTGTTGATGAAAATGAAAGTGGAGTGTGTTTATGAAATACTCTTAAATTAATTCAACAATTTATTTTGTTTTTGTCTGGAAATTAATAATTGTGATTTAAGGAATTTAACGCCCACTTTTTTCCCACAATTTATTTTGTTTTTGTCTGGAAATTAATTCATTTCATGTCATCATGTATATCGTGTCATCACTCACCTTTGTGTTTGGATAACTTCAAATTAATTCAACATTTTTTTTTTTTTTTTCTTTTTAACTAAAGCTATAAGTGATAAGCATGGTTATTAATGACTTTTTAAACGCTTAGGGGATTGTTGGTTTTTCCTAAACCGGTTATGCCACTTTTAAAATCCTCAAAATTTTAAAAACCTCGTTAGCTACGTTTGTCGTCGATCAAATATCATCTTTACTTACTAAAATTTTTTCTCACTGGTTGAAATACAATATAGACATTTATTTTAAAATATCTCAAAATATCATCATTTCATGTCATCATGTATATCGTGTCATTACTCACCTTTTTCTTTTTTTTTTTCTTTTTTTTTTTTTTTTTTTTGTGAAAAGGAGAAATATTATTAATCACAAAAAAGATACAAAACTCTTAGAACACAACCATGGACAGTCCCCATAGTGTGCTCATAAAGAGCCTGAATCAAATAAACTTGACTAAAAAACAAGCATTCTATCACTATATTCAATCCTTCTATACCAGCTACTTATACACAAAACAAAATATACATCATATTATACTATGTCTCTGCTGCAATTAGTACTTCTTCTGATCTTTACTTTCCAAATACTTTCAACTTCTTTAACAGCACAAGAATTCTTTACCACAAAGCTCATTATTCTCCAAGTTATACTCTCCATAGCATTTTTAATCAACAGATCCACACTTCTTTCTATATTTTTGAACAACCTGGCATTTCTTTCCTGCCAGACAAAATAGACTGCAGCTCCTAGAACCAGTCTTCTCATTATGCTCCATATGTTTCTATTTGCTTTCATTTTAGAGAATTCATCAATTATACTATTCCAATTGAAAGAGAACTTTCTGTCCAGTAATTTCATCAAACCTTCCCAAACTTTGTGAGTAAACTCACAACTGAAAAAAAGATGTTCATGAGAATCTTGACACTGCTTGCAAAAAACACATTCCATATTCCTATTTGGATCCCACACAGCAATTCTATCTTGTGTTAACAATCTTCCTTGTACTGCTAACCAAAGAACAAAAGAGTGCCTGGGAATATTATGTGAGAACCAAACAAACTCATTCCATGATACTTTATTACCCTGATGACACAGATCCTTCCACACTACTTTAGTAGCAAATTTTGTTCTCTGCCCACTATTAGTTATCCACACAGCTTCATCTTGAATATCATTGTTCAATGTAGGGATAATAATGTTACTCAAAGCAGGAAACTTGATTAACCAATCCACAGGCCAACACCAGGATCCATTTCTAATCAAACAATCCACTTTGCTATCATTACTAAACCTGGCATTATAGATATCTCTTGCAGTTATAAACTCACTGAAAGGACCCTCATTGCACCATCTGTCATACCATGCAGATATTGACTTACCATTTCCAATCTTGTAACCAATGTGCATTTTCATTTTCTCCCTGAGCTTCAAAATATTATTCCAACCCACACTACTATTACTTTCAATTGGTATTTCCCAAACATTTCCCCCTTTCAATTTCTCAACACTGATCCATTTTACCCACAATGTATCTTTTTTTGCAGCAATGTTCCAAAGGTGTTTCATAATCAAAACTTCATTCCACATCAGTAAATCTTTGAAACCCAGTCCACCCTGATCTTTTGGTTTGCAAATGTTAGCCCAAGAGACTTTAGCTTTACCTTTTGCTAACTCCTCTTGACACCACAAAAAACCTTTCAGCAATTTGTTAATATCTTTAACCACAGTCTTAGGTAAAATGAATACTGAAGCCCAATAAACTTGCATTGAGGATAGAATTGAAGCTATTAATTGCATTCTGCCTGCATAGGAAAGAGCTTTATTCCTCCAGTCTTGCACTCTGCTTCTGACTTTCTCAACTAATGGTTTACAATCCTTAATACTTAGTTTTTTGGTTATCAGTGGCACTCCTAAGTACCTAACTGGCAATTTACCAGTAGTGAAAGGAAGGATTTGTAAAATGTTATCTTGCTCAGGTTTAGATAAGCCACCAAAAAAAATTGTACTCTTCTGTAAATTGACCCTAAGCCCAGACACACTACTAAACTCAATCATCACTCACCTTTGTGTTTGGATAACTTCAAATTAATTCAACAATTTTCCTTCCTTTTTTTTTTTTTTTTTTTTTTTTTTTTTTTTTTTTTTTTAACTAAAGCTATACGTGATAACTGATAAGCATGGTTATTAATGACTTTTTAAAAGCTTATTATGAGGTCTTTTGGATTGTTGATTTTTCCTAAACCGGTTAGGGGGTTGGCAACACACCCCTCACCACAAATACCTTCACTCACAAACAACCAATCCCCTTATGCCACATCACCCTCCCACTTTTCCCTTCACTCACTCACTTTTTGTTGGCATCACACCCCTCACCCTTCACTCACTACATCACTTCACTCACTTCAATTTTTTTTAACAAAACTAAAATAAAACATTTTGCATACTAAGCCCAAAAAGTTATACCCAAATCTATTTCATCATGAAATAAAAAAAAAAAAAAAAAATAAAAAAAAAAAAATAAAATAAAAAAAAAAGAAAAAAAAAAAGATGAAGGTACATCATATAACTCCTACACTCACCCACACTGAATCACCCCATCCAAAACAAAAAGCATGCTCTTCTTCCTCGCATCTCCCCTGCAAAACAGAGAAAAAAAAAATGTCACTCAATAAAATACGCATCACTCAATAACATAAAATACGCATCACAATTAAGTCAAATACAAACACAAACACAAACCCAACGGTCGATTTTTGCTCTCACCTTGTGCGGTAAAGCTTCCCGCTGCAGTGCCTACCGTAGCCACCCCGCAGGGTCGGCGGCGGTGTTCCCGCAGGGGAACCACCCCGCCCCGCAGCCTACCGTATGTGTTGCCAACCCCCTTATGCCACTTTCAAAATCATCAAAATTTTAAAAATCCTCGTTAGCAACATTTTTCGTCGATCGAATATCATTTTTACCATTTTCTCTCACTGGTTAAACACTTATTTTAAAACATCCCAAAATAACATAGTCGACACTTAATATAATACGAATGCAATATATAAATCTGGTAAAGATATATATCCGTATTCATACATGTTTATTTTTTATGAGTCATCAATATTTAATCTTTAACTACTACTGTATAAATCATTTAGGCTTTTCTTTTAATAAAAATATTAAAAGATTAAAGTTTGCACATTTTCTATTTGTATACTTTAGTTTGAAATCTTTGTAAAATATAATAAATTAATACAATTAATTGAATTTACTCATGAATATTAGGATCATATTGTTAACTAAATATAATTTATAGTTGTGTAATTAAACTTTAGCTATTTTTAAAACTTATATTTTTTTGTTATTTCCTCTATGACCAACCACGACACCGCTAAAAATTTCCGTCAATTCCGCACGAGCTTGTAAATTTGTAATAGCTATTCCAAAATAAGAATGTGCACACCTCGTACTGAAAATGAATTTCATTGAAATCCCATTACACCTAAGCAATACTACATTTTCTAAACGAACATGCAATAAATTGTTTTGTAAAGTGATTATTGCAACAAGAAAATTAAATGTATAGAAAAAGTGACCGAACATCAAAGTAGACAGAAGTTGGATGATAGGTTTACTCGTTTACCAATGACCTTAACTTACAAAATCGTAATACTCAAAAATAAATTCTACATCAAGATTCAACTTGAAATAAAACCAGCCATCAACAAATGCAATGCCAAATATAAACAGCCACGTCTTCATATTAGATTAAAGAGCATGTACATTACGAGTTTAACATGTGTAAAATTGTTCACACAAGCAAGAGAAACAAGTACAAACACTGTTGCACTCGAGACAATGAGAACTATAGAAGCAAACACTTAGGAACAAATGCTGCCAGGTCAGATAGAACCTAAAAAAGCAGTAGCAACAGAAAAAAATACAACATCAAATTACAGGGATTTTACGTCGTCGTTTGCTGGCCTTGCAACATGATCAACATTGTTGGAAAGAATACACAACCATACCCAAAAATGAACCCCATCCCATCCCCAACAAAAACGCAGTCTTGTGCCTGTGAATATAGATACCAGGAAGCAAATCTAAACAGTTGACACAGCAGTGACACACTTGCGCTATTCTAGAATGGTGAAATCATGGAATCTAAACGCAGGGGGGGGGGGGGGGGGGGGGGGGGGGGGGGGGTTAAGAGAAATGCCATTTAGCCATTTAACAATGAACTCTCTACCAGATCGTTGATATATTCAGTTTTTCGGGACACATGTTTAATGAAATAATCAGAGAATACGATATTGCTTTTAAAACGAACAAAGATTGCAACCGAAAACAAAGAAAAATGTGTCGAACGATCAAATGCAAATTGTAAAGATGGACTGCAGATGCAGACATTCAAATGACCACTGTCCAAGAAATGTTGACAAAAAATCATTCTATGTGAAAGTGATAAAATGAACTGTAAATTGATCATAATCATGGTTGTAAAACTGGCTAGGCTCTACTCGAGGAGTCGGCTACCTTGCAGCAAGTAATCTGGCTAGGCACCCCCTTACCGGGATTAACATTTTTAAATAAAAAAATTTTCAAATTATGTCCATGTTAATAGGGATCATAGGGACCCTAAAAATATGTTAAGAAACATTAACACAATTGTTCAAATACTTCAAACCGAGTTTTGACCGAGCTAACACCAATTTGAACAAGTTTTGACCAAACCGATTTTTTTGGCCGATTCAACTCGACTCAACTTGCCTCGGTCACTAACTTTGCAGTGAGTAACTTCAAATGCTTCAAACCAAGTTTTGACCGAGTTAACACTGATTTGAACGAGTTTAGACCAAACCGATTTTTTTGGCCGATTCAACTCGACTCAACTTGCCTCGGTCACTAACTTTGCAGTGAGTAACTTCAAATGCTTCAAACCGAGTTGTGACCGAGTTAACACTGATTTGAACGAGCTTTGACCAAACCGATTTTTTTTGGCCGATTCAACTCAACTCGCCTCGGTCACTAACCTTGTTGTGAGTTTTACAACACCGATCATAGTAGTATCAGATAAAGTTGTTTCTGTGAAAGGTTATAAGCCTTATTACAAAATCAGGAAACTAGCAATGTTATCACATATCTGTTGGTTTCCCTAATGCATCTAGAACTCCTTCATAAGCTGATAAATTTTTTCCATGATGAATGCACGCAGGAGAACACACAAAGTATAAGAGTCGTCCAGTGGCATATATAACAGAGCCAAGACTAGCCCAAATATTGTAAGATTGGTGACTATATAAATTATAGTCATTTTGAGGTAAGTACAGAAGTATAGGAATTCACAGCAACAGTTATAGAATAGATAAGAGATAAGAGAATAAGTCAAATGTTGCTTGGAATTTTGAACACCCAAGCTAAGAACTGGGTGTCAACGTCCAAGTCATATGTGATCAAACACTGATGTTGAGTGATACATATTTACAAGTGAGTTAATGTGAGGCGATATCTATCATATACTTTTACGTGCTCCTATTCAAGTAAACACCCCCTACCACCCTTGAGTAATCTTCTGAGATTACAGCAGGCAGAACACCTGGGCATGTTGGGTAAATCTTAGGTTCTTAGATGCTACAGACTAGGGTATATAGAAGAGGCTATATGTATCTTCTCAAATCATAAAGTGTACCTTACACAAGCTTTAATACCTTATTCTACAGATGAAACATTTTCAGGAAAATAAAGCAGCCAAGGGAACTTCTTGTTGAGTGATGAAGTTTGATTCTGACCCACCATTCGTGAAGCAGGCTATGACAAGGTTTTTCTACGTGCAGCAACCCAGTAAGAAAACTTTGGTTTATGGTCCTAGCTAATATAGATTACACGCACGGTTTTGCTTTAAAAAATATCCTATGTGATCGGAAAGTTAAAAGGATATTTCCTATGTGATTGCAAAGTCAAACTCAATATGACACTAGTGCAGAAGTGAAGTATGTCCTAAGACAGGACCATGCAAACACGTTCTTCTATGTGCATGTTTTACAAATCACAGATGTGATATTCTCTTATGAAATTAATCTGTACCCTTGCCTATTTGCAATTTCAATGACACTTCTACCTATAGGGCTACAGGACAGTAAGAATATCCAACCTCTCTATATAGCAGTCTAAAGGTTCAATTAAGATGTTCAAATGAATAAGAAAGAGACGCACAGGATGCAAGATGAAAATACGTTGAGAAGTCATATGCACTGAGCAGAAAAAACCAGGATCCATAACCATACAGATGGGGTGTAATTTGTAAATAATATTCATAAGAAGCACATGGATTAGTTACCAAAATGGTGAAGATTTTAGTATTATTTAGAAATGATTTTTGAGTTGTATAGAATGAATTTTGATGGTAGAATCTACACGCCAGAGTGCTGTATCTTCTCTTACTATTACTACAGCTGCAGAACACAGATTTTCTGCTTCAAGATCATGTATACCAACCCAAAAGGGCATACAAGATCAAGCTTACCGTTTCAGAAGCGATCAATTCAAGTATACCAAAGATTCAAAGAGCAAGAGGAACAAAAGGGAAATATCCAGAAAAACCAAGTATCACGATTAAATTATGGCAGAATAGTAACGCACGAGCATTATAACATTTGAGTAAGACAGAGTTCGCACTGCCAAAGAACAAGATTATTAAAAGAGTATGAGATGAAGAAAGATCCTAGATATGCCTTGACACGAGTGCAGCTGGATAGAGAGCCTAATCTAAAGCTTAGCAGGACCTTGCACGCAGCCAGTGACAAATCTTCCAGAATAAATCTTCGAAAGAAAAGAAAATTCCAGTACGAAGAACCAAAGAGAACGATATCCCTTTCATGATTAGAAATAAAACCTAAAGACACTAGAGAGGGCAGGTCCACGAGTGTAAACCATTCACCTTCATTAGGTGGCCATTATGAAAGCCTGAATCAGGTTTTCAGCTGTACGCTTTTGTTCAGGTGTCCCTGAAATCACAGCCACACGATCACCACGGGATGATTTGGTATCAGATATCTCTACATCAGCTCCTGATATCTGTTAATAAAACAAAACCCAAATGAGAACTGATAAAATACTTGACTCTGTGTCTTATAAAACAAAAGCATATGCCATAAAGAAATGTAAGATATTCACCTTACGGATATTATCTACATTGGCTCCACCTCTACCCATCACTTTACCAACCGCATGACCAGGAACCAACATCTCCAAGGCAGAAGATGACAATCTGATTGAGATTAAAAAAAATGAAATAACATGAGTAGCAATGAGGAACAGTATGGCTCATATTTTACGAAAAAAGGTACTCACCCTCCATAATGCTGCTTTGAAGAATAAGAAGACATAGATCCATAGACGTTTTCACCCACCTATAACCAAAAACCATATCCATATTAGCATTAGAGACAAAATCCATACACATACATTTATAAATAATGCTGATACAACAATGAGGGCGTACGGGTTGTGAAGCGTATCCAAGGCTTGAAGAGAGCAAACCCAAGCTGCTCCCAGTTTCAGGTCTGTGGTCATAACCCAAAGGAGGAACTGCTGAAACACTTGGCAAGACTGGTACAGAAAGTCTACGGTCACTAGCATACACGGAATCATTTCCTGAAGATGGATTGTGACCAACATCCCTGTCTTTCAACACATCATCTCGAAGTCGGAGAACTATCTGAACAAGTGCATCCCTCACACTGCCAACTTGTCCAATGACCTGCACGTTTACAAAAATAGTTAAAAGACATAAAGCAATGGAACAACCGTTTTGAGATATAATAAAGACATAACGTATACCTCAACAAGCTCATCATTACTATCTGCACATTTGGGCTTTTCACCTTTTGATATGCGAACGTCTGCTCTAGTTCTCTTTCGGATTTCATTTACAATGGAACCATTTTTACCAATAATGCACCCGATAACTTTAGAAGGGACAAGGAGCCTTAGGGAAACATTGCCCTCATCGTCTTCATTTATCTTTTCTTGCAGTAATAGAACTGCTTCGACGGCCATGGATTTAACATCATCTAAGGACTGCAAAATTAATGGTGATCAGATATAAAGGAAAGACAGATATCTATATAGCAGTGGCACATTATGCTACAATCCTCTACATAGTATAATCATTTACAAACACTTTAAGATCATCAAAAACTGATTATGGTTATCTCTACAATACCGGATGAATTCCAAGTAAAAACATAGATTCATTTTTTTCCTTTAAAGTTACAAAATTACAAATGATGTAAGATGATTAACCGATAGCGTAATCATCCAAACAATTGATGCCAGCTACAAGCTGTTTAGTTAGAACAAAGTCAATATGCCGCATTGCCGCCTACAATTACTGTTCAATCGCAACAGAGTACATTAACACTATAATTGATGATTATTGTTGGTTCACGGAATGGTCTTCTTTTTTTGGATGCATTGAGTAACAATAAATGATACTCCCCCGTTCTACTTTTACGGTCAGTTCTCGAGTTATTTCATTAAAGAAAAGGGAAGGAAAGTGAAAAGGTTTACTCCCACATTGTGTTCTCGTGTTATTTCATTAAAGAAAATGGAAGTAAACTGGAAGTAAAGTTAGTGTTATTTGGATGAATTTGTTTTACTTCCATTTCCGCCCAAATATGGGAGGAAAGTGTTTTACTTCCTTTTCCTTCCATTTTCTTTAATGAAATAACTCGAGAACACAGCGTTATCGTCCACCAAAAAAATTTTGATCTATAATAGGTGTAATTAATGTAATGTCTAAGTAATTAAATACCATTTTTACCCTTATATTAAAACTGAGATCCTTTTAAACCCCAAATTTAATTAAGACTAGAAGTTTGTAATGGTTTTATTGAAAGAGGACAAATTTAATCGGGCAAACAAAAATTGTATTAAGAATGTAAAGTATAATACCTCTGTTGCTGAGATTGTTATAATACAGTCATCACGTCTCGTGTCATCAACATCAATACGAGCACCGCTAGTTTCTCTGACACTTCTAATAGAGGTCCCACCCCTTCCAATAACCCGTCCAATATTAGCAGAGGGGCAAAGAACCCTTATGATTAACTCCCCTGATATAGATGCACCAGCATATCCGGAAACCACAGGAAGGGCAGAAGAGTAAATTGGCCATGGGTTCCTAGAATCGGGATAACCCTGAAGTTCTGGTATATGTGAAGCACTTATAACAGAAGGATGGGCTCTTGTAGGCACATATGGATCTACTCCATGGTATATCCCGCCAGCAGGGTATATGGGTACATCAGAAGGAATGATGATGCTTGGAGGAGCTTCATGAACCGATGTTTCTAGGGGAATTGACTCTTTTGGAGTAAACTTGTACAGAATTAAGGAGACCGCAAACAATGCTTTCTTCACTGCCTCAGGTTCACCAGTTATCTAAATTAACGGTCAAAGGATGAATAAAGTTATTAGCAATAATATCAACGTAATGGGATTTTTTAATCACCGTATAAAAACCTAATGAATAGTAATTATAATTTATAGCTCCATAAATGTACGATATATAATATAAATTCTATCGCTTGCAAGTTGGGGAAACAAATATGAAAAATATTCAATTTTTCAATGACGTATTCAACAAAGTATGGTAAAAGACAATTCATCCAAAACAAACGTAATTAAGTATGCGAATTTATGTAAAACCCAATCTTAAAACGTGAAGACCAACCTGTAGAAAGTTATCGAACTCCATAGCACACGAATGATTAGGATCACCACCATCTTTCGGGACAACTTTAACATTCGCCCTTGTCTTACTTCTCATCTTCTTAATAGTCGCCCCCAACTTCCCAATAATATTCGCAGACTGACTAGCCGGAACCAAAAGCTGACACTCTTCCTTATCTTTCCCCCTCTTGTCCGAATCACCAGCCGACCCCGCGACATTCACAATCGCACTATGCACCCTCAACAACGCCTCTTGCGCCGGACACACCGGCTCAAAATCACCAAACTCATCATCCGGCTCAATATCAATTTTATCATTAATATAGCAATAAATCGTGATCACCCTATACTTAGACCCCGGAAACGGATCAACTATCTTAATTTTCGCCCGTGTATCTTGTCTTATCGCATTTATAACCTTTCCACTTTTTCCTATCACACTCCCGATAAACCTATCCGGACATAATATCCTATACACAACCAACTCGTCACCGTCCCTGTTATCCCTCTTGTTGTTATTATTACTCCTCTCATCTCGCTCGTTCCCTCGTCGTCTTTGATTTTTGTTATCGCGTTGGTCCCTATTATCCCTATCTCTATCTTCCCCATCTCGACCCCTCTTATTCCGCTGTCGCTTTCCCTTGTCACCCATACTTCACTTTTCAACAAACTTGACTCCTAAACACATCAATAACACCCCAAAAAACAAAAAGTCATAATTAAACCAAATATTCAAAAAATATTCAAACTTTCACAAAGTCGCTGTCGATAACAATGACGTCGTCAAAATTAAAGATGACATCACCTTGACCCATTCAACTAAATTCAACATGTAATCACTAGAAAATATAATAAAACAAAAAAACTAAAAAAAAAATAATAAAAAAAAATAAATAAATAAATAATTTCACAAAATAAAATTAAACTAAAATGAATAAAAAATGTTTTTTTTAACTAACACATAATAAAAACTAAACTAAAATCACAATAAAAGATAAACTAAACTATAAAAAAAAAAAAAAAAAAAAAAAAAAAAAAAAAAAAAAAAAAAAAAAAAAAAAAATCACAATCAAAATTTAAGCTAAAAAGTATAAACAAATAAAAAATAAACTAAAATCACAATAAAAATTAAACCAAAAACACAAATTAAACTAAAACCAAAATAAAAACTGAAACTTTATAATCAACAATGTGTTTAAGGATATATGACGTCATCGAAACTGAATATGACGTCATCAATCTAAGTAAAGATTCAATCTTTATATCAAGAGTACATCAAGAACATGAAGAATAACAAAATTAACAACGAAACCCTAATTTTTATAAAAATTTATAAAACATGTAATAAAACAAAAGGTGAATAATTGAATAAATTAATTGAGGGGTAATTGAATAAATTAAATTAATCGAACCTGTTGAATTGAGGATGGAAAAAGAAGCCCTAGATTTATTTGTTAAGTTATGATATGAAGAAGAAGAAGAAGAAGAAGAAGACGACTTATGTTGTTTACTTTTGCCGTTGAACCGAATTTATATATAAAGGTCGTACTATGATGTATTGACATGTTTAGTCCATAAAAGTTTTGTAAGCCTATCTCTAGTCTATTTCTTGCGAGACGTTGATAATCGGTTATTTTAATGTCTGGAAAGTTACGGAAAAGAAGATGGTTTTTTATGACTTTGGTTCGTTTCTAAAGCGTGTAAAGTGGTTTACGAAGGAAAAGATGAGGACTGAAAGCTTGGAGAGTCGAGAGATGTGAGGGTTAGCGTGTTTTATTAGTGGCGAGATGAGTTTCACGAAGAGATGAAGATGGTGAGGTGGCCGCTTGAGAGAGTGGTCTTATTGATCCTGCTCACCTTTTGTGAAGTTGGATATCTAATGATTGAATTTGAAGAATATGTACGGATAGGGCTGTAAACGAACTGAACGTTCAGTGAACATTTCATGAACTGTTCGGTAAAAAGTTCGTTTATGTTCGTTCATTTATTAAATGAACAAACATGAACAATATTTTACGTTCGTTTAGTTAAATGAACGAACATGAACAAGAGTCGCGTCCGTTCATTTATGTCCATGAACGTCCGATTATGCGTTCGTTAACGTTTGTTTATGTTCATTTATTTATTTATGTTCATATATATCATATCTTTTAATTTAATTGTAGAATTTTAAATTGGTTTGCTTAAACAAATAAACACTTATAAAATATTATATTGTGTATAATTTAATAAAGGTTTTTTTGCTTGTCTATGTTCGATCATTTATGTTCGTTTAACGTTCGTTTAGTGTCTTAATGAACGAACATAAACGAACATGAACAACTCATTTTCTTAATAAATGAACATGAACTAGAAAATTCGTCCGTTTAAGCGGCCGTGTTCATTTATTTGTTCGGCTAAAATTAAGTGAACGAACATGAACAAGGCTCCGTTCGTGTTCGTCCGGTTCGTTTACAACCCTATGTACGGATTTGTTAAGAGAGAGTGTTTGGCGAAGGAATTTAGTACATAAGGGATATAGTTGGATATCATGAACGATTGTAACTCTTATGAAGATTTAAAAAAAAAAAAAAAAAAAAAAAAAAAAAAAAAAAAAAAAAACTTTTTATAACATTTTGGTCAAACGAGTCATTAAATCTTTGATTTCTTGTACACGATTGTGGTGAAAATAGTAACGATGCACATGGTACACTACCAAAACTTGTGTTATGTAACAGAAATTGCATAAGAGAACATAAAACTTTCGTAGTGCTCGTGTCACATGTAAAGTTATTTTGTAGAAACTAGCAAACTATATAGATGTTGTCTTTGTACTAGGCAATTAACTGCAAAAGTTAGCAAGTTACTCTTAAGTAATCATTTTTTGAATATGGTAACTTAACTCGTGTTGGTGTCTTAAAAAGAAGAAATTACAAACGAGTTCTTTTGTTTTAATAAACATCACACCTATATAATTATCAGGACGGTTGAAATAGACGATTATCCAAAGCCTCCAATATTTCAAAGCCCCATAATCATATGAGATATATGGATGATATTTATATATTTATATAACTAATAAAAAACAAATACATTTTTTATTTCAGTTATATCTCTAGTGCCCTGTTTTTAAAAATATTCAAACTTTTATGAAAGGATAAAAACTTGTTTAAATAATTTACAAATAACTAGCAGGGTATCGGCACGATGCATCAGGGATTACTCTGTAATCCATTTTTTATAAAATTAACAACGAACCCTAAGTTTTATAAAATGTATAAAATGTGTTATGAATTAAAGGTAATTAAGTGAATAAATTGATTGAGGGATAATGATTAATGTGATGGTTAATTTTAGATTAAAAGATGATTAATCGAACCTGTTGATTTGATGATGGAAAAAAAATAAGCCCTAGATTTATTTCTTATGTTATGAAGAAGAAGATATATGTTGTTTTGTCGTTTGAACCGAATTTATTTTTAAGGTGCTATGATGTATTGACATGTTTAGTCTAGTTAAGTTTGTAAAGTTATCTCTAGTCTATTTCTTACAAGTTGCAACACGTTGATGATCGGTATTTTACTGTCCGAAAAGTTACAGAAAAGAAGACATTTTTTTATGACTTTGGTTCCTTTTTAAAGCATGTAAATTGGTTCACAAAGGAAAAGATAAGGACTGAAAGCGTGGAGAGTCAAGAGACGTGAGTTTCGACATGTTTTATTAGTAGTTGGGTGAGTTTCACAAAAAGATGAAATTGGATATCAAATGATTGAATTTGAAGAATATGTGAGGATTTATTAAGAAAAAGTGTTCGGGGAAGGGATGTAGTACATAAGGATATAGTTGGAGATTATGAACGATTGTAATTGTTATGAAGATTTTTATCTTTTTTATCATTTTGTTAAAACGAAGAATTGAATCTTTGATTTATTTTCTGGTTTAAACGCAATTAGATAGTACACGATTGTGATGAAATTAGTAACGATGCACATGGTACACTACCAAATCTTGTGTTATGTAACGGAAATTACATAAGAGAACACAAAACTTTTGCAGTGTTTGTGTCACATGTAAAGTTACTTTGTAAAAACTAGCAAACTACATATGTATTGTCTTTATAGTAGGCAATTAATTGCAAAATATAGCAAGTTAATGTTAAGCAATTATTTTTCGAAATATGACAACTCCTGTTGGTATCTTAAAAAGAAAAAATTGAAAACGAGTTCTTTGGTTTTTAATACACAACACACCTACCTATTTATTAGGGCGGCTGATATGGATGATTTATCTAGAGCCTCCAATATTCCAATGCCCCATAATTTAATTATATGAGATACATTAATGATATATATATATATATATATATATATATATATATATATATATATATATATATATATATATATATATATATATATATATAATTAGAAAAATACATTTTTTATTTCATTTATATCTCTAGTGCCCTGTTTTTAAAAAGTTTTAATTTTTTTTAACGGATAAACAACTTGTTTAAAACTTTAAATCACTCAAAAATAACTAACATAGTACTTGTGCGATGCGGCTGCGATTACTTTGTAATTAAAACTTTTCCAACGAGTAATGTGTTTCATTTATATGGTTTTTGACAATAGCTTTACGGATTATTTTGTATCTTTACGGATTATAAGCAATAGTAAAGGTGCGGTGAAGCTTTGCTAGTTTATATTATTTTGTTAGTTTGTTTTTCATGTCACTCAAAAATAACTAACATAGTACTTGTGCGATGCGGCTGCGATTACTTTGTAATTAAAACTTTTCCAACGAGTAATGTGTTTCATTTATACGGTTTTTGACAATAGCTTTACGGATTATTTTGTATCTTTACGGATTATAAGCAATAGTAAAGGTGCGGTGAAGCTTTGCTAGTTTATATTATTTTGTTAGTTTGTTTTTCATGTCTACTAGCTTGCTTTGTTTGTACAACGAGTTTTTTTTAATTATATTTTTCATTTAGCTTGGGGGGGGGGGGGGGGGGGGGGAGTAGAGATGTTAAGAAGCCAATTGATATAAATATATAAGGTATCAATTGGTGCCGTCGTGAATAAAATGTTGTCAACACTTTTTCCTATAACCTAGAACTTATCACTCCACACAAAACACTCCTCCCTCACCATAATCTAGTGCCATATGACGCCCCTGGACCCCACAATTTTTTTTTGATTTATTCTAATAAAATAACACATTAAAGTAAAATTAAAATTCCGTTAATAAAAAATACATAAAAATAAACAATACACTAAAAATAATGATACATTAAAAAAAAATACAATTTAGTGATTAATGTTCCATAAATGCTCCACGATATCGTGTCGAAGGTTGTTGTGCACTCCCTTATCCCGAAGTTCTTTGTTTTTTCTTCATTGTGTCTCGCATCTTTCAATACAAGTACGTTAAATATTCGGTTGTAGAGAAACGTACAATTCGTTAAATTCACTATTTGGGAAAATATTGATCTTTCAATATCATGTTATGTAATATTTTTATGATGCAACAATACATGATTCTACGTAGCGTGTTGACTTGGTAAGCACATACGGGTTGTTGTATAATTCCCCAACGAACTTGTAGGACTCCGAAAGCTCGTTCGATATCTTTTCTTGAACTTTCTTGAACTCTTTTAAACTTCATTGTTTTTTTCATCCCTTGCAATAGAAAATGATTTGACAAACGTAGACCATTAAGGATAAATTTCATCTGGTAAATAGTAACCTTTTGCGTTATGTTTTTTCATTTACTACAAATGAAGCTTCGGGAGCTATATCGGCAAGAAGGTCATCAAATAACGGTGAACTGTATAGAACATTGAGGTCGTTATTGCCCCTGGAACACCAAAATCTGCATGCCAAAATTCACAAATTATATGACGCAACGGCTTCAAGAATTAGAGTCGGGTATTTATGATCATGCCTTTTGAATTGCCTGTGTAAGGCCTTCAGACAGTTTGTCCATTCCCAATGCATACAATCAATTCTCCCAAGCATTCCCGGGAGTCTATGTTTTCTTCGTGCAATGCATATATCTGTTGGATATCATTTAAATAAGGCTTTCTTAAAAACTCTTCTAAGTATAAAGTATATATGCATTTAGTGAAGTTTTGTAAGCATTTAAATGAACAACGTTTACCAATTTGCAAGTATTCGTCAAATGTGTCAGGTGATGTGCCGTATGCTAATTATATTATGGCCGATGTGCATTTCATGATAGGACTAATACTTAAACGACCTAAAGCATCTAATCGTTAAAAAATGGAAGTACTCAAGAAGAGTGTCAACATTGTATTTTGAATTAACTATTTGTTTAAAAGTTTTGAACTCATACGATACATTTGCCTAAAATTCCTCTCCATGTATTTAGGTAGATTGTTTTCGTCTCCAAAACAATCTTCCAATAGTTGTTGTTCCGCAACCCCTCATTCACGTGGTATATATTCCCTAGTAAGAGGAACCGAACTCTCGGCTTCTTGATTACCCAAAGCTTGAAATTGTTGATAATATTAAAAATATTGAGAATACCGTTTCACATCGTTTTGAGAGTAAAGATCGTAAAGATCAAAATCATTGGGATCCATAGCCTTTTTTTGAAGGTAAAAGAGAAGTATTGTTGAGATGTGTATGCAGAAGTGTGTAAAAATTAGAAAATTATTTTATAGGATTTTTAAAGAAAAAAATATGAAAAAAAGTAGGGTTTCATGACAAAAAAAAAATAAACAGCTATAAAATAACCCTAAACGTTTTTTTTTTTTTTTTTTTTTTTTTTTTTTTTTTTTTTTTTAAGTAATGTTTACAAAAAAAGTAAAAAAATAAAAAAAATTACCGAACCGTTTGGGCTAGTGGGGCAAGCACGAAAATGTCACCCACGATGTGAGTCTCACGTTTTGGGGTCGTGTTTTGAGGACGACGCAACATGAAAACACATGGTACCTTAGGCTCTAATAGGTGTATGATAACTCAACATAATGATCAAATATATATTCATAGTGTACCAACTACTAAAATATAAAAAATAAAAAATAAATGGCTTTAATATTTATTTTAAAATCTTCGTACTCTCGTAACTTGAAATAAAGTTTAATAGATATTTAGGAACATAAAATATAGCTTAGTACCATTTAACGTTAAAAGCGAATTTTGTGGTCTTGTACGAGTACTCACGTACCCCGTCTACAGCTCATAAATAACACAAAGGATTACCACCAAAACATGGAACGAACAAAACCACGAAAAGTCAAGTAAGATACGACTTTCATAGCTTTTAGCAAACCACATTAACTATATTTGTAGTTTGCTATATTTGACAAACAATCAAACATATTAATCAGCTTTTAACTAAACACATGCACATCTATTTGTTAAAGAACATCCAACATTTGTATTTCCTTTCTTTCACAAAACATTGTGAAAGTGAAACTTTCTTTTTTTGTCTTTTGAGTAAATTGCAAAAATCGTCCCTAAAGTTTGGCCAATTTTCATGTTTCGTCCCACACATTTCAAAATTGCAAGGATTGTCCTTAAAGTTTAGCCGATTTGCATGTATCGTCCCTAAAGTTTGGCCCGTGTGCATGTTTCGTCCCTAACATTTCATAATATTTGGGACGATATATGCCCAAAAAGGACGATATATGCCCCAAAGGTTAACTTTAAGGACGATCCTTGCAGTTTCAAAATGTGTGGGACGAAACATGCAAACGGGCCAAACTTTAGGGACGATTTTTGCAATTTACTCTTGTCTTTTTAGGGTAACTATGTTTCCGACCTTTTGCACACTAATTCACAGGGTTTGAACCACCCCTCTCAGAATACTATTCCCATATTCAAGGAGTAACATGAGTAAGAAAGTACTGAATGAGAAATATAAAAACACACCCAAGTAAGAAGTAAAATTTAACTAATCTATACTACATATAATAGTCAAACAACTCTCTCTCCAAAAATTTCAAATGTACAAAAAAATATGCAATGTTTACAACACTTTAAAGCAATAATTTTTCATAAGTACAATAAAGAAATCATTATGTACAAGCAAAACAAGCATAATACGAAATTCAGACCAAAAGCATAAAATTGTACATTAAATATCATTAAAAACATCCCTAAACATAATATTACAACTATTAGAATATAATGTACAACCCCTATATATTTCCCAGCCTGAAAATCAGCCAATATTTTTCATAAGTACAATGTGTGGTTTCTGACCGGGTCTGACAAGTTCGTGTTATTAACAAAATAAGATTAGTAGCCTTGTGGTTCATTTATAGGAGAAAAAACAAACAAAGGTTTGTTTTTGTGTTTCGTTCAATTGGTAAAAGAAAGAAACGGGCATGTGTTTTATTTTTTGATTTGGGCAAATAACAAGAAATACACTGCTCTTATGTATTTGTGATTCGAGTATTAGATTAAAAGGAAAAAGATTGTTGCTTGGTAGAGTATTTGGTGGCTGAATAGTGTAAGATTGGTGAATGAGGCGGATTTGCGTGTAGGTTTAGGATTATCTAAATGAGAAATATTAGGTTTTGTGTCTCATATAGTTCTCAAAGATTTGGGTGGGTTAATATTGGGCTAACATAAGATAAAAGGTTGTGTTGGGCTATTGGGTATGGTTGTGATAAACTGGGTCTACAACCTGAATTGGAGTTGTGATAAAAATAACATGACAAATTATTATGTGATTATTAGGT
The DNA here is from genome assembly GCA_030686995.1 of Artemisia argyi. NCBI lineage: Eukaryota > Viridiplantae > Streptophyta > Magnoliopsida > Asterales > Asteraceae > Artemisia > Artemisia argyi. The sequence continues at coordinate 47,060,023 of CM060681.1, read as the reverse complement.
GATGATCAAATTATTTTAAAAACATTCTAATTATTTTATTGATTGATTAAGTTTAAAATTAAGTTTGTCACAACATTCTAATTAAGTTCAGATAGTATCTGAATTGGAATTCTAATCACAACATTCTAATTAAGTTTAAGAAGCGGCTTAAAATTATTTTAACAACATTCTAATTATAAGATTGATTAAGTTTAATCTTATCATTTAATGATGATCAAATTATTAGGTGTTTGAAAACGTATATATTTGCTCGCGGAAATTTAATTATACGGGTACTCTTCGACGCAACGCGGGGTACCCGTCTATTTTAACTTACGTTTCAAAGGTGCTACTTATGTTTCTTTCTTTCGTTTGCACCTTAAGTTTATTTGGATATGAAATACTTTGCTTATTATTGCTTAAAGTTATTTTAATTTAAATTACCATTCATTTGTACAATTATTGTTACAAAACATATGTAACCGAATAACATTTACTTGACGCAAAATATAGTCACAGGGTACCCGCCGCCGCATCGTGCGGGTACCCTGCTATTTGCTTTAATTGGTGTACCATTGGTTTATTGGTTAGCTAAGAAGTGAGTATCTCTATTGTCACAAACACGATACTAGCACATAAGTTTAGATATACCATTAATTAATGCTTTTAACCATTTTATATATTGCCCTAAAAGCAATACATATATATAATTAGGGGTGAGCAAAACCGCCCGAGTTCCGACAACCGACCCGATCCCGACATAAACTGATAGTCCCGAAACCGAATAATAGCTTCTCGGGTCGGGAGTTGGGATGGATTTTTAGCATTTTCGAGATTCGGTACGAGCCAAAAACTGACAAATACAAGCAAAAACCAACTACTTTCGGGACGGGCAAAAAACCGACTACTTTTGGGTCAGTATTCGGTTTAAGATTTAGGTGACTTTCGGGATCGGGATTAGTCGGGACGGGTTGGGTCAGGTCGGGATTCGGCCCGATGCTCAGCCCTATATATAATAGTTAGCGTTATCGTTGTCGATTATCAATATTTCTTTTAAAAGAAGTTAAACTAAATTACGCGTATAAATTCAATCACCATATCCATGCGTTGTTCTTAAATTGTAGTGAAAATGTGATGTGATGTTGAGTTTGTGATTATAATATGAGGATTGCTACATCCACATGCATTTTACAAAAACAAATTCACATAAAAAGGTGCCAACATGTGATTGGTGTATTTTGATACAATTTCTCCCTCTTCTCTTTCAGCACACCAATCACATGTTGGCACCTTATTTGTGTAGATTTATGTTTGTAAAATGTACTCCCTCCGTCCCATTTTAATTGTCCGCGGGCCCGAATTTGACCGTAAATATTTTTGTTTGTATTATATAACACTTGATGAAATTTATATCATTGAAAAGTTCGTTAAACGAACTTTTCAATGATATAAATTTCATCAAGTGTTATATAATACAAACAAAAATATTTACGGTCAAATTCGGGCCCGCGGACAATTAAAATGGGACGGAGGTAGTATATGAATGTAGTAATCCTCTTATAATATTGGTCGTCACTGCATCAAGACTGAAGTATTCTACTATGTATTTTTTTTAAAAAGAAAATAGAAAAAGGAAAAAGCATGTTTATAAAAAGGAGAAGAAAAGAGAATAAAGCAAGAACCACAATACCAATCATCATCCTTTTTCTTCACACAGTTCACGCTACACAAACACTTTGATCTCATTTTTTATGTTTCCCATGGAACTCATGCCCATACCTTTCCCCGTGACTCAATAAATCACTCTCTCTTTACTAACAGAATATAGAACAAAAAAAAAAAAAAAAAAAAAAAAAAAAAAAAAAAAAAAAATCATTCCCATCACCTCTAGTTGACAATGAAAAGTCAACTCGGAACCACAACTACTTCCTTATTACAACTTTTTCTATTGTGAACATACGTATATACTCTCACACAATTTCGATCAAGCTTTACATTTTCACTAGCGTATTGAATCTGTATTTATCTAAAATATTAAACTATGTTAAAATCTTCCGTAGTATTGTTTCTAATCAATAACAACATAATTTGCGTCATTTAAGAGTCTTTCACCTGAAGTTACAGTCAAATTGTTCCTAGAAACTTGTTTACGCACTTGAGCGTGAGTCTCAGCCTCATGCTGGAACATGTTGACAAGCTCTTGAAGTTCAAGTCTCCGCACTTCAACCTGTTCTTCAGTGATTGGTTGTTTAAGTCCAAAGTATAGCAAACCAACTATAATTAATATGATTCCTATGAAGAAGAGAATTCCTGCAAAAAGACCAAAGGCGTATGGTGTATTGGTGGCCCCTGGGATCCCATCAACATTGATTCCAAATAATCCGGTGATGATGGAAAGGATAAGGCCACATCCACCAAAGACAGCTAAATTATGTGTTACTCTCGTGCTTCTATCCTGCACAATGCAGAAATTTTTTGTTACTTTTCGTTTGTATTTAGTTTTCAAGATATTGAAGTAAATGCTTCATGAGGTAGATGAAAGAAAAGTAATGAGTTTTGAATCCTTTAAGGGATGTTTGGATGTGCGTTTTGGAACTGATTAATAATCAGTATCGTACTGTGGAGACAAAACATATTATTGAAGGATATATGAAATCACCTATTTACCCTTTATTAAAACACAATTTGAAAGATTTTAACTCCCTTTCTCACAAAAAAGCCTTTATTGGTCATTTTAAATATTTGACCCTTATATGATCAGAAATTGTCAAATACTTAAACAAACGGCTACCTGGTTATTTCAACTTACAAGCAGCAAAAACAAATTCAAACACCATATCCTAAACCCCGTTTTAGTAGTGCTGAATATTTGATCTCATGGTTATTCAATATCACATAATCGATATCAAAACACACATCCAAAAACTTCCATAAAACAAATATGAGGTCAAGGACACACAGGTTCAAATCTCATTCAGCATGCTATACATGTTTTTAAACTAAAGAGTAAAGCATCTTCGAAATATTTGAAATGATACCTAAGCACTAGATCTGATTTTATCTATTTATTTATTATTATTATTATTTTTTTTTCAGTTCGGGGAGATATTCAATGTTGAACTAGAACTAGCCTAGCAAGATACCCTTGACCTACTAAGAATTATTAAAACACAAGTATGTGTAAACAAAAGCTGCCAATAGATAACAAACCTGCAACCATGCTCGTTTTGTGCCCTGCATGACATCTTGAATTGTAAATATGCGACCACGAACTGCTTCTTGCTCTTCAAGCATTTCCCTTGTACTCTTTCTCATGCCCTCAAGCAACATTTTGGTTGTATTTCCCCGCAAATGTTGGAGAAGTTCAAACACTATCTCTTCCCTGGCATGAAGTGACCATTTGACTCGAATAACCTGCAAATTTGAAAATGCCATTAGCGGAAACAAGGTGTTGACTTTATGAATGTTACGGATTCAGGAAGACACAGCTTATGTAACTTTGTTGTAACTCTATTGTATTTATTGTCTAAATAGTGCTATCATGCTAAGTAGTTAGATTAAGCAAGCTTCTATCAGGGAAAAAAGTTTATAGTTGTAGTGAGTCCCAAAGATAACTACAAGTGATTATAAATGAAGCAATAATGAATATAGGCCGCAATTTTTATAAACCACTCAACCAATGTTCAAGTTCAAAGACCATGATCCCAAATAAAAGTCAATGGTTGTCACTTTGAACATTTAAAATGACTGTTTATGCAAATCAAAAGTGAACATTTATAACCTTATGCCTGATGACTAAAGTAATAATTTGTTAAAGTTGGTAGTAGTGAAACAAAAGTCAATTTTCAAGTCACAGAGCAACTGCAAATTCAGATGTTTTAAAATGAAATTTAGTTTCTTTAAACATGATTCTAGTTGAGTGTTGTATTTAAAAGTTGATACTGGCAGAGATGTCTCTTGTGTTTTCAGTCAATACTTTAAAAACGCTTCACATTCCGCAATCACTAATGAAAATACGAAAATAGTTGCTGAGAATAATGGCGCTTGTGCTACATACGGTTAAAAGTAAAGTTTTCTTCACTTGCATACATAAAAACTTGCTACAACTGAAAAATAAAGAGATACAACTGTTCATTGTTAAAATCATAGCAAACCTGTTGTGACAACCTTCTGATTTCTTGGTTGAGGATTGCGATGAAAAGGTTCAAATCTTCATTATTTCTCCTATCCAAAGAAAGAGTGTCGTTACAAGTAAAGCTTCTCCAGAAGAACACTTACAAATATATTATACACAATGTACCTGTTAATGAACTTCAGTTCAACTTCATCAGCTTCACCGAATATGTACTTCCGAAATAATCTGTAGGTAAATAGAATATATTTAATATTTACTGAATAAGTAAAAAGAAAGACAGAACCAGTACTTTTCAGATTCCAGTAAAACAAATTAATAACTTGGTAAAACACCTGTTACAGAAAACACTTTGAGCTAGAGGTGGCAAAATAGGCGGGTTGGGCAATGGGTCAAAAAAGGACATTTTTAGAAAACGAGTCTGAGTTGGGTGGACCAGCTAATGATTTCCTTTCTCTTTGAATTTGCTACTACAAGGTTGAAATTAACAGTTCAAGATCTTCTATATGTCCATGTATCTTTATATCATCCTTGTCTAAACATGTAAAAGGAGCAACCGATCTATGGCTAATAATCAAATCTAAAATATCATAAGCGAACAATTGAAAATATTAACAGAAAAAATAATATCTAATATCTTCTATGATGAACAGCCAATCGGTGAGTGCTTAACAACGCCTTTGACAATTGCCGAGGTATTGTTATGCACTCACAATTCGCTATTCAATGAAGATGATATGAAACTCTGTTTACTTTTGTAACTTACTTTTCACACAAAATATGTTTTATATTTGGTTGCCAACTATGAGTCTTGTACTCTTTATATGTTCAGACGAGGACAAAATGGAGGAGTAACAACTTGTAGAAGATATTGAAGTGTTGACCCAATTACAAGTGGTAGAAATCTTTAGGTTTATTATTACAAGGAGTGACGATTTGTTCTTGTTATGAAAATTTTTTTGGTTGTAATATCAACTTACGTAACACAAAAATACAAGTTCACCTGTCATCCCACCGTGCAAGTCGGCTGGCTAAAAGTGCAATAACTTCATGTATTGTCCGAGGTATATTATTCCCACCAGCAGAAAGAAGTTCCTGAATAACGAATGATCCAGAAAACTTAAGATTTATAAAAATATCAATATTATAAACATATTAACTACATGATCAACAACAAGATCATAAGGAAACCTGAACTTCTATGACACCCAAGACATTTAAGTATGGTGTCTCTCCTTTCTTGTGCAGTGCTGTTATAAGAAAATTTTGTGCTTGCCATGAACGAAGAACAACCGGAACATCATCCTCCTTTACATAAGGATCACCAACTGACTGACCCAACAATTCAAACACCAGACCTCCAGCAACTCTGACAGGGACCTGAATAATATTTAACCACAGTTGACATTTCACAGTTACAGTAAAGAAATATCCCTGATTCTACTTTTAGTATTTTATACAAAATGATCCCATAAAGCGCTTAAAACATGCTTTTTGCAGAATTATTCCAGAGTTTTTGTGAATAATTTCAAAATTATGTGGATACTTGTTTTTCTGGAGAAAATATTTTAATCTCACAAAATCACGCGGACATTTTGGGAAACATCAAGTTTTTGGTTGGTTTGTGGAATTTGAGTAGCCGCTAACTTGATTTTGTGAAATCATGGAGTTATTTGGTATACATTTATGAAGAAAAGTGAACCTAGTATATTTTTCCGTGTCTCCCTTATAATTGATAATGATGTCACAACCAGTCATTGTACCTCATATAAAAGATGTTTCATCCTCTCGCTAATCAACCGGCTTTCATCTCTTAAAGCAATACTAATTGCAGGATGCAACCAAGAAGCATTATTAAGCCATGAACTAACGTGTGGATGGTCAGCAGCCACATTACACCACCATACAGGTCCAGCTGGCCGCTCCCAATAAGGCACAGCCAAATCTGCAATCGTCCGCTCATCTTCATCATCCAAAACATCAAACTGTTGTGCTTCCCATTCACCGTTAATTTGCACAGTTTTAACAAGCTCGGATATTCTATACCAACCAATCGGAACCCAATGACCACCATCATGTTTTTCTAGTTTGAGAGCATCATCAATAATGTCACCGCCTGTAAAACCATCGGGTTCTGATGAATAACCGTTGTCATGCTTCTTCGTTTTGTGAGTGTTTGCTTGATGAGTTGAGAGGGATTTTGTGTTTAGTTTTGACCTAATTGGTCGTCTTTGACCTTTAACATATTCAAAAGCACATAAGAGTCCATCCGTCCAGAGCTCGCTACATGGCATGGTCTCCTTGTAATGGTTTTTATGTTGTTCTGTCATTTCTTTGGGCATATTTGGGCCGTTATCTATACGACTCATCCTGTGTTTTTCATCAGATAAACAAAAAAAAAAAAAAAAAATCAGATATTCAGATCCCAATGGATGTAACATTAATATAATCTGTTTACAGGAACAAAGGACTAAATGGTATCATGTTTGGTGCCATACGCCTTATTTGTTCACACACACATTGTTGTTTTGCCATCCTAATGATTTAGCAAACCTCTAAAGGAATCAAACAAATGCAATTCAAAACAGCTAACTGTGAATCGAAGCTGAAGTGTGTCTGGGATTGCTTCTTTCCGTGCTTACTATCTTCTTAAATCATAGTTTTAACTTTTAGTGTCCGGATAAAACTTCACACAATAAAAAGTATTTTTTGTGTCCGCATAAAACCTGGCACAGGTTTGATTGGGTATTGTTGTTGAGAAAAAAAAAATAAAAAATAAAAAAAATAATAAAAAAACTATTTATTAGCGTCTTTTTCTTAAAAAACGGCAAACTAGAAATTACACAAAATCTGACACAATTTTCGGAGGCACGACTTCAACTCAGAACCACTAGCTTGGGATGCATCTCACAGGTACCACTAAGCTACGAGCTCTCTGGTACTTATTTAACTAAAAAAACAAGCACTGTAATTATGTAGAATAGAAGCCTCCTTAAGCACACCTAGACATATATGGTAACATATTTTTCAGGATAAACTTTTATAGATCTCAGTTATTCTCTTTTAATACTCACAAGTTAGTTCTTAAACCAAACGTATAAAAGAAACTCGTCATAGATCTATTAGAAGCAACTAGCGTAGCTACTATTTACTATTCGAAAGTTATAAAGAAAGAACAAAACAAACGTGTTTCATCCTTCCTTTCTTTCGGTTAACGAAAACAAGAAACGAAAACCACATTACCTACCTGAGACCTTGCTTTACAAGATCTTGAAGCCAAGAAACATCTTTAACACAATTCACATAGGCTGTAGAGTTGGTTGTGGTAAAGAGAGAGTGTTGACTTGCGTTTTCTTTTTGGTCATGTGGTTGACATACGAGTTGAATAATATTTATAGGTCCTACACCTTTTGGGAGATTTTTAGTTGACCCTTGTATTTTTAAAATATATTTAACAAAATGAGTAAATTTTGAAAATATTAATTTATTATTTATTTTCTTTTGTTAGTAAATTTTGTGAACCTTTCATTTATGATGGTGACAACGATCTCATTTTCACCAATGTTCACCCGATCCCTCTGCACCATGTTCGCCTCACCATCAAACTTTCGTCCCTGAAATTATCAGATAATACACCATGAACGTAATGTTGTAAACCTTGAGTATATTTGGAACCCGTGTCTTCACTCTGTTACCAACACAGTTTATTCGTTCTCGACAAAAAGAGAAACAAGGAAAACAATGAGGTTTTGTTTCCGTTTTGAGCGATAAAGTGTGCCACCGACGTTGAGAGTTTGGTATCGTGACCTTTAATTTCGACGGCCAACTAGTCTCCGAATCCTCCAACAACCTCGGACATAAGTATGAAAATCAGTCCTATTAAGTCGATATGAAAAACCCAATTGCACAAGTTTTTGTAGGCGCTCAAAAGTATCAGTAAGACGAACTGAATCGTTATTGAATTGATCCTTTCATGAATGTTTTGTAGACTTGTAGTATAACTTTTTATGTTTTATTGTGAAGAGAACAAAATAATCCCATTAATGACGAAAATGATTCAAATTCAGTAAAGTAACGTTAAGGGCATTATTGTCAATTCCCCTAAATATATGTGTACAAAGTAAAAAATCTCGTATAAAAGTCATTACTCATTACCCACTAACAAAGGAAAATAAGTACCATTATAAATTAAATATTTTCATAAGTACTTATTTTATTAAATTTATTTTTGAAAACACAAAAGTCAACTAAAAAACTCCGCCTTTTGGTAACTAAAATTTACTTTTCTCAAAGTACCTGTAACTAAAATACTATCACCATAACCAATATTTGGCCACCTCTATCTACGCTCGGGAATGCTGCCAAAACACCACACTACCTGAAAACTCACTATCGGCACCCAAATCAGATCACCGAACCACGACAACCGCCTCCTACGACCAAACCACCACCAATGTCGCCTCCAGATGTAGATTCGGAAGGTTGGTTGTGGTTTCCGGTAATCTTTGAGGTTTGTGGTATTTTTCGGCATTGGTGGTTGGTGTGCTACGAAAGTTGTTACAGTGGCTGAGATAATATTTCGGCCAACCACCATTATCACTTTCGGCCGACCACCACTCAACCACAAGTGACACAACTCCTCCAAAATCTTCAAACTGCCACTATTTGTTTGTCACTTTTTCAAAAATATAAATCTATAATTCATTTAACAATGTTTTAAAACACATTAATATAGAAGCAACAATCCATCTTTTCAACCAGTTTCTCCTTCTACTCTATATACAATCTCACAGCCACTTCCACCACCACTGACAACAACTGATGACGTATAGTCTATATTTGGGCCACGAGCCCAAATGATAAACATTACTAAGGCCCAAACCCACCACGAGTGGGCTATCATAACAGTGATTTGGGCCGCATTACCAAAGGGATTGAGCTCACGTAGGCACAAGCCCAACCAAACTATTTATGGTCTAGATAAGGATCTTCTATTTACGGATAAGGATCTTTGGACCGGATAAGTGTAACCACCCGTATTTTTGGGACTATTATTTTAGTGGAATAATTTGTTTTATCAGAAAATTTGAATTATTTATTTTCTGATGTTTACTAATGATTAAAATTTAAAAACGAGAAGTTATCTCGCTTTTTCTGATAAACGAAGCAACACGCGTACCGACACTATCATAGTAATGGCATAAACTTAATAATTTATATCTGGAGTCGATTATGGTGTTTTCATATTACTGTTATAAACACGCCCTCAGAAATTATATTTTCCGCGATCACGTCAAACTGGAATACCACGGAACTCAACGGGACATGTGGTACGCAAGACACAATCTTTTAACACAAACTTACAATTTATTTACACTTTGAATTAATACTACGTAATATACATACGTACAAAAAAAAAAAAAAAAAAAAAAAAAAAAAAAAAAAAAAAGTCAATTACACGCCTAATAAATATTTTGTATTCCCAAAATTTACCCACCTCCCAAGTGAAGCACATATATCAATATTCCTTCTCTTTCTCCTAAACCAAAAACCAGATCTATACAACCATTTTTCTCTCTCTTAATCCATCAAACCCTATGCAATATATATAATCAAAAGAAAAATAGAGGCTATGATAAAGAGAAGATGCTTAACCATAACCACAAGAAATTGATCCACTGTTTCTCTTTCTCTCCATCCCAAGATGAGTCATGCCAAGGCAACCCTTGCACGCCAAGGAGAAGCAAGTTTTGTTTTTAATCCATTTTTGGTCATTTTCGATTTTCAATAATCAAAGGCAGGGTTAAAGTTTACCCTTTATTTTCTTTTTATTCTAGCCGATCCAAATGGGCACCACATCTCTCACTTGGTGTGGTTGCTGCTTGGACTCGGGTTTGGATTCATCAATTGTCATCCTTCTTCAAAAGTATTGTAAGGATTTCTCATTCAAAACCTACAAGTTTGTTTTGTTGATTTTTAAGAAATTATGTCTTTCTTTTTATTAATCGGTGGAGATAGGTTAATAATACTTGGTTACACGGATCGAATAAAATTTTTAGAACTGTGAATGTTATGTTGTCGTGAGCTTAAACCGTTGTTGTTGTTGTTGTTGTCAATGTGTGGAACGATCTAAAAGAAAACTCATGTTACAAAATTCGTATTGGCTTATTTTGGATTGTGCTTATTAGTTTTGGCTTATCCTCTTCATAATTGTATACTTTTCGACTGAGATGAAACCTTTAATATGATTTGCTTCTTTGTGTTAATGTCTTGAGTGGTAAGGTTTATAAGTTAAACTGGAAACAGATTTATTCTGGCTTGTACTTGGAAGTGTTTGATTCTCGATTTGTTTTTGATTCAAGTCCGTTTGGTAAAGAAATCGTTTAGGCTCAGTTTGTCTTGTTTCGTTATCGTGTCAATCCATTCCGTGAAGAGCTTACGTGCTGTAGTGTTAAATATTGTGTGTCAAATTTTAACTTGTGTTTGGTCGAACCCCAATCGGGAATAATCCTTCCTTTGTGATACTCGGTTTATAGCCACGAACCACAAGGGTGGTCGAGTCGTGGTTGTTTTGGGCTCAAGCTCAAACGAACCACAAAAGGGGCGCGTTGAAACTGTCTCCGCAAGACGCAAGCAAACAGTGTTTGGCTTCGTCCTCGGATCGATCACAACTACCCACAAAAGGTGCCATGGTGTGATTTTCCTTAACGACACAAAGGTGTGTCGAGTTCCAATTGTTTGCATGGTGTCAAGTTTTATCTAACTCCCTCTTTGCGTTGAATGCATGCCTTGGAAATTTATGGCCTGGTCTTGATTTAGTTGAGTCAAGAAGTAGTCAAACTCTTGCAAGGATGGAAAGTCACAACTTGATCTGCTAATGGTTTCTTTTATTGCTGTTGTTAATTCTCACAGTGGGCCAAAGCCCATTTACCACAAAATAAGGGTCCGTTTGGTTCTGTCAGCCCACAGGGCGTGTTTGGCTTGTGACTGCTATGATGGTTACGTTTGATTTTTGTGTCGACGCAAATTATGTCTCGACTATCTTCCGTTATGCTTTAATTTGCCGCAAAAGACACCACCTCTTAACCTGCTAGCGCACACGCCTCGTCTCACATCAAACACAAGCCACAAAAACAAATATGAAAATGCAAACAATAAACAAAACTTTAAAACTTAGTCGTATCGATAAAATGAGTTCTAACCATAACTATGAATCAATATCTTAGCATTTCTCATAATTTAAATACAAAGTTTTTATACTACAAACGGTTAAAGCGCAAATTTGTAGACATTTACTTACGACTTTTGATACGTGTACCCAACTTGATAAACATGAAGATACTAACATATTTTGAGATCATAAAATTTATGTTGTGGTTGATTTAACTTACGAAAGTTTTATTAAAAATTTCTAGTTTATTTTAAACACTCTAAATAAACCATCACTTAAATACATACTTCTAGTTATAATAGTAACAAACATTTCAAATACCGATAGTTAAATACGTATGTATACTTTTAACCTCAAAGTCATTATATTCCACCAACATCAAATAACCATTGAAATTATTCCCCGTACCTTGTCTTTTGGTTATTTTCGAACCAAAGACATTTCGTCTTCGATATCTTGCTCGACGTACGCTTACACACTTCCTAGAGCCAATACACTCAAACATTTAGAAAACTATCTTTCAAACTTAAATGCTGCCACACAAGCAACAACAACACAAACATTTTAAAACTTTTAAACTTATCTGAACTCCATCGAGTCTTAAAACTGGAACTATGAACTAAATCATGCCTTACTAATCTAGGTCGCGTTTTGGTGCCACACACCATTTGACTCACTTGGTTTACTGCATACTCCATTGAGGTGAGTTCATGACCCCCTACTTTTACTTGTTTTTATAACTGTTTTTGGGGGAGAATACATGCTCGTTTTTGACTAAACTTAATGCTTGTTTTATTGAATGCGAAACTGTTTACTTAAACACTATTGTTTCTCTGGATACCTGAATGATTATTCGAATGCACCTATGTGTATATTAGTCGCATATTTGATTATTTTCGCACATACACAAGAGTTTTATAAGCATGCATCACACTTTATGAATTATTGCTTTTATGCAACACACTTTATGAACTATTACTCTTATGCTACACACTCTATAAACTATTGCTTATATGCAAAACACTTTACAAATCATTGATGTTACGCAAACACTTCTATTGAATGCCAATTGGTTTTATGCAAACACTTTTATGGACCACACTGAAACTTATGTTTTATTTACACTATTACGCGGATTAGCCTAAGACACTGAATCCCACAATGCCCAAACTCATGAACCGTCAATTCCTGCTGGGAAGCGCGAATGCTATAAATAGATCTATTGGGGTTGACACCCCCGTTCGGTTTGGCCGGATAGGTAAACGCGAGCGTATAACATGTCGAAACACGAGTGTCACGGGATAGACACTTGCTAGGGCTTTAATTAACATGCTTCTAGAGCATGCACACTGTCAAGCTTCGGTTGCATGAACTTAGTGCTAGCGTAATAGACTATTTACTACGTGACATTGTATTCGTTGTAATGATCACACACTCTACTCATGGTCCACAATTCTAATTTTACTGTAAGGTAAACACTATTTTCACGGCATTGTGAGCCACACAGCGGTCACAAAACTCTTTATTGAATTCACAATACTACTGTTTTATTATAAACTATGAACTTACCAGCGTAAGCTGACCTTTAGCATGTATTTTCAGGTTTAAGACGATCGCTAACTATTGAAGGCTTTGGCATAGCATGGCATGGTCATAGATGACTCTGATAATCTTTTGGGACCGTTTAAATACTCTTATATGGGCCTGTATTTCCGCACAATTTTTGAACAATGTAAATTAAATATTTTTGATAACGAAAGTTATTCTAAATGGTTGAGATAAAAACCGTTATTTGTACTTGTGTTATGATACCGATTGAGTAGCACCCCAGTAACTTGTATGCTTCCGCTGGACCCTGATTTTGGGGGTGTTACAGATTGGTATCAGAGCCTTGGTTATAGAGAACTGGGTATTTTTAAAACCTAGACTATAACTACTTTTTCAAAAACTTGACCCTATGACCGCCACATGCCTGCCTGCCGAGCCTGCTGCCTTATTATAAAACATTTTCTCTTAAAGTATGGGATATATTACTAGTGTAACTGAGCTAAGCATTTCAAAATTCATTGAACCTCGGTGGAATATAGACTGATCACCTATATTCGACCAGGGACAGTGGGACATAGCCTGATCACCTATGTCCGACTCAGAGGTGAATTTTGCGATACTGAGAGTAGTTATACTAGAATTATGTCCAGATTGGTTTGCTACTTGATTTCTGAAAGTTTCAAAAATTTCTATGTGTGTACGTAAACATTGCATAACATGAACTTTCACATCTACACACAACACACTGACATCACGACACTTTTTTCATTCCAATATATTTTTTTATACCAGAATACTCTTTTATCACAATCTGGGCATGTTACAGTCACCTCCACCTCAAATCCTACACACAATCGACGTTGTTCCTTCCACGTTAAGTACTAAGTACACTACTTAGACAACAAACTGATTGCTAGTAGCAATCAACACCCTCCTTCATGGTCGTACTCTGAACTTGCCAAACTCCCAAATTCAGAAGAGATGTTATGCCCAACAGAAACCTTAAGACCTTAAGGAGCAACCTAGACTACTATATTTGGAACAAACACCTAATCCTTCTTGTATCCCTCGATAATACCAGTTGTCTACCTTGCTACCCTATTATAAGATAATATACTGTGTTGTTATTAACATACAAACTATTTTCAATTGTTTTACAATTCATTTTACGGTCATCCTTCAAAATATTTTACTGCGATTTCATGAAATCAAGATTTTGATCTTGCTACTATTTTATAAACAATAAATTGTTTTCTACTGTCCTATAAACTGTTTTACGAATCATCTATACAACTATTTTATCATGATGTAATCAACCGATTCATTACCTTACTACCATTCTATAAAACAACAAACAGTTTCACTAGCATTTTCTAAACAATATTACAATTATCTTACAAGTCGTACTACACTTTACAAACTATTTTACTCCCCTATGAACAGCTTTGCTACTAAATCACAAAACTAAACTACAATTTTGCTGCAATTTTACAAATGATAAATTGTTTTTCTATTGCTCCATAAACTATTGTTCAACCTGTTCTATAAACTATTTTGCAATCACCATGTGAATTGTTTGCCCAATTGAAAAGCACTTTATTTTACTACCTCTTGGTACTGTTGAAGTAAATTGAATACTTATGTTTATGAAATTCGCTTGATATTAAACATTGAACCCCACACAGGCTTGACAACTAGACTCCGTCATTAAGCACCTGAAAATTTGTGGAAATGGACATACATGACTACACATTTTTCCTTAAGATCCTTGCTTTTTAAGGACTTTTCTTTTGGAAACGTGTTTATAGAAATCACAAAACTCGTAATGGTATTTTCCCAAGATACTCATTTTGATGTGCCAAAATCCTCTGGTCAAACTTTATTGAGACTTTTGTATATTGATGGGGTGACTAAATGTTAACTTTTGAGACATGGTTTTACCCACACCATGTCTAAACACTGTTTTACTAAAATCATGAGCCTTTTGAAGTCGCATCAGTTTACCTAACTACAATTTTTCAGCAAAGAATTTTGTATTACTCCCTCGTAAACAAAGAGGAGCCTTTACCATCTCGTAAAACTCAAATCAGTTATGAGTACCAACACCTATCCCTATCAACACAGTTCATAGAAACTCACAAAAAGGTCCTGAATTCATGTGGGGAACGTGAAGATGAACTCTCGTGCGTATATACCCATCTCTTTTCAATCATAATGGGTAACATGAATTGAATCGCGAGGACGCGATTCCGTTTAAGGAGGTGTGACTGTAACCACCCGTATTTTTCGGACTATTATTTTAGTGGAATAATTTGTTTTATCAGAAAATTTGAATTATTTATTTTCTGATGTTTACTAATGATTAAAATTTAAAAACGAGAAGTTATCTCGCTTTTTCTGATAAACGAAGCGACACGCGTACCGACACTATCATAGTAATGGCATAAACTTAATAATTTATATCTGGAGTCGATTATGGTGTTTTCATATTACTGTTATAAACACGCCCTCAGAAATTATATTTTCCGCGATCACGTCAAACTGGAATACCACGGAACTCAACGGGACATATTTTAACACAAACTTACAATTTATTTACACTTTGAATTAATACTACGTAATATACATACGTACAAAAAAAAAAAAAAAAAAAAAAAAAAAAAAAAAAAGTCAATTACACGCCTAATAAATATTTTGTATTCCCAAAATTTACCCACCTCCCAAGTGAAGCACATATATCAATATTCCTTCTCTTTCTCCTAAACCAAAAACCAGATCTATACAACTATTTTTCTCTCTCTTAATCCATCAAACCCTATGCAATATATATAATCAAAAGAAAAATAGAGGCTATGATAAAGAGAAGATGCTTAACCATAACCACAAGAAATTGATCCACTGTTTCTCTTTCTCTCCATCCCAAGATGAGTCATGCCAAGGCAACCCTTGCACGCCAAGGAGAAGCAAGTTTTGTTTTTAATCCATTTTTGGTCATTTTCGATTTTCAATAATCAAAGGCAGGGTTAAAGTTTACCCTTTATTTTCTTTTTATTCTAGCCGATCCAAATGGGCACCACATCTCTCACTTGGTGTGGTTGCTGCTTGGACTCGGGTTTGGATTCATCAATTGTCATCCTTCTTCAAAAGTATTGTAAGGATTTCTCATTCAAAACCTACAAGTTTGTTTTGTTGATTTTTAAGAAATTATGTCTTTCTTTTTATTAATCGGTGGAGATAGGTTAATAATACTTGGTTACACGGATCGAATAAAAATTTTAGAACTGTGAATGTTATGTTGTCGTGAGCTTAAACCGTTGTTGTTGTTGTTGTTGTTGTCAATGTGTGGAACGATCTAAAAGAAAACTCATGTTACAAAGTTCGTATTGGCTTATTTTGGATTGTGCTTATTAGTTTTGGCTTATCCTCTTCATAATTGTATACTTTTCGACTGAGATGAAACCTTTAATATGATTTGCTTCTTTGTGTTAATGTCTTGAGTGGTAAGGTTTATAAGTTAAACTGGAAACAAATTTATTCTGGCTTGTACTTGGAAGTGTTTGATTCTCGATTTGTTTTTGATTCAAGTCCGTTTGGTAAAGAAATCGTTTAGGCTCAGTTTGTCTTGTTTCGTTATCGTGTCAATCCATTCCGTGAAGAGCTTAAGTGCTGTAGTGTTAAATATTGTGTGTCAAATTTTAACTTGTGTTTGGTCGAACCCCAATCGGGAATAGTCCTTCCTTTGTGATACTCGGTTTATAGCCACGAACCACAAGGGTGGTCGAGTCGTGGTTGTTTTGGGCTCAAGCTCAAACGAACCACAAAAGGGGCGCGTTGAAACTGTCTCCGCAAGACGCAAGCAAACAGTGTTTGGCTTCGTCCTCGGATCGATCACAACTACCCACAAAAGGTGCCATGGTGTGATTTTCCTTAACGACACAAAGGTGTGTCGAGTTCCAATTGTTTGCATGGTGTCAAGTTTTATCTAACTCCCTCTTTGCGTTGAATGCATGCCTTGGAAATTTATGGCCTGGTCTTGATTTAGTTGAGTCAAGAAGTAGTCAAACTCTTGCAAGGATGGAAAGTCACAACTTGGTCTGCTAATGGTTTCTTTTATTGCTGTTGTTAATTCTCACAGTGGGCCAAAGCCCATTTACCACAAAATAAGGGTCCGTTTGGTTCTGTCAGCCCACAGGGCGTGTTTGGCTTGTGACTGCTATGATGGTTACGTTTGATTTTTGTGTCGACGCAAATTATGTCTCGACTATCTTCCGTTATGCTTTAATTTGCCGCAAAAGACACCACCTCTTAACCTGCTAGCGCACACGCCTCGTCTCACATCAAACACAAGCCACAAAAACAAATATGAAAATGCAAACAATAAACAAAACTTGAAAACTTAGTCGTATCGATAAAATGAGTTCTAACCATAACTATGAATCAATATCTTAGCATTTCTCATAATTTAAATACAAAGTTTTTATACTACAAACGGTTAAAGCGCAAATTTGTAGACATTTACTTACGACTTTTGATACGTGTACCCAACTTGATAAACATGAAGATACTAACATATTTTGAGATCATAAAATTTATGTTGTGGTTGATTTAACTTACGAAAGTTTTATTAAAAATTTCTAGTTTATTTTAAACACTCTAAATAAACCATCACTTAAATACATACTTCTAGTTATAATAGTAACAAACATTTCAAATACCGATAGTTAAATACGTATGTATACTTTTAACCTCAAAGTCATTATATTCCACCAACATCAAATAACCATTGAAATTATTCCCCGTACCTTGTCTTTTGGTTATTTTCGAACCAAAGACATTTCGTCTTCGATATCTTGCTCGACGTACGCTTACACACTTCCTAGAGCCAATACACTCAAACATTTAGAAAACTATCTTTCAAACTTAAATGTTGCCACACAAGCAACAACAACACAAACATTTTAAAACTTTTAAACTTATCTGAACTCCATCGAGTCTTAAAACTGGAACTATGAACTAAATCATGCCTTACTAATCTAGGTCGCGTTTTGGTGCCACACACCATTTGACTCACTTGGTTTACTGCATACTCCATTGAGGTGAGTTCATGACCCCCTACTTTTACTTGTTTTTATAACTGTTTTTGGGGGAGAATACATGCTCGTTTTTGACTAAACTTAATGCTTGTTTTATTGAATGCGAAACTGTTTACTTAAACACTATTGTTTCTCTGGATACCTGAATGATTATTCGAATGCACCTATGTGTATATTAGTCGCATATTTGATTATTTTCTCACATACACAAGAGTTTTATAAGCATGCATCACACTTTATGAATTATTGCTTTTATGCAACACACTTTATGAACTATTACTCTTATGCTACACACTCTATAAACTATTGCTCATATGCAAAACACTTTACAAATCATTGATGTTACGCAAACACTTCTATTGAATGCCAATTGGTTTTATGCAAACACTTTTATGGACCACACTGAAACTTATGTTTTATTTACACTATTACGCGGATTAGCCTAAGACACTGAATCCCACAATGCCCAAACTCATGAACCGTCAATTCCTGCTGGGAAGTGCGAATGCTATAAATAGATCTATTGGGGTTGACACCCCCGTTCGGTTTGGCCGGATAGGCAAACGCGAGCGTATAACATGTCGAAACACGAGTGTCACGGGATAGACACTTGCTAGGGCTTTAATTAACATGCTTCTAGAGCATGCACACTGTCAAGCTTCGGTTGCATGAACTTAGTGCTAGCGTAATAGACTATTTACTACGTGACATTGTATTCGTTGTAATGATCACACACTCTACTCATGGTCCACAATTCTAATTTTACTGTAAGGTAAACACTATTTTCACGGCATTGTGAGCCACACAGCGGTCACAAAACTCTTTATTGAACTCACAATACTACTGTTTTATTATAAACTATGAACTCACCAGCGTAAGCTGACCTTTAGCATGTATTTTCAGGTTTAAGACTATCGCTAACTATTGAAGGCTTTGGCATGGCATGGCATGTTTATAGATGACTCTGATAATCTTTTGGGACCGTTTAAATACTCTTATATGGGCCTGTATTTCCGCACAATTTTTGAACAATGTAAATTAAATATTTTTGATAATGAAAGTTATTCTAAATGGTTGAGATAAAAACCGTTCTTTGTACTTGTGTTATGATACCGATTGAGTAGCACCCCAGTAACTTGTATGCTTCCGCTGGACCCTGATTTTGGGGGTGTTACAATAAGCGCCATGTGTGCGAAGAGTAAGGGGCACGAAACCTACAAGGATTCTGTGCCTATATATAGAATGATATAATTCTCATTAAAGGTACGATTTACAAAACCCTAACTCTTTAATATAACCCTAAACCGATTACTTACTCTCACGCCGGAGGATAATTGTGGGAGACAATCCCACGATAAGCCTAACGGTGTTTATTTACTTTCTTAGTGCGCAGGTTTCAAGCGTTAAGAGCTAATTGATACGAGAGCAGGAGCCCAAACTAGGAACGACCAACTTTTGTATCAACAAGTGGCGCCATCCGTGGGACCCTACACTTCGCAGTTGGAAAAAACACGTGACCCCCAGAGGAAAAACCCTCAAGACTCGACCTCTAGGCAGGCCTCTGGAACAACCAGTGCGCCTGGTCACCAAGAAAAGGGACCAACCCTACCTCTCCCAGCGGTAGAATTGCCTACAAGGACTACTCAAGCCACCACAGTGGTCCCAAGCGTTGAAGAACTTCAGCGCACCCTCTTCAATACTCCTCACCAAACGGCACCTATAGTGGACAACACTGTGCCACCTGGCGCACCCAACCGAGATAGGGCGCCTAATGTTGAGGCAGAAATTCTTGCAGCAGAGGATGGCACGCCTGATTTAACGGTAAGTAATTTTGTGTCCCAAAATTATGAAACCCTAACCGCCCTCATGCAAGAAGAAGCAAGGAGAAGGTCTAGTATGAGCCTGCAAGCCCGGCTCAACTTTGGTCCTGAACGCGAAACATCACCACCGCGCTACCAAAGAGGGGGGCCCAAAAATACCGAAAAACGTACCAATATCCATGATAGACTTGGTACAGTATCTGACTCACAATACTCGGAGGAATACGAAGAGGGCGAGAGGCGCACCAATGTTCACTCCAGGCTTGGTAGTCGAAGGATGCAAGACAGACTTGGACGTCAACATTCACCAAGCGAAGGTTCCTCCAGGTCTGGGAGCAGAAGAATTCACGACAGGTTAGGAAGGCGAACTTCCCCAAGTGAAAGCCCCTCAAGGTCTTCCTATGAGGAAAACCGGTGCAAGCGCCGCAAAAGAGATAAACTCTCCTCCAGTGACTCCTCGGACAACGGGGATAAAGAGACCGGACACTGGAAGTCCAGAGGAAGACGTCGCGAGAAAGAAGACGAAGACATATCTCTTCCGTGGCGTCGCCAGAAAGTTGATGCATTTACACGACGCATCAGCGATTACTCCGATCATAAGAAAAGGCGTATGCCCACTAATGTTAAAACATATGATGGAACGGGTGATCCTGACGACCACCAAAAAATTTTCGAATCCGCTGCTACTATTGAAAATTGGCCACAACCTGTGTGGTGTCATATGTTTAACTCCACATTAGTAGGGAATGCGCGCACTTGGTTTAGCAAGCTTCCACGAAGGAGCATAGACGGGTTTGAAGAGCTGCGAAAAGCATTCCGCTTAAACTTCACCCAAAGAAAGAAGTGCGCTAAAAACCCTGTTGAATTAGCCAGAGTAAAACAGCGATAAGGGGAATCAACCAGTGCTTATATGGAACGCTTCAAAGATGAGTGTATACATGTCAAAGCGTGTCCTGAAGTCCTAAAAATTTCAAGGTTCATGAATGGGATTAATAACCCAGAACTCATTAGGAAGTTAAACGACAAGGTTCCCCAAACCTTTAATTAGCTAATGAGCGCACAAGATCCTTCATCCAAGGAGAAGCAGCCGCTGCGGACAGTAAAAAAGGCTACTCAAGTTATAGGCAACAAGAACAGCCTAGGAGACAATCCAATGATCAGAGCAGCAACCGCAGCAAGAATTATCGCAGTCAGGGAAGTGGACGAGATAATGACAAGTATACCCCCCCCCCTCACAAAGACTCCGAGGGAAATATTTGTAACAGAAGGCGCAAACTTCCCAAAACCCCCACCAATGCGCACCCCATAGGAAAAGTGTATAGGGAACGGATACTGCTAATACCATGGACAAAAGGGCAATACCACCAACGAGTGTGTCCAACTATGACAACTAATTGACAAATTAGTAAAGGAGGGTAGAATGGATCACCTCGTTAAAAACATTAAAGGAAGGATAAACAAAAAAATAGAGGTGAAAAAGAACCCTCCAAAGACAAAACGGACATCATCTATATGATACAGTCATGGCAGCGCAAAACAAAGCAAAAAGTCAGCAAAAAATTCTCTTCAGAGAATGAGATATCCTTCCCCACCCTAGCTGCGGACAACGTAGTAATAGAACCACTAAACATTGAGATACATACTGGGGGACACGAAATTCGCCGCATGTATATCGATGAAGGAGCATCCGCAGACATTCTGTATGAGCACTGCTTCAAAAGGCTATGACCTGAGATACAAAGTCAGTTAATACCGGCCACGACGTCGCCTATTAGCTTCACAGGAGAAAAGATATGGCCTATGGGGCAATTACGCTTACTTGTAGTGGCGGACGATGAACAACGCTCTACAGCAACGTGGATAAACTTCATGAAAATCAAGTCTCCTTCACCGTACAACGGCATCATTGGGAGACCTGAAATATCATCCATGCGCGCTGTACCATCCACAGCACATGGGATGCTCAAGTTTCCAGTAGAAGGAGGGATTGTCACCCTCTACAATACCACGGTGCCGCCTAAAGAATGCAACGCGGTAACCAGTAAAGTGGAGAATGTTCCAGAATAGCGCGCAGCAAAAATACCAAACATGAAGGTGGCCATTCACCCTGATTACCCAGATCAACAAATATCCATTGGAGGATCTCTATCTGACAAAGGTAAAGCAGCCGTGTGCGCACTCTTGCAGAAGAACCTAAGTATCTTTACGTAGGAACCAAAGCACATGACCGGAGTGCCACGCTCTATTACGGAGCACAAGCTACAGATCCGACAAGGATATCCCCCAATACGACAGAAGAAGCGCGGCCAGGCCCCAGATCGCGCAAAAGCCATCTTGGAAGAAGTAAACAAACTTGTAGACGCAGGTATTATGCGCGAAGTCTACTATCACGACTGGCTCTCTAATCCAGTGATGGTAAAGAAGAGTGATGGCAGTTGGAGGATGTGCGTGGACTTCACTGACCTTAATAAAGCATGTCCACAACACTGCTATCCACTGCCAGAGATAGACTGGAAGGTAGAATCTCTGTGTGGATATCCCTTTAAGTGCTTCCTAGACGCGTACAAAGGATACCATCAAATTCAGATGGCTGAAGAAGATGAAAAAAAAACAGCCTTCCACACAAGTCAATGGGTCTTTTGCTATACAAAAATGCCCTTTGGTCTAAAGAACGCGGGAGCAACATACCAGCGATTGGTGGACACAGCTTTTGAGAAGCAAGTAGGTCGCAACCTGGAAGTTTATGTTGATGACCTCGTTATAAAGAGCCACACGGAGGAAGAATGGTGCGCGACATTGAGGAGACGTTCAAAACATTGGGAAAAATAAACATGAAGTTAAATCCCAAAAAGTGCACCTTTGGCGCGACAGAAGGCATGTTCCTTGGGTATCTAATAGAACCTGACGGTATCAAGCCTTGCCCAGAAATGACACAAGCTGTCATTGATCTCCCCTCACCGCGCACACTGAAAGAAGTCCAGTCATTAAACGGGAAACTAGCTGGGCTAAACCGTTTTTTATCCAAGTCAGCAGACAAATCACTCCCTCTCTTCAAAACACTAACGAAGTGCACAAAAAAGGGAGACTTTCGTTGGACTGAGGAGGCAGAGGAAGCCTTCCAACAACTAAAACAGCATCTGGCATCACTTACCAAACTTGTCGCACCGCGACCAGGGGAAGAGTTGATCATGTATTTATCTGCAACCCATGGAGCAGTCAGTGCAGTACTATTGACAGATAGGAACTCCGTCCAAACACCCATATACTTTGTAAGCAAGGCACTGAAGAAGATAGAGACTAACTACAGTGCCATGGAAAAGCTGGTCTTAGCTCTAGTATTTGCAGCTAAAAGACTGCACAGATACTTTCAGGCGCACCCAATAGCTGTGATCACGGACCAGCCCATCAAACAAGTTATCTCTAAACCTGACGCATCAGGACGGCTACAAAAGTGGAGTGTGTTGTTGAGTGAGTATAACATCTCGTATAGACCACGTACTGCAATCAAGGGGCAGATATTAGCCGACTTTATTGTTGAAAAGCCATATAGCGATACCCTACCTTCAACAGGCAAGACAGAGTTACAAGAACCATGGGTTCTATTCATAGACGGATCCTCATGCGTGGATGGATCAGGCGCAGGCCTTATCCTTACTAATCCAGAGGGGATGGAATTCACCTACGCACTGCGCTTCGAATTCACAGCCACAAACAATGAGGCAGAATACGAAGCCCTACTCACTGGACTGCGTATTGCAATTCAAATGGGTGTACGCAACCTAGAGGAAAATGTGGATTCCAGGCTAGTAGCTAACCATGTGCTAGGTGAATACGAAGCCAAGGATGAACACATGATCCAATACCTTGAAAAAACCAAGTCTTTAATTCAGAGCTTTGATAGGTTCACAATGAAACAAGTACCTAGAGGAGACAACAGGAAAGCCGACGCGCTTAGCAAGATCGCATCTACAAGCTTTCCGCACCTATCAAAACAGGTATTGGTAGAAACTCTAAAAAATAAATCAATCTTGGAGATGGAAGTATCCACGGTGATAGAAGAACAGGATCCCACGTGGATGACACCTATCATTGAATTTATAAGCAAAGGAATCTTACCACAAGATCAGAAGGACGCTTGAAGGGTGCGGTGCACAGCGCAGAGATTTGAACTACGAGACAGCATCCTAAATTGACGTTCATTCCTACAACCTTGGCTCCGATGTGTTGGACCTCTTCAAACAGATTATGTACTCCGAGAAATTCATGTTGGATCATGTAGCATGCACTCGGGACCACGGTCCGTAGTGGCGCGCGCCCTGCGATCAGGATATTATTGGCCTACTATGCACCGCGACGCGCGGGATATGATAAAGAAATGCAGTAATTGCCAAATCCACAGGCCAATACCGCGCCGACCACAACAGGAGTTAATCCCCATCACCTCACCATGGCCATTCTATAAATGGGGCATCGACATTGCAGGCCCTTTCCCAGTTGCAGCGGGAGGGCTAAAATTCCTCATTGTAGCCATAGACTACTTCACCAAATGGATTGAGGCAAAAGCAGTGGTGAGCATCACTGGCAACCAGGTAAAACGCTTCGTATTGGACAACATTGTGTGTCGCTTCGGACTACCCGGGGAAATCATTTCGGACAACGGAAAACAATTGTGCGATAACCCATTCAAAGATTGGTGCACGCAATTGAACATCACACAACACTTCGCTTCAGTGAAACACCCACAAACCAATGGCTTGGTTGAACACGCGAATCGCAATCTAGGCGAAGGAATCAAAGCGCGCCTTGACAGACAAAAAAAAAATGGGTGGACGAATTGTCATATGTTTTATGGGCGCACCGCACCACAATCAAAACCAGTACCGGAGACACACCATTTTCTCTTGTCTACGGAACAGAAGCCGTCATACCAGCCAAAATTGGAATGCCAACTATACGTACAGCGGAAATAAACGTCGCAACAAATGACGAGGAGTGGCGTATAGACTTGGACTTGCTGGAAGAAAGGCGTGAACGTGCAGCTATACGCGAAGTGAAGGCTAAAGCAAAGATAAAGAAGTATTATGATGAAAAGGTCAAACACACTTCTTTCAGGCCAGGAGACTTCGTATACCGCGCTAATGATGCAAGCCACGCAGAAGACACGGGCAAGCTTGGACCCAAATGGGAAGGACCTATGAGGTTACGGATGCATTAGGTAATGGTGCATACAAGCTGCGCGATATGGAAGGCCACGAGCTGGCACGCACTTGGAATATCTGCAATCTAAAGAGATGCTATCTTTAGGAAAGGCCACGGCCTACAAACAGATAACCTTACACTTTAGTACGTGTCCAATAAATGTCTGTCTTTGAATTTTCTTTTCTTTTTTACGAATTGTCTTTTAAAACTTGCAAGTATTAATAAAACGTTGTGGTTTCTAGCTAACTCCATAACACATTTCACTTTATTGCGTACATTTCTATTATGTTTCAATATTGTTATTTTATATTTCGCCTACATGGCGTGCATGCACTTATTAAGACCCACGATGGCAGAAAGAATGAGTAAACCTACTAACTAACTCGTTGAGTAAGAGGGTTGCAAACCCATCAACATTGGATCACGTATCCTTGCTAAGTGCCTTACCTTCAAGACGTTGAAGTAAGTTTTTCCATGCGCATTCCACGAAGGATGCGCAAATATCACGTACACCGTACATGCTTAGCAAATTATGAGCCAAAACTCTTGGTTATTTAATAAAAGTCTTTGTAAAATAATGCAAGTCTATTTTCAGACTTATGATTTGTTTTTTAAGTCATGCACTTAATGTGAGTATGGGTTTCAATTTGCATCTTAATTGATCTTTTACACAAAGGATAACAATTTAAGAACGGATAACATAGCACACGAACAAAAGATATAAGTTGTTATTTATACGAAACCATACATTTACAAGTTATAAAAAGCCTATATCTACATACTATGACGGCGCTCAGGACTATGCTCTTGGTTAGCAGAGCTCCCAGCCTCTTGGAGCTTCCTCAAAAGTAACGCATCCTTAGGCGACACGGTCACCACGCTGACTGCGACTCCATCTGATCTTGGGATATGCGCAGCGCCCACACCGCAAAGGATAGCTTTCCCCTTCACACCCTTCTTCTTGGCCGCCCTCTCCACATGAGTCTCTAAGACCTATTTCAGAGGGACCTCCTTCTCAAGGGCGAAGGGGTTAAGGATATCACGCGGCTGCGTAAAGACCGGCACCTGCAACTGCGACTCGTCGGGCTTTAAGAAAAAGTCCGGTTGAGCCTCTGCATCCTCCAAAAACGTGCCTCCCCAGGGTTAACCCCTCCATAATCAACTTTATGGGGTAATCCTGGTCGCGCTCTAGCCGCGCAATATGTGGAAGCTCAAAGAGCTTCATCCCCTCCATAGCCTTCACAAGCTCATCATATGCCTCCACCTTATACCCAGGCACTTCAGCGAGTGACACTGTCAGCATCTTGGCCTCATGGAGTTCCTCCACAGCCTGCGCCCTGCCACGCTTCACGGCGCACTCTACAACCTTCCCAAAGGCCTCCAACACCTTCGGGGACTCCAACGTGCCCATAGCAGCTAGGCGCAAACCATGGCTAATCAACCACCTACACAAGCAAAAAACGGAGGCATTAGTATGGAAAAAGAGCATTAATACATATAATAAGTAATAATTGTGGAATAGACAACACCGACCTGCGCTCAGCGATCTTAGACATAAGATGAGGATACAACTCCTCATCGTACTCTAGACTCAGCCTGCGCAGCTTGTCCTCCTGCACCCTCAAGGCATTCTGAACTTGGGCGCGAAGGTCCTCAATATGGCCGAAGTGCTCAGCCTTCTTCTCCTCCATATACCTTATCCCCCAGGTTAAGTTCGACCTGAACTGATGCAGCTCCCCGCGTTCATGCTGCAGCTTAGCCATCACGGTCAACTTCTCATCAGTAACCTTCTTCGCATGCTCAGTGACAGCCTCCACCTATGCCCGCGCCCCAGCTAACTGCGCCTTGAGCAAGGCAATCTCCTCATCTTTCTGAGCAAGAACACCACCTTCACCAACATAACGCGTCTTCAACTGAGCGACCAACTCAGTCTGACGCTCAGCAGTAGCAGCTAGCTCCTCCATTAACCGTTGCGTAGATACCTCCTCAGCTACCTTCACCGTCTCCTCCACGTTCGCATCCTGAGGAGGGACCACGCTTTCAACAAATGCCGCATCACCCTCTACGGCATGGTCACTACAAGCAAAGGAAGAAGGTCAGAGCATAATACAACAAGTGAAGCAAAAGAAATGTAATCATCACTTACAAAAAGGGAGAAGATTTCGCAACATCCTTATCCGCGCCAGTAGCGGACGTATCATCTGCTGCGGATGACTCTTCATCCGTAATAAGATGGCGCCTCCTCTTGGAAGTACCTGCGCCATCAGACGCTCCCTTGCGCTTTGTGCCCTGCGCACTTCCCTCAGGCTCCAAAACCTCCACACTGTCGGAGGACTCAGTATCCAATTCCTCTACCATGGGGGACTGCAACCCAGTAGGAGGAACGCTCTGCACAGGAGTAACAAGCGTAGCAGCGGGAGGAGAATCCTCAGGACCATCTTGCGCCAACACCGTCGTGTGTTTCGCAGTAGCTTCCAAAATTGGCTCCTCATTGTCCCTAAGAGGGCGCACACCCACTGTCACTTGCTTGGGCTTCTCAAGCTTCACCACGGAAAACAAATCCATTTCTGCGTGTGATGCGTGGGAATTGCACCAGGCTTTACCTCTCAAGGGATCTTGAGAAGCTTACAACCCCCACCAGGCAGTGTACCTAATCGATTTAGTATAGTATAATGACAAGTACCGGGGGATTGATCGTTTAGCTAGGAACAGTGTCGCTAGGATTAGAAAACCTAAATACTAGATCTAGAGACGAGGGGTGATTCTTTTTGTAGTTTTATAATTTTATGAAAGCAAATTAAAATCTCGGGTTTTGAAGGATTTGGGCGGAATTAGTTGCTAGTCAACTAACCCAATACTAAAGGTGCAATCAAAATAAAATACTAAAAATGAAAATAAACTATATTAAACTAAGGTTGTGAGCAATATATGGGAGAAATGTGTTTACTTAGATTTCATTACTCCCTAGATATCTTTTACACGTTAATTACTTGTTATAGTTGCGTGGATGACGGATTGTATTCCTTAATACCATTCATGGGGTGGCGTACTTACTTCCCCAATCCTATGAGTGCCTACTTCACTTCTATGTCGAGCCTGCAAGAAGCTCCTAACATGGGATCATTAGAATTACTCATGCATTAAATACAACCAATAAAACCTAGTACACATCGGTTCATGTTTCCTAAGACGTTCAAGCATGTTACACAATGGAGATCTGCCAGTTTTCTTAAGCCTAACATTGAAATCATTCATCCAATACAACCATAAACAAGTAATCAACACATAATTAACATCTAGGTTTCATTAGATCTAAGCAAACACAAGATAAATCTAGCCTAGCATGTTGAAATCAAGACAAGCACAAGATATAGACAACCAACACATAGACATATTGATTGAATTAAAAGAAGACTTATCTCAATAACACATGTAATGATTCAAGGGTTGAAAACCCTTGAAAAGCTGTAAAATTCGTACAAGGTTCGGCCCTAGGGTTTCTCCACACAAGTTCCTCCTTTATGAATGAAAATTAGAAAACTATATAGAGATATTAGGAGGTGACGACATCAAGAACAAACTTCTGACGCTGTCATCTCGCCGCCAAATAAATCCTTGGACTGCCTAGATCTACATCTGACGCCGTCATGTAGTCCTCTTTTGCAGGTCGTCACACATTTAACTCTTGACGCTCTACTTGTGACGCCTTCATGTTTGTACTGGGTCGTCATGGTTTTTACTCTTGACGCCGTCAGGAATGTCCTCTTGACGCCATCATACACTGTTTCCAGCATGGAAAATTAAGTCTTTGGCGTTTTCTTCACTTTTATGCTCCAAAAACGTCCGAATTGCTTCCTTTTCCAGATTTCACTCCCAAAGTACCTAAAATCACAAAAGGAACGATTTAGGGTAATATTTGATCAAATAAATTCAATTCCGGGCTTAAATGACCCCCTAAAAGTGGTTCATTTTTCGCCTCATCATATACCCTTACACTTGAGATTTGCTTGTCCTCAAGCAAATGCGCTTTTATTCTACTCAAAATACAAGTTAGGGGTCATTTAACACTAATACAAAAGTAATTACAACAAATAATCGTTCCACTAAATACCAATAGACAAGCACGAAGGTCATATACTAGCACCTCACAAATAGTGTTTAGATACTCACATCTCTCGGGTGTAATAAAGTATAAATTACAATATGGAAACAGAAGATATCTCTCACTACCTGTCATAGCAAAATAGATTACCATAGGCTTGGGAAAGGATCAAACCTCCACAACATGGCGTAAGCACCTAGGATAAACTATCAAAGAGGTCTTTTAAAGGGTTGTAACGTTAGGTGTAGGGATATGAAATACACGGTTTTGTTGGATACATGCAGTCTTTACTGGTGGCGAGTTAACAATCTTGGTCAATTACATGTACAATGTGGCGTTGCTAAGCCAAGACTAGACTCGACTTAAGCTAATAAATGAAAAATAACAAAAACATAAAATGAACATAGAATAAAAAGGGATGGTAGTCCGTTTTTTTTTTTTTTTTTTTTGAATACCTTCTTACCCTACTATCCAAAATAATACATCATAGGGAATGAACTTTCCCCTTACACTTGAATTTTTACATACTTTATAATAAACTAATCTATTGACTCGAATTAAGATAATCAAAACACTTTGAGCACTTTTAAGATTAACGAACATATGGGGGTAATAATATTATGTTCTTCCCCATTACTCCATAAAATAAGTACTTTACCCAT
This sequence comes from Artemisia argyi, assembly GCA_030686995.1. Taxonomy (NCBI): domain Eukaryota; kingdom Viridiplantae; phylum Streptophyta; class Magnoliopsida; order Asterales; family Asteraceae; genus Artemisia; species Artemisia argyi. Next base: position 47,030,317 of record CM060681.1, on the reverse strand, counting down.
GAGTCCCAATCGTCCCAAAACAATATGTACAAGGATATGACTCGACTTAGCAACCATGTAATCAATTAGATAATTAACTTAGGGTTTAACAAATAACAATAATGCACTAAAGATGAGTGCATACACGGAAGGCTAAGGCGATTTGGGTGTACATTTAAGTGGGGTGTAACAAATTCTTCCTTTAAGTAAAATGCTTAAAGTTAGAAACGAAAAGATAGGCTCGGAGGGGTGTACTAGGGGTTTCGTGTACTAAAAATGAGTACAACGCTAAGGTGTGGGAAAAATTAGTTGACTTAACTAGCCAAGTAATATGACTTAAATGGTCAAGTAATTATGATACGGGTTTAACACAAGGGTGATCCTAATGCCTCTTATCATGTAGTAAATCCTACTACACGAATGTAGTCTCACTAGTGGTCTCGGGATGCATCACTAACGCAAGTTCTAGAATCTAAATGCTACAGGTACACTCATAAGCACTAATAGTAAATGCTTTTCCTATCAAATCTAAAGGCGAACCTCACATATTTGGGTGGAAAATTTTTCTTAATAGTACGGTTTTGTGCTAGTCATACAATCTCCTATCCATAAGACGCTTGCTATGGCTAAAGTTTCACTCCTAAATGTTATAAAAAAATTTAAATTTGGCGCTAAAATTACACTAACAAGTATTTCTCATAGTTTTATTACACATCTACTATTAAACAAACAAACTCAAGCGAAAATGTATTTGTAAGGTATCATCATTTTACCCTCCCCTTAAACTTAAGATGAACATTGTCCCCAATGTTCAAGTAAAGAATGTAAAAGTGAAAAAAAAAAAAAAAGTAAAACAAATGAAATCAAATACTCCCCTGATTCGCTCGGTATGGATAATAAGGTGGCCAGGTTAGATCTTCCTCCAAGAAAATGAACAATCAAAGCTTCCCTTCCAGAATATAAATCATCTTCTTGTCATACATAACCTGTAAATCCTGAGAAAACAGACAAGGCAACCTCGCATAAAATCGGCGGCAATCTACATAAGTTACTAAATCCTAGAAAACAAAATAAGATATAATGCTTGTGGAATGAAGTTTGCAGATTTCCTGGAGATTATAAAACTTAATAATTCAACCAAAACTTTAAAACTCCGTTAGAAAAACAAAACTGGTAAAATTTCCAGATTTTTACACGTGACGCTGTCAAGAGTAAACTCATGACGCCGTCAGAAGTGACCTGCAGAAATTCTTATGTTAAGTTTCCAGAAAATTTCTGGAAAAACTTGGTCCTACTTCCTGGAAAATCCTGCAAAACTTCATTATGACTCGATACAAGCATTTGACTCTAACAAATACGAATATACATGTTCATTTAATATTGTGGAGAATCATGATCGGTTTGTTTCTTAAAAACATATTTGGGGTTTCCCCTTACACTTATCTTTTGCAAAAATATCTTTATATGTAATTAAGACGAAGTTAAAAACAAAATAAAACATTTTCACAATTTACTTTGAAACATGAACCACAAACAATAAAAATAAAGCATGCATACGGAAACAAATAAAATCAAATAAACAAACAAATAAATAAATAAATAAAGCTTGGGTTGCCTCCCAATAAGTGCTTGTTTTTGTTCGAGTCACGAGCCTGACTCTACCCTTATTTAATGGAAATAGAGGAGGTTTTCCCTACACTTTGAATTAAGTGCGGGTGGAAGTAGCGATACACACCCTTAGGGTGTAAATATGCCTCGTGAGGAAAGAGTGGTGGATGAATTATATGCTCAAAGGGGTGTGCTCCTATCATCATAACCTTACCTAATTCAATCGGGTTAATGGGTGGATTAAGATTTTCTCCTAGAAAGGGATCATTTTCAATCAACTTCAAGCGACTCCTAGTTGGGAATCCATCTTGACCTAATAAACCCGGTTTAAACCCATAATGTTTCTTGTGATCAATCATAAATGAGTGATGTAAGCATGTAAGGTCATTTTCCACTCCTATATTGGCTTCCTCTCTACAAGGCTTAGAGTCCACTACCTTTGTCCTAAGACTACTCGGACTATATGGTTTGATGGGTGGATCGGAATCTATTTCAATTCCTAAATTTTCATCCAAGGATGGAAGATTAGATAACGGTTTTGGTTGAGGCTCCGATTCATCAAAACTAGGAACTTCCCTAAAACTAAGAGTAAGGTTATCATTATAAGTATTCAAACCTATATCCTCTAGTTGTGTTTGGTTCAAAGGTTCTACCTCTATTGGGGTTCCTAAAGTCTCTTCTACTTCATCCGAATAAGTCACGGGCGGTGTATATGCCTCAAATGATGGTAGGACTTGTGGGGTACTTGGTGGGTTTAAATTTTCAACTCTATCCTCCATCTTATCAGGATTACCAATGTGCTCAGCTTGTATTGTGGTGAAATCAAACCATCCCGTGTGCCCAGTTATCTCATCTATAGGTTTATCCCCAAACAATCTTCTTGCTTGTTCCCTTAAACTTGCTATCAATTGATCCGTAACAACGTTTGTTGGGTTGTCCATTTTTTGGCAAGTATGGCACAATTCTCTATGGTTTCCCATGCTTCATCAACACTTAATCCCCAAAGGTCCCCATCTGCGGCATGGTCAATGTCCATTTTGGTATAGTGGTCGACACGATGGTAAAATATTTCAATTTGGGACCACAGATCGAAATTATGATGAGGGACTTTTCGGAGTAAATATTTAAAACGAGCCCATGCATCATAGATAGGTTCATCCTCATGTTGTTTAAACATCAAGATGTCATTTGGAGTGGGTGAATTACGTGGTTGGTAGTATGGTGGATTCGCGTTCTCCATAATGGCTAACGGAATAGTCAATGGAAAGGTTTTTTACAAACAAAGACACAAAGAAAAGATAGATTAAAGAAAACCTAAAAATAAAAATAAAATCTTACAGGAAAGGAATCTAGCAAGTAGACCTAATAAAAAGAGATTCTAACCTAGACAATAACTATTCCCCGGGCTGCGGCGCCAAAAACTTGTTGCGTGGGAATTGCACCAGGCTTTACCTCTCAAAGGATCTTGAGAAGCTTACAACCCCCATCAGGCAGTGTACCTGATCGATGTAGTATAGTATAATGACAAGTACCGGGGGATTGACCATTCAGCTAGGAACAGTGTCGCTAGGATTAGAAAACCTAAATACTAGATCTAGAGATGAGGGGTGATTCTTTTTGTATTTTTATATTTTTATGAAAGCAAATTAAAATTCTCGAGTTTTGAAGGATTTGGGCGGAATTAGTTGCTAGTCAACTAACCCAATACTAAACATGCAATCAAAATAAAATACTAAAAATGAAAATAAACTATATTAAACTAAGGTTGTGAGCAATATATGGGAGAAATGTGTTTACTTAGATTTCATTACTCCCTAGATATCTTTTACACGTTAATTACTTGTTATAGTTGCGTGGATGACGGATTGTATTCCTTAATACCATTCATGGGGTGGCGTACTTACTTCCCCAATCCTATGAGTGCCTACTTCACTCCTATGTCGAGCCTGCAAGAAGCTCCTAACATGGGATCATTAGAATTTACTCATGCATTAAATACAACCAATAAAACCTAGTACACATCGGTTCATGTTTCCTAAGACGTTCAAGCATGTTACACAATGGAGATCTGCCAGTTTTCTTAAGCCTAACATTGAGATCATTCATCCAATACAACCATAAACAAGTAATCAACACATAATTAACATCTAGGTTTCATTAGATCTAAGCAAACACAAGATAAATCTAGCCTAGCATGTTGAAATCAAGACAAGCACAAGATATAGACAACCAACACATAGACATATTGATTGAATTAAAAGAAGACTTATCTCAATAACACATGTAAGGATTCAAGGGTTGAAAACCCTTGAAAAGCTGTAAAATTCGTACAAGGTTCGGCCCTAGGGTTTCTCCACACAAGTTCCTCCTTTATGAATGAAAATTAGAAAACTATATATAGATATTAGGAGGTGACGGCGTTAAAAACAAACTTCTGACGCCGTCATCTCGCCGCCAATTAAATCCTCGGACTGCCTAGATCTACATCTGACGCCGTCATGTAGTCCTCTTTTGCAGGTCGTCACACATTTAACTCTTGACGCTCTACTTGTGACGCCTTCATGTTTGTACTGGGTCGTCATGGTTTTTACTCTTGACGCCGTCAGGAATGTCCTCTTGACGCCGTCATACACTGTTTCCAGCATGGAAAATTAAGTCTTTGGCGTTTTTTTCACTTTTATGCTCCAAAAACGTCCGAATTGCTTCCTTTTCCAGATTTCACTCCCAAAGTACCTAAAATCACAAAAGGAACGATTTAGGGTAATATTTGATCAAATAAATTCAATTCCGGACTTAAATGACCCCCTAAAAGTGGTTCATTTTTCGCCTCATCAGCGCGACACATGAACAAATAACAAAAACACTTTAGTTATTGAAATTACATATAAAGGAGTACTTACATTATTGAAGCGAAGGTAGAAAAGGATGAGCACCCACACCGGCCGCTCTCATCGAGGAATGTAGGAACCTCGTCAGAACCATGGAAATAGTTGCGACTCAGCCCCATGTGAACCAAAAACTCCTCAGGGTAGGAGTTAATGGGGATGCGGTTGGCATCAATTGTATCCGCATCCTCGGCGCTATACAAACCAGGTAAAGGGCGCTCATCCCTTGGCAGCGTCCCTTGAGTATAAAACTCAAACGGCGAGGGAAACACTATATCATCTACCCAGAAATTTTTTTCCCTCCAATCCCTAAGGGAATCCACCTTCTCTGTATAACATTGAAGGCGCCCAGAGCGCTTCGCAAAAGACACCCATCCATGCGACCACGTTGTGCGGTAAAACGCACGGAATAGGTTAATGGTAGGGTTGACTGCAAGTAAACGGCAGTTTATTTCGAAATTTGATACTTTCGCCGCACCTATACAGTGCAGCTGGGAAATGTGAAGACGGTAGAAGTTGAGCACATTGCTCAAGAATAAGGATATAGGAACGCGCTGGTTCGCATACTCGAAGAAGCGCGTATATAACCCTATCTTTCCCTTAGGGAAATCCGCGATACACGCGTTTCCCTCCGGTACTTCCGGATGCACATCCAGGGGATGAAATAATCAGAGGAGAACTGACGAAGTTCATCCTCGTCCATTTCAGACGGAAACTCTTCTAACTGGCGAACCATTTCTAAGGAATGACAATCCTAGCTAAAGCGCGTATTCGCGGTTACCTAATAAAACAGTTGATCTCTTAAAAAAAAACTTTGAAGAAGTTTGAAAATGGCGGAAGTAGGTTTTTTACTGTGAGGTTTTCGGTAAAATGGGAGGCGATGATTTATAGGGCTACACAAACCCTAGAAAGCTAGCCACGTGGACTCCACTAATACAATCGTGTGGCTAGAAGTTGAGAAGGTACATGCACTTTTTCCCACTTCCCGATACACACGTGGACACACTCCCCGTTTCCCTAGGCATTTTTGAAGATATTTTGGACTAGATACATAGTCCCTAATATTGGACGGTAACTTTTTCCGCCACACTTACCGTTGCTTTCACTAGTCTAGCATCCGCGGCTACAAGTCGCGCATACTAGACTGGGGGGACATGATGTCGTATAGTCTATATTTGGGCCACGAGCTCAAATGATAAACATTACTAAGGCCCAAACCCACCACGAGTGGGCTATCATAATAGTGATTTGGGCCGCATTACCAAGGGGATTGGGCTCATGTAGGCACAAGCCCAACCAAACTATTTATGGTAGATAAGGATCTTCTATTTACGGATAAGGATCCTTGGACCGGATAAGCGCCATGTGTGCGAAGAGTAAGGGGCACGAAACCTACAAGGATTCTGCGCCTATATATAGAATGATATAATTCTCATTAAAGATACGATTTACAAAACCCTAACTCTTTAATATAACCCTAAACCGATTACTTACTCTCACGCCGGAGGATAATCGTGGGAGACAATCCCACGATAAGATAATCGTGGGAGACAATCCCACGATAAGCCTAACGGTGTTTGTTTACTTTCTTAGTGCGCATGTTTCAAGCATTAAGAGCTAATTGGTACGAGAGCAGGAGCCCAAACTAGAAACGACCAACTTTTGTATCAACAACAACCATCCATAACAACCGTACGATAGGATTTTTTATTTTTAAAAGGGGAAGTGTGAGTAATATTAGGGTGCTTTTTATAGGTAAAATTTAGGGTACGGGTTAGTATTTGTCTTTGGTTGTTATTGGACTCTTACATAGTGTGTCGTTTTAATCAATTAGATTGTTTCTTGTTGCTGTCTTGATCAAGCGCTAGCATGTTGTTGTACTCGTTTGAGAGCTAGTGTGTAAAACCGTGAGGAGCCTTGCTTTAGATTCTTTTAGTTCGTGTTGATCTCCCACTCCAAGCGAACATGCACGCAAAGTTGTGTTTTATTTGATTAGTTTGTATTTGGATCACTTGCTCATGGAAAATTGTAGTAGCGATTGTATATCTTCCGCTGCTTGTTTTCTGATAATTGTTATGAAAATTTTAAATTTTGACCGTACGTTTTACGTCACTATCAACATGAATCTCTTAATAGATTTAAGGACCAATCTCGTTACTATTTGAGTGACCCAATCTCCTAACTACATAACATTCCTAATCTCGTGACCAAAGTGTGGTACTAATCTCGTTACAACTTAAATTACTAAGCTCGTAACAAAATGAGATAGTAATCTCATAACAAGTTAAGCAATGTAACTGGATCCATCAGTAATGAAATCCAAATTAACCAATCTCGTTATGACCTTTTATACCAAGCTTCTTGTTAATCTTTATACCAATCTCGTTGCAACACTTAAAAAGACCAATCTCGTTATTACAACTTCTTTCTATTGTGAACATACATATATGCGCTTACACAATATCGATCAAGCTTTACATTTTCACTAGCGTATTGAATCTGTATATAACTAAAATATTAAACTATGTTAAAATCTTCCGTAGTATTGTTTCTAATCAATAACAACATAATTTGCGTCATTTAAGAGTCTTTCACCTGAAGTTACAGTCAAATTGTTCCTAGAAACTTGTTTACGCACTTGAGCGTGAGTCTCAGCCTCATGCTGGAACATGTTGACAAGCTCTTGAAGTTCAAGTCTCCGCACTTCAACCTGTTCTTCAGTGATTGGTTGTTTAAGTCCAAAGTATAGCAAACCAACTATAATTAATATGATTCCTATGAAGAAGAGAATTCCTGCAAAAAGACCAAAGGCGTATGGTGTATTGGTGGCCCCTGGGATCCCATCAACATTGATTCCAAATAATCCGGTGATGATGGAAAGGATAAGGCCACATCCACCAAAGACAGCTAAATTATGTGTTACTCTCGTGCTTCTATCCTGCACAATGCAGAAAATTTTTGTTACTTTTCGTTTGTATTTAGTTTTCAAGATATTGAAGTAAATGCTTCATGAGGTAGATGAAAGAAAAGTAATGAGTTTTGAGTCCTTTAAGGGGTGTTTGGATGTGAGTTTTGGAACTGATTGATAATCAGTTTCATACTGTGGAGAGAAAACATGTTATTGAAGGATATATGAAATCACCTATTTACCCTTTACCAAAACACAATTTGAAAGACTTTAACTCCCTTTCTCACAAGAAAGCCTTTATTGGTCATTTTAAATATTTGATCCTTATATGATCAGAAATTGTCAAATATTTAAACAAACGGCTACCTAGTTATTTCAACTTCAAGCAGACAAAAACAAATTCAAACACCATATCCTATACCCCGGTTTAGTAGTGCTGAATATTTGATCTCATGGTTATTCAGTATCACATAATCGATATCAAAACATGTATCCAAAAACTTCCATGACGATCCATAAAACAAATATGATGTCAAGGACACACGGGTTCAGATCTCATTCAACATCATGCTATACAGGTTTTTAGACTAAAGAGTAAAGCATCTTCGAAATATTTTAAATGATACCTAAGCACTAGATCTGATTTTTTATTTATTTATTATTATTATTTTTATTTATTTATTTTTCAGTTCGGGGAGATATTCAATGTTGACTAGAACTAGCCTAGCAAGATACCCTTGACCTACTAAGAATTATTAAAACACAAGTATGTGTAAACAAAAACTGCCAATAGATAACAAACCTGCAACCATGCTCGTTTTGTGCCCTGCATGACATCTTGAATTGTAAATATGCGACCACGAACTGCTTCTTGCTCTTCAAGCATTTCCCTTGTACTCTTTCTCATGCCCTCAAGCAACATTTTGGTTGTATTTCCCCGCAAATGTTGGAGAAGTTCAAACACTATCTCTTCCCTGGCATGCAGTGACCATTTGACTCGAATAACCTGCAAATTTCAAAATGCCATTAGCAGAAACAAGGTGTTGACTTTATGAATGTTACGGATTCAGGAAGACACAGCTTATGTAACTTTGTTGTAACTCTATTGTATTTATTGTCTAAATAGTGTTATCATGCTAAGTAGTTAGATTAAAGTAAGCTTCTATGAGGGAAACAAGTTTAGAGTTGTAGTGAGTCCCAAAGATAACTAAAAATGATTATAAATGAAGCAATAATGAATATAGGCCGCAATTTTTATAAACCACTCAACCAATGTTCAAGTTCAAAGACCATGATCCCAGATAAAAGTCAATGGTTGTCACTTTGAACATTTAAAATGACTGTTTATGCAAATCAAAAGTGAACATTTATAACCTTATGCCTGATGATTAAAGTAATAATTTGTTATAGTTGGTACTTGGTAGTAGTGAAACAAAAGTCAATTTTCAAGTCACAGAGCAACTGCAAATTCAGATGTTTTAAAATGAAATTTGGTTTCTTTAAACATGATTCTAGTTGAGTGTTGTATTTAAAAGTTGATACTGGCAAAGATGTCTCTTGTGTTTTCAGTCAATACTTTAAAAACACTTCACATTCCGCAATCACTAATGAAAATACGAAAATAGTTGCTGAGAATAATGGCTTGTGCTACATACGGTTAAAAGTAAAGTTTTCTTCACTTGCATACATATAAACTTGCTACAACTGAAAAGTAAAGAGATACAACTGTTCATTGTTAAAATCATAGCAAACCTGTTGTGACAACCTTCTGATTTCTTGGTTGAGGATTGCGATGAAAAGGTTCAAATCTTCATTATTTCTCCTATCCAAAGAAAGAGTGTCGTTACAGGTAAAGCTTCTCCAGAAGAACACTTACAAATATATTATACACAATGTACCTGTTAATGAACTTCAGTTCAACTTCATCAGCTTCACCGAATATGTACTTCCGAAATAATCTGTAGGTAAATAGAATATATTTAATATTTACCGAATAAGTAAAAAGAAAGACAAAACCAGTACTTTTCAGATTCCAGTAAAACAAATTAATAACTTGGTAAAACACCTGTTACAGAAAACACTTTGAGCTAGAGGTGGCAAAATAGGCGGGTTGGGCAATGGGTCAAAAAAGGACATTTTTAGAAAATGAGTCTGAGTTGGGATTTCCTTTCTCTTTGAATTTGCTACTACTCAAGGTTGAAATTAACAGTTCAAGATCTTCTATATGTCCTTGTATCTTTATATCATCCTTGTCTAAACATGTAAAAGGAGCAACTGATCTATGGCTAATAATCAAATCCAAAACATCATAAACAAACAAGTGAAAATATTAACAGAAAAAATAATATCTAATATCTTCTATGATGAACAGCCAATCGGTGAGTGCTTAACAACGCCTTTGACAATTGCCGAGGTATTGTTATGCACTCACAATTCGCTATTCAATGAAGATGATATGAAACTCTGTCTACTTTTGTAACTTTACTTTTCACTCAAAATATGTTTTATATTTGGTTGCCAACTATGAGTCTTGTACTCTTTATATGTTCAGACGATGACAAATGGAGGAGTAACAACTTGTAGAAGATATTGAAGTGTTGACCCAATTACAAGTGGTAGAAGTCTTTAGGTTTATTATTACAAGGAGTGACGATTTGTTCTTGTTATGAAATTTTTTTTGATTGTAATATCAACTTACGTAACACAAAAATACAAGTTCACCTGTCATCCCACCGTGCAAGTCGGCTAGCTAAAAGTGCAATAACTTCATGTATTGTCCGAGGTATATTATTCCCACCAGCAGAAAGAAGTTCCTGAATAACGAATGATCCAGAAAACTTAAGATTTATAAAAATATCAATATTATAAACATATTAACTACATGATCAACAACAAGATCATAAGGAAACCTGAACTTCTATGACACCCAAGACATTTAAGTATGGTGTCTCTCCTTTCTTGTGCAGTGCGGTTATTAGAAAATTTTGTGCTTGCCATGAACGAAGAACAACCGGAACATCATCCTCTTTTACATAAGGATCACCAACTGACTGACCCAACAATTCAAACACCAGACCTCCAGCAACTCTGACCGGGACCTGAATAATATTTAACCACGGTTGACATTTCACAGTTACAGTAAAGAAATATTGCTGAACCTACTTTTAGTATTTTATACAAAATGACCCCATAAAGCGCTTAAAACATGCTTTTTGCAGAATTTTCCCGAGTTTTTTGTGAATAATTTCAAAATTATGTGGATATTTATTTTTCTGGAGAAAATATTTTAATCTTACAAAATCACGCAGACATTTTGGGGTAAACATCAAGTTTTTGGCTGGTTTGTGGAATTTGAGTACCCGCTAACTTGATTTTGTGAAATCATGGAGTTATTTGGTATACATTTCTGAAGAAAAGTGAACCTAGTGTAATTCCGTATCTCCCTTATAATTGATAATGATGTCACAATCAGTCAATGTACCTCATATAAAAGATGTTTCATCCTCTCGCTAATCAACCGGCTTTCATCTCTTAAAGCAATACTAATTGCAGGATGCAACCAAGAAGCATTATTAAGCCATGAACTAACGTGTGGATGGTCAGCAGCCACATTACACCACCATACAGGTCCAGCTGGTCGCTCCCAATAAGGCGCAGCCAAATCTGCAATCGTCCGCTCATCTTCATCATCCAAAACATCAAACTGTTGTGCTTCCCATTCACCGTTAATTTGCACAGTTTTAACAAGCTCGGATATTCTATCCCAACCAATCGGAACCCAATGACTACCATCGTGTTTTTCTATATTGTGAGCACCATCAATAGCATCACCGCCTGTAAAACCAGTGGGTTCTGATGAATAACCGTCATCAAGCTTCTTCGTTTTGTGAGTGTTTGCTTGACGAGTTGAGTAGGATTTTGTGTTTAGTTTTGACTTAATTGGTCTTCTTGGACCTTTAACATATTCAAAAGCACACAAGAGCCCATCAGTCCAGAGCTCGCTACATGGCATGGTCTCCTTGTAATGATTTTTATTTTGTTCTGTCATTTCGTGGCCGTTATCTATACGACTCATCCTGTGTTTTTCATCAGTTAAACAACAAAAAAATCAGATATTCAGATCCCAATGGATGTAATATTATAATCTGTTTACAGGAACAAAGGACTAAACTACTGGTGCCATTGTGACAGAATAGTTCTACTACGCCTTATTTGTTCACGCCATCCTAAAGTGTCCCAATGATTTAGCAAACCTCTAAATGAATCAAACAAATGCAATTCAAAAAAGCTAATTGTGAATTGAATCACAAGTGTGTCTAGGATTGCTTCTTTCAGTGCTTACTATCTTCTTAAATCATAGTTTTAACTTTTAAGTGTCCGGATAAAACCTCACACAGACGGGATTGGGTATTGTTGTTGTTTGAAAAAACTATTTATTTGAGTCTATTTTTTTTAAAGGCAAACTAGAAATCTCACAAAATCTGAACCAATTGCCCGAGGCACGACTTTAACTCAGAACCACTAGCTTTGGATGGCATCTCACAGGTACCACTAAGCTTCGAGCTCTTTGGTACTTATTTAACTCAAAAACAAGCCCTTACAAAAAATCCGACACTTATATTTAACTAGTAAGCTTTTTTAAACTGGCAATCCCAAACACACCCTTACTCTAATTGCTAAGGTCAAGTTCAACCTGTGACTGAACGACACCCATGGATTTTTGTGCCGTAGTGTTAATTTTGTTTTTAAAAAAAAAAAAAAAAAAAAAAAAAAAAAAAACCCTCAATTTAATTTTTCTTAAATGCACCCGGAAAAATTGTGTTTGTAATCTTGTTTACTTTATCCTAAATGCACTCAGTCAGTTTGTGTCTTGGTTCCGTCCCATAGCTCAACTCGACTCTAATATACTAAATTTAACCTATGGGTTACTATTATTCTAGTCAGTACTTACAGGGTCAAATAGCACTATAATTATGTAGGATTATACATACACACAATAACACAAAGTATAAAAAAAATGTAAAATAGAACTATAGATGCCTCACCTAGACATATATGGTAACATATTTTTGAGTAGCTTGGATAAACTTGCTATCTACATCTATACTACTATATAATTATTTGAGACTATTCTATAATTAGAAAGGCTTAAAATTTAGACTTTTACTTGCTTATTATGAAGGGATTTCAAAATTAATTAGTTAGGAAGCATGTTGGTTGTTCAAACTAAAACTATTTGGCTTAACCATCTATACCATCTCTACTTATAAAGTATAAAAACAACTAAATGTGTAACCAAATAACGCAAAATATAGTTACAGGTACCTGCCGCCGCATTGCTAGGGTACCGTTCTAGTAATAATAAAATTGCTATACACATTTCAGCTTATGTATTTATAGTTGCAGCAAAAACCCTAGAATGAATAAGAGAAAAGAAGGTAGTGACCTTTATAATTAGAGAAGCAGAAAATGCGGTCCGGTTGGTTGTGGGAAGTAGTAGTAATTTTAATTCCGGTATCAAGATGAGCGTTCAGTTTACGCATTTACTCTTCTCAACTTTACTGATGATGAGTGGCACAAAGAAAGCACAGGTATCAAAGTGTCTACTTAAACAATAATAAGAGCAGCTGTCAATTGGTGAAAAAAAAAAAAAAAAAAAAAAAAAAAAAGGCTAAGTTGCAGTAAAATTTGAATATGTTAGCTGCAAATTTTTTTGTAGTCCTTATAATTTTTAACTTTTTTTGTATGGTCTTTGAGTTTTTTGTAAGTTCACGAGTTTTTTTTTTTCGGTCATTGAGTGTTTTTTTTTTTTTTTTTTGTAATTTTAATGGAGGATTACAATAAGATATCCCCTCCTTATTTTTTTTAAATGAGAGCCATTTAATAATTAAATGAGCAACACAAATATTTTCTTTCGATTGAAAAACATTACAATTATTTTTATATAAAAAATATATATAAATTTAATATATTTAAGTTTTTATAAATGAAGTGTTAGATGAAGTAATAATACTAGTACTTTTTTTGGTAATTTTTTAATTTTGTTTAAAGTTTTATTCATAGCTTCCCAAAATAATTATTCTTACTGTCTCGTTGTTACTTTTTTGTACCATCACATTTTTTTAAGGACTAATATATTGTACCAATCGATAAGCAATTTACAAGAAAGCAAAACTTGAATTCAAAAACTGAACTACTCATTTTATAAAAAAAGAAAAAGAGGGGTTAATTAAATTTTTCAAATTAAAAAACAACCATACTTTTCCATTTGAAAAAAATGGTCATTTCATGGTTTTGGTTAATTATGTTGGTGGTACAACCTTAGAAACGAACGATGTATTTAATCAAAAAGTTATACCATAACTTCCACCACCCTCTCTTTATTTATTTTTCCTGCTTCTCTCACTGAATTTCTGCTTCTCTCTCTAAAATTAACACCACCATTCTCAAATCTCATTCACTCACTCCACTAAAAAACATAAACTCGATCAAATAACAATCCCATAATTATCTAACTTTATAATTATTCTTGAATCGGCAATAATAAATATAGTTCACAAATAAAATATGTGAATATTCAAAAGAAAAAGTTACATCATAGACTTGCTTAATGTTGTTACAAATTCATGATTCAGATACATGATGTTTTAGAAATGTTACTAACAACAATAAACAAAGTTCTTAATAGTAATGTACATCTAGCCATTACATGGAACAAACATTCGTAAAATCATTCTTCCTAGGCATATATCGGTTGGTTCCAAAGGCATGACCATGACCTGCTAAAGTAGGGCTCATATCTTCCCACTCGAACTCTTCTTCTTCAGTATTCTACCACGTCTGTCCGCCAACTTTACCGCTTAACCCATTTATAGTAGGTTTTAAAGAGCGCTAGTACACAAAACATAATCAGTAACTAACAGCACCCACAATCTCTAAACCTGCTACTAGAGGACATCCTCTAGAAACAATAGCAATACTGAAATAAGAAAACTTTCCTCCATCAAGCAGCAACGCGTTAATTGAGGAGCATCTGATTAAAGTGCCAAACACCTGAAATTTGTATAAAGACAATTGTAAGTATAGGTATAAGGTATCTCAAATTACTAAGATCAGAATACCAAACACTCAAATTACAAAAGCATAAGTGTCGAAGGCATTCATGATGATTAAAGAATATTTAAATGACAAGTTTATGAAGTTTTACCATGCCCTTTGCCAATTCTTCTTAGTTGAGCAACATACTCGGATATCTTCTTGATAGCTTCAACCTTTTATCAGAATAAGAATATATGTCAGTATCAGTGTAAACCCAATAGTACCATTGCCCAAGATGAATGCCAGTATAATTCCAGTGAAATTTGATACTCACTTGTTCACCAAGAAACTTGCTTTCTACAAAATCAGCTAATTTCACATCATTGTTCCTGCTAGCTGGATTGAATTTGTATTTGCATATCAGAAATTTGAATCTAGTTGTGGTCAAGGCTAAATTTAGAAGTAGTGTAATCCAGACTTATATAACTAAATGAAGACAAATGTAAGACAGACCTCATGGAGGTTTAGAAGTTTCTCATTTGTCAACTTCTCCAATGACAACGCAAGCTCCATGGCTACAAATAAAAGCAGTAAAATTAAATAATTATTCAGCCATATCAGAAAAGAAGTTAATCAGCCAAATTTCATTATAACAAAAGCTTAAAGAGGTGCACACTAAGCACTTCAAAATTGTTCTACTTTTACTACATCCGTCCGAATATCATAGTCCAATTTTGACCTTTATGCACTTAAAATTTCCTTTGTAACGACTATAGTTGTTATACATCTACAAAATACGCATAACTTACCGTACAATGCATCGCCTTTCTCTTCATGATCAAACTCAGACAATGGCATTATAATAGATTGCAACTTCACCTTCTCACCTCGTTTGTTCTGAAAACAAATTATTTCATCACTTCAATACATAACACATAAAGTAGCACTGTCAGTTATCAAATACATAGCAAATGAAAACCAGAAATTCACCTGGTACTCCATGAATTTCTTGGCATGTTCCCTTTCTTCTTCACTAGACTCCTTAAAGAACCTACAGAGTTTCAAGTATGATAAGCTTTCGATTTCATATAATGAGATATATTATGAACTAGATATAAGATAGTAGTACTAGTAGTAACTTACTTGGCTAAGCCCTTGAGAGCAACATTGTCCCTATCAAAGTATGCATACATAGCATGGTAGACATACGAAACATTGTACTCCACATTGAAATTAATATACAAAAAAGAAGTCATCAGATATAAACAAAACTTCAATCACATACTTTAAAAAAAAAAAAAAAAAAAAAAAAAAAAAAAAAAAAAAAAAAAAAACCCTTTACCTCTATCAAATCCTAGAAACCATGGTCTGATAAAACCAACCCACAAATAACTAAATCTTGTTTTTCTCTAGTACTATTATCATGTAAACGTTAGGCAACTAATGGGTGTTTGGGATTGCTTATCTTCAGTGCTTATTTGCTTAAAACAACACGAATATAAATAGGTAGCAACATGCTTATCTTTTACGCCTAATGACAGTGTGAAATAAGCAAATAAGCAGATTCATCTAAATACTTCAGAACTACTTATCTGCTAAAGATTAAGCTCATAAGCTCTGAAATAAGCAATCCAAAACAACCTATAAGTATAATGCTCTTATTTGCATATTTAAGGAGTGTATCCGAGTTTAAAATTGCAGCTCGATACATGCTTATTTTAAGTACTTATTCCTGCGTAAAATGTGTAGATAACCACTTTCATCCAAATTCCAAACACATCAAAACTGCATATCTGCTAAAATATA
This sequence comes from Artemisia argyi, assembly GCA_030686995.1. Lineage (NCBI taxonomy): Eukaryota > Viridiplantae > Streptophyta > Magnoliopsida > Asterales > Asteraceae > Artemisia > Artemisia argyi. The sequence continues at coordinate 47,014,093 of CM060681.1, read as the reverse complement.
AGCACTTAAATAATCAAATTCCCAACACCCTCTAAATGCTACCATACATCTGGTGAGCAATAATTTTATCACTGGCTCTCTTACAATTTTTATCAAACACATGGTGGCCATTTTATATTCAATCTTTTAAACCCGAATAATCAAACTTACATTAGCCAAACACATAATAACAAACAACTATCTATAAAAATGAACAAACTTTACTCAAAGGATATAAAAAAAGAAGCCCACTTACTTAATCTGTTCATTAATACAAGTTTCAGAATCACTTGCATACTTATGCCTAGCAATAGACTCATGAGGAATATATGGTATAAGGTTCAGCTCCTTCTTCACTTCCACAAACGGCTCAAACACCACCCCAGTAATCGTTGCGTTGTTCGAAGGTTTCACCGACGCGCATATCACACGGTGATTGTGGTGATAGGTTCATGATTTGGGGGTCATCAAGTGAAATTGGATTTAGGGTTAGTGTCACACCCCCAATTTACCTGACTTGCAGCGGAATGGAATACCTGGGGGTGTCTGTCATAGCATCACAGTTACAGTTACATTGAACGACCTAAAGTGTCGTTTGGAAAATACTTCGTTTGATCATTGAAATAATCCAGAGTTTACAATATGCGGTCCCCAAAAGATGTTGCAAGTTTATGAAAAACAAGTGATGCGTGGGAATCGCAACAGGCTTTACCTCTCGAGGGATCTCGAGAAGCTTACAACCCCCACCAGGCAGTGTACCTGATCGTTGTAGTATAGTATAGTGACAAGTACCGGGGGATTGATCGTTCAGCTTAGGAATAGTGTCGCTAGGATTAGAAAGCCTAAATACTAGTTCTAAAGGTGAGGGATGATTATTTTTGTGTTTTTATATTTTTATGAAAGCAAGTAAAATCTCGGGTTTTGGAAGAGTGGGCGGAATTAGTTGCTATTCAACTAACCCAATACTAAGATGCAATCAAAATAAAATACTAAAAATGAAATTAAGCTAATTTATACTAAGGTTGTAAGCAGTAATTGGAGAAAATGTGTTTACTTAGATTTCACTACTCCCTAGATATCTTTTACACGTTAATTACTGGTTATAATTGCATGGATGACGGATCGTATTCCTTAATACCATTCATGGGGTGGCACACATAACTCCCCAATTCTATGAGCTCTTATCTCCTCCTACACCATGTCCAGCACAACTATAGGGATTGTAAACAGTGGCTCATGCATTAAATACAACCAATAAAGACCTAGTGCGCCTCGGTTCATGTTTCTTAAGACGTTCAAGCATGTTACCATTTGGAGATCTGCCAGTTTTCTTAAGCCTAACATATAAATCATTCATCCAAAACAAAGATAAACAAGTAATCAACACATAATCAATATCTAGGTTTCATTAGATCTAAGCAAACACAAAAGAGATCTAGCCTAGCATGATAGAATTAAGACAAGAACATGATATAGACAACCAACACATAGACATATTGATTGAATTAGAAGAACACTTATCTTGATTAATCATGCAAGGTATCAAGGGGTTGGAACCCTTGAAAAACCTGTAGAGTTACACCAAAATCGTATTTAGGGTTTCTCCCAAAACTTCTCTTCCCAATGTGTGAAAAATAGAAAACTATATATAGAAAAATAGGGCTGACGGCGTCAAGACAAACAATGTGACGCCATCACCTCGCCGCCAAAACTCTCATCGGACTGCCTAGATCCACTTCTGACGCCGTCAAGACTTAAGTACTTCCAGGCCGTCATGACTCTTTTACTCTTGACGCCCTTCCTACGTGACGCCGTCAAATCCGTTCTGGGTCGTCACGGAAATTCATGAGATTTGCTCTTGACGCCGTCAAGGTGTTGCTCTTGACGCCGTCACCTACTGTTCCCAGCTTGAAAAATTAAGACTTTGGCGTTTTCTTCACTTTTATGCTCCAAAAACGTCCGAATTGCTTCCTTTTCCAGATTTCTCTCCCAAAGTACCTAAAATCACAAAAGGAACGATTTAGGGCAATATTTGATCAAATAAATTCGGATTCGGGCTTAAATGACCCCCTAAAAGTGGTTCATTTTTCGCCTCATCATATACCCTTACACTTGAGATTTGCTTGTCCTCAAGCAAATGCGCTTTTATTCTACTCAAAAGACAAGTTAGGGGTCATTTAACACTAATATAAAAGTAATTACAACAAATAATCGTTCCACTAAAGACCAATAGACAAGCACGGAGGTCATACACAAGCACCTCACAAATAGTGTTTAGATACTCACATCTCTCGGGTGTAATAAAGTATAAATTACAATATGGAAACGGAAGATATCTCTCACTACCTGTCATAGCAAAATAGATTACCATAGGCTTGGGAAAGGATCAAACCTCCACCACATGGCGTAAGCACCTAGGATAAACTATCAAAGAGGTCTTTTAAAGGGTTGTAACGTTAGGTGTAGGGATATGAAATACACGGTTTTGTTGGATAAAGGAAGTTTTACTGGTGGCGAGTTAACAATCTTGGTTAATTACATGTACAAGATGGCGTTGCTAAGCCAAGACTAGACTCGACTTAAGCTAATAAATGAAAAATAACAAAAACATAAAATGAACATAGAATAAAACGGGATGGTAGTCCGTATGTTTTTTTTTTTTTTTTTTTTTTTTTTTTTTTTTTTTTTTTGCATACACTCTTACCTTACCATCCAAAATAATACATCATAGGGAATGAATATTCCCCTTACACTTGAATCTTTACATACTTTACATTAAACTAATCTAATGACTAGAATTAAGAAAATCAAAACACTTGGAGCACTTTTAAGATTAACGTACATATGGGGGTAATAAATGATGTTCTTCCCCATTACTCCATAAATAAGTACTTTACCCATGAGTCCCAATCGTCCCAAAACAATATGTACAATGATATGACTCGACTTAGCAACCATGTAATCAATTAGATAGTTAACTTAGGGTTTAACAAATAACAATAATGCACTAAAAATGAGCGCATACACAGAAGGCTAAGGCGATTTGGTTGTACATTTAAGTGGGGTGTAACAAATTCTTCCTTTAAGTAAAATGCTTAAAGTTAGAAACGAAAAGATAGGCTCGGAGGGGTGTACTAGGGGTTTCGTGTACTAAAAATGAGTACAACGCTAATGGTGTGGGAAAATTAGTTGACTTAACTAGCCAAGTAATATGACTTAAATGGTCAAGTAATTATGATACGGGTTTAACACAAGGGTGATCCTAATGCCTCTTATCATGTAGTAAATCCTACCACACGAATGTAGTCTCACTAGCGGTCTCGGGATGCATCACTAACGCAAGTTCTAGAATCTAAATGCTACCGGTACACTCATAAGCACTAATAATGAATGCTTTTCCTATCAAATCTAAAGGCGAACCTCACATATTTGGGTGGAAAATTTTTCTGAATATACGGTTATGTGCTAGTCATACAATCTCCTATCCATGAGACGCTTGCTATGGCTAAAGTTTCACTCCTAAATGTTGTAAAAAATTTTAAATTTGGCGCTAAAATTACACTAACAAGTATTTCTCATAGTTTTATTACACATCTACTATCAAACAAAACAAACTCAAGCGAAAGTGCATATGTAAGGTATCATCTTTTTACCCTCCCCTTACACTTAAGATGAACATTGTCCCCAATGTTCAAGTAAAGAATGTAAAAGTGAAAAAGTAAAGAGAATGAAATCAAATACTCCCCTGATTCACTCGGTATGGATAATAGGATGGCCAGGTTAAATCTTCCTCCAAGAAAACGAACAATCAAAGCTTCCCTTCCAGAATATAAATCATCTTCTTGTCATACATAACCTGTAAAACCTGACAAAATAGACAAGACAACCTCGCGTAAAATCGGCGGCATTCTATATAAGTTTCTAAATCCTAGAAAACAAGATAAGATATAATGCTTGTGGAATGAAGTTTGCAGATCTCCTGGAGATTATAAAACTTAATAATTCACAAAAACCATAAGACTCCGTTAGAAAAACAAAACCGATAAAATTTCCAGATTTTTAACTCCTGACGCCGTCAAGAGTAAACCCTGACGCCGTCAGAATGGACCTGCAGAAATTCTTATGTTAAGTTTCCGGAAAATTTCTGGAAAAACTTGGTCCTACTTCCTGGAAAATCCTGCAAAACTTCATTATGACTCAATACACGCATTTGACTTTAACAAATACGAATACACATGTTCATTTAATATTGTGGAGAATCATGATCGGTTGTTTCTTAAAAACATATTTGGGGTTTCCCCTTACACTTATCTTTTGCAAAAATACTTTTAGGTGGAGTTAAGACTAGGCCAAACAACAAAGTAAAGTATTTCTACTATTTAGTTTAGAAACATGATCAACCAACAATAAAAATAAAACATGCATACGGAAGCAAATAACAATCAAACAAATAAAATCACACAAAACATGGGTTGCCTCCCAAGAAGCGCTTTTCTTTATTTACGAGTCTTGTAGCTAGACTCAAGGTCATGGGTTACTACGTGATCTCATCATCAAACGTCACATCCTCCTCACCAATCATTTCATTGTTATCCTCTTGGTAATGTTTTACACGTTGTATGTTAACAGTGAATTCCCTACCTTCATCATCAATTAACACTACCGCTCCAAATTTAGAAGAATTCTTTACCGTGAACGTTCCATACCATCTAGACTTAAGTTTTCCCGGAAATAATCTCAACCGAGAATTGTATAATAGGACCTTGTCTCCCTCTGAAAATTCTTTGGGTTTCTTAATTCTCTGGTCATGCCATCTTTTAGCTCTTTCTTTATATGTGATGGAGGATTCGTAAGCTTCTAGCCTAAGCTCATCAAGCTCGTGTAATTGCAAGAACCTATTGTTTCCAGCAGTCGTGTAATCTAGGTTGCATGTCTTAAGCGCCCAATAAGCCTTGTGTTCTAGTTCTACCGGTAGGTGGCATGCCTTACCATACACCATGCGGAATGGGGTCGTTCCAATAGGTGTTTTGTAGGCGGTTCGGAATGCCCATAAGGCTTCGTCGAGTTTAAATGACCAGTCCTTTCTGTTTTGACTAACCGTTTTTTCAAGTATTCTTTTGATAGCTCTATTGGTGTTTTCGACTTGGCCATTGGTCTGTGGATGATAGGCGGTGGAGAATCGATGGGGTACTCCATACCTCTTCATGACCTTTTCCATTTGTGCATTGCAAAAATGAGTTCCCCTATCACTGATGAGAGCTTTAGGAATCCCGAATCTCGCGAAAAGCTTCTTCAGGAAATGAACAACTACTCTGGCGTCATTGGTCCTAAGGGCTTGTGCCTCAACCCATTTTGAAACATAGTCAATAGCGACTAATATGTACTCGTTCCCCCCTGAAGATGGAAAGGGTCCCATGAAGTCAATCCCCCAAACATCGAAGACCTCACAAACTTGTATAAAGTTCTGAGGTGCTTCATCCCTATGTGATATATTTCCGGCACGTTGACATGCATCACACGCCTGCACCATTTCTTTTACATCACGGAAAATTGTAGGCCAATAGAATCCCGCATCGAGAATCTTTCGGGCGGTAACGTTTATCCCATGATGCCCCCTAGAGGGACCAGAGTGACATTCCCTCATAATCTTTACCGCCTCATTTTCTGAAACACAACGCCTTATAATTTGGTCAGGACACCTTCGGAATAAAAATGGTTCATCCCAAAAGTAGTATTTAAGCTGAGAAAAGAACCTTTTTCTTTCGTATCTAGTCAGGTGTTCAGGAACAAGTCTACATCTACTTGCGAAGTAATTAGCAAAATCGGCGTACCACGGCTCCGAATCAATCATTAACATCAGTTGTTTGTCAGGAAACGAATCCCTAATCTCACTTCTATCGTGCTTATCCAAGGGGTTTTCGAGACGAGATAGATGATCTGCGGCCAGATTTTCTGCCCCCTCTTATCGCGAATTTCAACATCGAATTCTTGTAACAACAAGATCCACCGAATTAGTCGTGGCTTAGCATCCTGCTTCGCAAACAGATATCGAAGAGCCAAGTGATCAGTGAAGACGACTGTCTTTGAAAGGACAAGATATTGTCGGAATTTGTCGAATGCAAACACTACGGCTAATAATTCTTTTTCGGTGGTGGAGTAATTCTCTTGAGCGGGATTCATGGTTTTGCTAGCGTAGTAAATAGGTTGGAAAAGCTTGTCATGACGTTGGCCCAACACAGCCCCGACAGCGAAATCGCTAGCGTCACACATGATTTCAAACGGTAACTCCCAGTTGGGTGTGATCATGATTGGAGCTTGTGTGAGCTCCTTTTTTAAGAGATCGAAAGCATCTTTACATTCTTGGGAAAAATCAAACGGAGCATCCTTCATAAGCAATTGAGTCATTGGCCGGGCAATTTTGGAGAAGTCTTTGATGTATCTCCAATAAAATCCGGCGTGCCCCAAAAAGCTGCGTATTGCCTTAACAGTCGTGGGGTATGGTAACTTAGATATAGCTTCAACTTTAGCTTGGTCCACCTCTATTCCGTTCCCTGAGATCTTATGCCCTAACACAATCCCTTCCTTTACCATGAAATGACACTTTTCCCAGTTTAACACCAAGTTGGTTTCCTCACAACGTTTAAGCATCTTTTCTAGATTAGCAAGACAGCGGTCGAAGGAGTTTCCGAAGACTGAAAAGTCATCCATGAACACTTTCATGCTGTCTTCCATGAGTTCGTGAAAGATTGCGGTCATGCAACGTTGGAAAGTGGCGGGGGCATTACATAGCCCAAAAGGCATCCTTTTGTAGGCAAATGTTCCATAGGGGCAAGTAAACGTGGTTTTTTCTTGGTCCTCGGGTGCTATGGGAATTTGAAAATATCCAAAGAATCCATCCAAGAAGCAATAGTACTCGTGTCCAGATAATCTCTTTAACATCTGATCAATGAATGGTAAGGGAAAATGATCTTTCCTCGTGGCATCATTGAGCTTTTGATAGTCGATGCATACCCGCCATCCAGTGACAGTTCTCTGGGGCACCATCTCACCCTTGTCATTCTTTACTACAGTCATCCCACCCTTTTTAGGTACAACCTGCACAGGACTGACCCATGGGCTATCCGAGATTGGGTAAATCAGTCCTGCATCCAAAAGTTTGATAACTTCTTTCTTTACTACTTCCTTAATGTTAGGGTTCACGCGCCTCTGGGGTTGCACGGTAGGTTTATAATCTTCCTCCATGAGAATCTTATGTGTGCAAAAAGTTGAGTCAATCCCCTTAATGTCGGCCACACTCCATGCGAGTACCCCCTTGTATTTTTTTAGGACCTCTAAGAGTTTAACTTTTTGTTCATGTTCCAAGGAAGAGTTTATGATTACCGGGAGTTGGTCCTCCCCCTGAAGGAATGCATACTCCAAATGGTTAGGAAGCTCTTTAAGATCAACGTTAGGGGGTTCGATAATAGAGGGTTTAAGCTTGTTCTCGGGCTTTCGGAGCTCGAGATGCTCCGTTGCCTCTTGTCTGGGGTAGAAGGAGACTGCATTAACATCCTCCGTCTTTTCTACCTCTAGCAAAGGCAGAAAACTCTCGTCCCGTAGCCAGCCTTCATCGATCTGTTCATCGACGCAACTATCAATGACATCTGTGAGTTCATCTACTTCCCCGATAACGTAGAGCCGGTTGGCTGCTTCGAGGGAGAGGTCCATAGAATCCTTAATGTCGAAGGTTGTGCTATCGTCTCCCACTCGTAAGGTTAATTTGCCATCGTAGACATCGATGACTGCACGAGCGGTAGCAAGAAATGGTCTACCTAAGATGATAGGTACCAAGTCATCTTCCTCCATATCCAGGATTACGAAGTCGACCGGTAATTTGAATTTCCCAACTTTGACTAGCACATTTTCGCATATCCCTACGGGGTACTTGACCGATCTATCGGCTAGTTGGATGTTCATACGGGTAGACTTCAATCCAAAGTATCCTAGTTTATGGAACATAGAGTGAGGCATGAGATTGATACTTGCTCCCAAATCGGCAAGAGCATTCTTGATTGATAGAGGTCCTATGGAGCAAGGTAGGGTGAAGCTGCCCGGATCGTCTACCTTCTTTGGTAGCCCTCGATGGGTTACCACTGAGCATTCTTCCCCCAGGGTCACAAGACCCTCGAGTTTCTTTCTGTTAGCAAGTAGCTTTTTGAAGTATGTGCTATATTTTGGCATGTGATAGCAAGCATCAAGGAGAGGTATGGTGACAACTGAGTCTTTTAGGTATGACAAGAACCTCTTGTTATCATTCTCAGCTTTCTGGTTCCTTAATCGGGACGGGAATGGGATTCTCACAGGTTGGTTAGGCAGGGCTGATGGGGAAGGGGTCGTCGCAGGCGGTTGGTCTGGGGCACCACTACCGACATCCTCCTCCTCCTCCCCAGGTTTGTTTGGGTCGAGGGTGATGGGGGACGAGTTTGGGTAAGGAGGGTCCTTGGTTGTCGTTCCAGCTCGCGTGGTTATTGCGAGCATGGGGTCTTTTTTGCTTACTGATAGCATTTGAAGATTATCTAGGGCTGAGTTAAGCTTGTTGAAAAATTCTCCAATACCCTCCTACTGCTCGTCGAAAAGCTCATTAAGGCCTTTCATTTGCAAGTCTTTTTCTTGAGTGAAGTGACCAAGGTCATCTTTGAAATTGCTCCTGATTTTGAATTCAGGGCCTTCCTCCCCTTCTCTTTTCTTTACCAGATTTCCCCAAAGAGTGTAATCATCATTTTGGTAAAAAGGCAAAAGGGAGGGATCAGCATAAATGTCCCCTCCTGACAAGCACGCATGTTCAGTTGTGGCTGCTCCTCCGCATTCTTCTACCTCATGCGGGCCTCCACAGTAATCGCAGATCAAGTAAGGATTCGACAACTGTTTAGGTAATTGCGATCCAGCTAGGTAATCCACTCTTTTGTGAATTTTACTCAACCGATCCGAGGTGATCTCAGAAATGCTGACAGTCGACTCAGGTTCATCCCAAGTGTCATCCTGGTCTTGAGCATATTCTTCAATCCTATCCCATCCTTCCTCGGCACTAAGATTGGCCAATCTTCCTTTCCTAGATTGGTTAATTCCGTTTCGGTCATTAGAGGAGATATTTTCGTAGAAGATTTGGACCAAGAGCCAAAGCTCAATGCCATGATGGGGAACTTGTCTTATTAAATCTGTGAATCTAGTCCACGATTTATAGAAGGGTTCGTCCTTCCCCTTCCGGAAACGGAGGATCCTATCTCTAAGTGCTGAGGTTTTTCCAGGTGGAAAGAACTTCTCATAGAACTTGGATATGAGTTGCTCCCATGTGAAGATAGATTCAGAAGGGAGTTTGTCATACCATTCTTGGGCTTTTTCATATAAGGTGAAAGGAAAGAATCGCAATCGGGATGTGTCTCTAGTAGCCCCATCCGTATGGAGGGTGTCCACTATTTTCAGGAAGTCCTTGATGTGTTGGATTGGATTTTCCTCATCTAGTCCGCTAAATTTACACACATTTTTGACAAGCCAAACATCGTTTGCATGCAAGACCTCGTTGGTGTGTTCGTTTGGGTAGACAATGGCGTTTGAGAAGCCAGGTTGGGGAGGAGTAGTCCTTAAGGCGCTTAGGAATGGGGGTTGCGGGAGTACTCATCTCGTCGTTGGGTTGGGAGCTAGGGGTTGTGACATGATTTTCTGAATTTTCTTCAGAAAGAGGTGCATCAAAATCGATGGCAACGCTAGATGGTTCAGAAGTTGAGTGATATTGTCTCAATCTATGCATTTTCTCTTTCGGGTTCCGCATAGGGCAAGACAAGGTTTCGAGTGGAACTACGACTCCTAGTGATCCTAAGGTTAAGGGATTCGTCATTTGCTATGATGGCAGGTGGTGAAGAGTTACGAACAAAAGCACAAAGAAATGAGATAGACTAAAGAAAACCTAAAAATAAAAATAAAAATAAAATCTTACTAGAAAGGAATCTAGCAAGTAGACCTAATAAAAAGAAATCCTAACCTAGACAATAACTATTCCCCGGCAGCGGCGCCAAAAACTTGTTGCGTGGGAATCGCAACAGGCTTTACCTCTCGAGGGATCTCGAGAAGCTTACAACCCCCACCAGGCAGTGTACCTGATCATTGTAGTATAGTATAGTGACAAGTACCGGGGGATTGATCGTTCAGCTTAGGAATAGTGTCGCTAGGATTAGAAAGCCTAAATACTAGTTCTAAAGGTGAGGGATGATTATTTTTGTGTTTTTATATTTTTATGAAAGCAAGTAAAATCTCGGGTTTTGGAAGAGTGGGCGGAATTAGTTGGTATTCAACTAACCCAATACTAAGATGCAATCAAAATAAAATACTAAAAATGAAATTAAGCTAATTTATACTAAGGTTGTGAGCAGTAATTGGAGAAAATGTGTTTACTTAGATTTCACTACTCCCTAGATATCTTTTACACGTTAATTACTTGTTATAATTGCATGGATGACGGATCATATTCCTTAATACCATTCATGGGTGGCACACATAACTCCCCAATTCTAGGAGCTCTTATCTCCTCCTACACCATGCCCAGCACAACTATAGGGATTGTAAACAGTGGCTCATGCATTAAATACAACCAATAAAGACCTAGTGCGCCTCGGTTCATGTTTCTTAAGACGTTCAAGCATGTTACCATTTGGAGATCTGCCAGTTTTCTTAAGCCTAACATATAAATCATTCATCCAAAACAAAGATAAACAAGTAATCAACACATAATCAATATCTAGGTTTCATTAGATCTAAGCAAACACAAAAGAGATCTAGCCTAGCATGATAGAATTAAGACAAGAACATGATATAGACAACCAACACATAGACATATTGATTGAATTAGAAGAACACTTATCTTGATTAATCATGCAAGGTATCAAGGGGTTGGAACCCTTGAAAAACCTGTAGAGTTACACCAAAATCGTATTTTGGGTTTCTCCCAAAACTTCTCTTCCCAATGTGTGAAAAATAGAAAACTATATATAGAAAAATAGGGTTGACGGCGTCAAGACAAACAATGTGACGTCGTCACCTCGCCGCCAAAACTCTCATCGGACTGCCTAGATCCACTTCTGACGCCGTCAAGACTTAAGTACTTCCAGGCCGTCATGACTCTTTTACTCTTGACGCCCTTCCTACGTGACGCCGTCAAATCCGTTCTGGGTCGTCACGGAAATTCATGAGATTTGCTCTTGACGCCGTCAAGGTGTTGCTCTTGACGCCGTCACCTACTGTTCCCAGTTTGGAAAATTAAGACTATGGCGTTTTCTTCACTTTTATGCTCCAAAAACGTCCGAATTGCTTCCTTTTCCAGATTTCTCTCCCAAAGTACCTAAAATCACAAAAGGAACGATTTAGGGTAATATTTGATCAAATAAATTCGGATTCGGGCTTAAATGACCCCCTAAAAGTGGTTCATTTTTCGCCTCATCAACAAGTCATACTAGATCAAATGTTTACATAAGTGCATGAAATAATGGTGAGACGCGTCGACCCTGCGACTCCATGAAGGTCCAAATGCATGTCACATGAGCTACCTTAATAACCTGAAATACATTGCTAAAACGTCAACACGAATGTTGGTGAATTCCATAGGTTTATAAAATGTAATGTTGTACGGCCACCACAAGTATAAGTGCATGACAAAAGTCACGTAAAATAGTACAATAGACCTTAAGCTCATGACCCCGAAGCTATGACTGATGAAATTATATGCCCCTCCCGAATGTTTTACCAGAACACTCCCAAAATGTCAAAATGAAATGCATCCGCTTACTGTTGGTAATAACTACCACAGATGGAGGCGTCACCCTCGATAGATCTATCCACTCACTCTCGCTTACCGGCAAATTAACAGTTCATGATAATAAATAGGGGACTTTAACAGGTTGGTAAGCCAACTTAAGCAATGTACATATGTTTTGGTACTTGGGCTCGTACTAAAATAATTGATGCAATGTATCCCCCCCCCCCTGTGGGATTTGAAATCAAAATGTTGAATTGAAAACGGAGCTATGAAAACTCACCTGATATGATGGTACCATGAACATGTAATGAGCTGAAAAACAAGGCGCGCACACTAGCCGCAACCTAATATGAATGATGAACGATCTACTTTAGATCATGAAATGATGTTATGAATGTCCATGCACATGTTTTGTATACCACTCTACTCTTTGGAAAATACTTGTTGTTATCAAAAATATACATTTTCCAAGACTTAGGAAATATGGATACTAGAAAAATAAAATTAGTTGAAATGTATATATATATATATATATATATATATATATATATATATATATATATATATATATATATCGTATGTATCAATGTTAGTGTTGAAATCATCGGTTTGAAATCCTTGATATAACGCCTTGTAGTGATAAAAATATACTTGTAATCACTAATATTTCCTTAGTTATGAATTTGGGTACTTGGTATTATTTCTAGAAATCTAGAGTTACTACGTAGTATTAGTATTATTTTTGGTCTAAAAGCTGTCAAAACAATATGAGTTTTGCCGATATTGAAACGTGAATATCTTTGTCGTTATAAGCCCGTTTTACTTGTTATTTATATCCACGATTACGTCTTAGTATGTAGTAATATATTATGGAAAGCTTGGCTCCTACGGGTTACGTCTAAAGCCACTTTTTGTCCGACGAAAAACGTCCAACAGCATGTAATTTTCAGAAAAATACTTTTCGTCAACAAACTTGCAAAAATCATAACTTCTTCGTTATAAACTCTTTTTAATCCGTTCTTTCGCCTACAGATTCGTTTTTGAAAATATTTTATAAAAATTTTGCCAAAGTTTCCTTTGTGTTTACTGATATTCCTGGATTTACCAAAATGGGACAGTAGGTATTTTTACTTGTTACAAACCCACTTTTCATGTTCAAAACTAGTTTCTACTTCAACCAAATCTCTTGCAAACACCACAAAGCTATACTAATTCTACCATACACCTTCTTAGGGTGCCATGGGTTCCTAATCACTAGTAATCATGTTAATTTAACAAAGGAACACCTAAATCAAAATCTAGGGTTTGTATGTTCAAAAAGTCTACAAAAATAAAGTGGTATAGCTAGCTTGTGCATGAAATTAAGCATGAAAACCATAAGATACAAGTGTTAATTAGATGAAAACATGAAAATAAATTTGATAACTCACTTTGAAATAATAGGTGATTAGATGGTGAGAAACCTTGTGTTACTTGTGTTTTTGTTGTAAGATTCTTGATTAGGAAGGTAAAATGAACAACTTCTATGCTTTGATCTTTGAAAAATAATGGATTGATCATGGAGTTTGGTGTTTGGTCGTGGCTTATGAGATGGAAAGGATGAAGATAAGAGCTTTTGATTCTTAAAATTATGTATGTTATGTTTTGGTGGTTTTTGGTAGATATTTATCTAATTTCAATGGCATACTTGTAATTATATGGTCAATGTGAAGACTAATGAGGGGGGTGGGGGGGTGGGTTGCACATGTTAGTTAAATGTGTGTGGGAAGCTTGGTAATCTAGTTCACGGAGTCGGTTTTGGTTCCGTTAATCGCAAAACGTAAAGTTTTAAACCGCGAAACGTAAATTCGGGCATCGTAAAAATATGAAACTTGAAAGAATGACTAAACTTGTCAAAATACTCCATAATAAAATAAAAATGAATGGTAAGTTCCATCGGGTTGCTTGAACGTTGTTAAAACTGGAAACGCGGGTTAAAAACGCGTAATTCGCGTAAAACGCTAAACTGGAAAACGTAAAATTCCAAAATACTGGGTAAATGAATGTAATAACTTTTATGATGATATAAGGGATATAAAAATATGTCGAGACCATTGTGGGAATATTTAGATATATTCGTCGTGTATATAAACCAGGTGTTAACGTTTATTTATAAATAATTATAAGGAAAACGTTAAATGTATCAAATATGTAAATTTGAAAATCCTAAGAGTGGTATAACATGTAAATGACCTACTGATGATATGCAGACTGTCTCTAGTCCGTATGAAATGTCTTTACTGATAATGCATGAATTTGCACCTGAACCAATACGGTTACGCGAATTTAAATACCCGTAAACTAAATTTACGATGAAATGAATAATGCACGTGAATGATGAAATCTTTTCCGGCAATGAATAGTGTTCAGTGAATAGTAAAATTTCTGAATGCTTCTCTGAATGTCAAACTGACACCAAATATGATGAATAGTAAAATGATAAATAGTGTTTTGATGAATAGTGCGTGATGAATAGTGTTTTTCCAAAGTTTGGGAAATGACCTGAAATGGTGAGTTGTGACAGTCTTCCCCTCTAAAAGGAACTTCGTCCCGAAGTTCAGTTTATGTTGGTCTCTAAAAACGTATTGGTGAAAAGGTGATGGTATTCGAGAATTCCAGCGAACTCTAACGATAGGAATTCGACTCTGATTCAACTGTTTGACCACACGGTCCATGATTTCTACTTGTTCTCCTGCAAGGTTTATGTTTGACTTTGGGCTGGATTCCTTTCCAAATGGGATTATGAGTGACTAATCTGAAAAGATGATAATACATGGTTGTGTAATCCTGTTGTTCTCTAACAAGGCTCAAGTCTGACGGCCACTAGGCCTACTCTATTTGAAATATTACATGGTCCAGTGTATATCGGGTTTAACTTTCCAAGTTTTCTGAATGATATCATGCCTTTCCTAGGCAGAACTTTCAACATAACTCTGTCTACCAACTTGAAGTTTTAATGGTTTACAACTTATTGAACTTGTAACTGATTCTTGACTTGTAGGAAATTTCTGGTTATCTCATGAATGCCTACTAGACTAGTGAGTTGAGCTTTTTCTGAGTTTGGCCCATCAATAGATGGTCTGCGCTTCTTAATGTTTTAAATGTGATACTGGTAATATATACTGCTGAATTCAGCCAGAACTCAAGTTTGTATGCTAGTTGGTCAATTCTAAAATGAATCTTAGATGGTCCAATATGCTAAAGGTTCAATCTCTCTTGTTATCCAATTGGTATCATGCCTATCCAAGGCAATGCTTTTAACTTAATTTGTTCTCCCTCTTGAATCTGGATGGTTTGTTGTTCAGGATACCCAATCCAAATGATGTGTGTTATGTATCAACCTAACTTCTGCCAGTTTCTCGCTGTTGGTGTGATAACTATTGTTGTAGATGAATTTGATTTATGTTAAATGATTAGTCCAACCATTTCTAGTGTCAATCACTCATGCCCTGAGCATACTTTCCTATGTTTGAATTGTTCTCTCGCTTTGACCATCGTTCTGAGGGTGATAGGTGATGTTTACATCTAAATGGGTTTCTGAAGGAAATCCTGAAATGATTGCTTGAATTCCACGGTGAATTCGGTTTCCTTAACAGGAATAACTGAAATGGGTACAATAAACCTTTGTGATTAATTCCACAACGTTCGGTCCTTCGAACTTGGCGTTATCTGAAAGGGATAGAATATATGTAACAATTTGATTCCTTGTGTTTTGTTCCAACGGATGATAAGACATATGTCCTTCTTTGTCTATTGGGTTTGGTCTCTACTACTGAAGTTCGTGATTAATTTGTGATGTCCTTCCTAATTCCTTCATCACATATTTCCAAATATTCTTTATTGTCAAGTCACAAATCCTAAATGCATAAGCGATGTTGTAGGGAAAATTGGTTCTGGAAATTTGTCTCGTGATTGTGAATTTTAGTTAAAATCTTTTTCTGAATAAACGAATTTAGAAAATAAAGCAAATGATTCACTGAGTAATATTTTTCCTGCTGATTCAAAATTTCAGTAGTTATGAAATAGAAAAATGTTTTCAAACATGTTGTGATTAAGACTGCTTACCAAAGTTTGATGTCTATGTATATTTCTCATTGTACAATAGTGTTGCTAAAGATTGACCAAAAAGGATCGTACGTGTTCGAAATAGAAATTTCAGAAATCATTTTTCCACAAGGTATGTGATTTATGTAAACGCATCAACTTTATTTGAAAGTGAAAACACTAACAAGGATAAAATGGTAGAATAGGAAATGTTCGCTTAAATGCATAGATGTCTTTCATTTAGTTCCTGAGGTTGGATAATGCCTATGGTTATCAGGCATAACTACAAACATAGGTATTTAGACTAACTTAAGTCCTGAAATATTTTATCGTTGTAATAGACAAGACGAAGGTATCACTTGATGTTATGTCGATGAATGTCTATTCCGTTTTCCCATGTAGATGAGGAGATATGTTCTGGTTTGATCCCTTTCTTGGTATGAAGGTGAGGTTATCTGAAATTTCTAGAGACATAATGCCTTAGAGGAATCTACATCGATTTTCTTGATTCAACCAATTGTCCTTTGTGAAAACTTACTGCAGGAAAGTTTATGTATGGATGAGGCCATGTTTAAATGAAATGCTCTACAGTCACAATTAGCAGCTTGGTTTATTTCTATTGTGTTGTCCTGCGGACATTTATATTGAGTTCAATCCTGTAGCTTACTCTAGCTAGTACCTTTAAATGATAGAATTTGACAACTAAGTCAGAGATGGTGATTCGGATGGTCTCGCGGTATCTTAGAATTTGTTGTTGAGTTATGAATTCTCTCACTATATACTTCTAGTTCTGTTTAGTAGTTCTGAAATCCTTTCATTGCTTTTATTGTATAGAGGAATCATGCATGTAATTGATATGGAAAGTCTCTCCTAGGGAAGTCAATGGAAAAATCTAACTTAATGGCTAAGTGGGCGACAGGTGGGGTAAGTATACAGGGATAGTTCGGCAAAAGGGATGTTTATGGAAGAGTTCCTTTGTTTACAAAACTTTTAAATGAAGATTGTTATCAACAATCCTTTGAAAAGGTAATTATTTCCTTCATGGCATAATCCTTCCTGAATTTTACATAGGTGATCAGGCTATGTACAATTGAGGACTAATGATGCGATGTTAGATTTTGTCAAAATATCATAACTCTTCTCAAAAGTTTTAGATGGTGTCCAACGCATTATTGTTAAAAATGGTATCCTGATATTTTCTTTCAAATAACATGAAAGTTGCCTCGCGTAATAATAGTAAATACTTGGTGTAATGACAGAAAATCAATTTATAGGATGGTAATAAAATAGCTTACTTCAGAAATTTTTCTGTAAAACAATTTCCCCCTATGATAGTAAAATAGCTTGAATGGTGTATTGGATACGTGGGTGAATCTTGTCGAATGGTAATAGTCTACTAATTCATCAAAAACGAAATCAGCCTAATCCCTGATAAGACAATGCTAAAATGTTGCGAAACGATTGAAGTCTGAGCAATTGGGATAGAAAATGGAGTAAACGAAGGTTATGATTATCACAGAGGTAACAAAGGATAGATATTACATTGGATAGGAAAGTGCTTAATACAACTAGGTTATGTCATCGTACCAACAGTAAGTACAAAAGGAAAGATACAACCATAAAGGGCTCGAACTACGGTTTATATATTGAAACAAAGCTCCTCCTGCTGAAGCATTGTTGTTATCCTTGATGTTGCTAATATCCTGGCAGTTCTCTTTCAACAGCTCACGCTATTCCTTGAGCGATTCAGTCTTGATTCCAAGTTCCTGATTTTCCTTGTTCCTTAGTTCCGGGCAGTCATTCTTGAAATGCCCTAAGTTTCCACATTTGAAGCAACTCCCTGGGGTCTTCTGATTTGTGAGTTTCCTACAGTCTTCAATCCGATGACCCTGCTTCTTGCACACTCTACACGTTTTACTGCAATGACCTCGGTGATGTTGATTACACAGGTTGCAGTAAGGTAACTTTCCAATATACCTTCTCTTTGTGTACGGTTCTGCAGCAAAGGCTCTATTTACTTTTTGTCCCTTGGGTTATTGTTGAGCAGCGTTGCAACCTAGATTGTTGTTCCACCTCCTTTTATTGTCACTATTGTTTCCTGATGTCTCGGCGTGAACTATGAGTTCCTTTGCTTCGATTGCCATTTTGATAGCTTCAGACATGGTATCGGGTTCCCATGCGATGACCAACATACGAATTTCATTTGAGAGTCCCCCGATGTACCTTTCAAGTTTCTTGCTTTCCGGGTCATCCATTGTAGAACCTAGTTGTGTTAATTCATAAAAATGAGTAGTGTACTCGTCAACATCATTTCCTACCATGGTAAAGTTTAGTGTTTCCTGTTCCTTTGCTCGTAATTCATTTCCTACACAAAATGTTATACTCATCATCCTTCTTAGTTTCTCTCAAGAGTGTGAGTAAGCAGCATCAACTCCCACCATCTTAATATGTTTGGTCCACCATTCCTGGGCATGATCCTGAAAAGTGCATGTGGCGAACTTAACCTTGTCTTCCTTACGACAGTCGCCACATTGAAATATTGTTTCTATTTCTTCGAACCATTTAAGAAATTCCTTTGTATTTCTAGTTCCGCTAAGGGAGGGAGGATTGCACCCCATAAATTCCACGTGAGTAAGTTCCTTAGTGAGGGCGGTGGCTATGTTCTTGGTAATGACTTGTCCAACAGCAACTTGCGTCATGCTTGGAGTGGTTTGCTTAAATCTCTCTTCATCAAATCATAAGAGACCATGAGGATATAGTCAATCAAAGTCATCATATTCACAACACATGAATATAATACATGAAAATTTCGGTCTACGTGAACCGATATCACAAATAGCACAACCATTCCTTACATAGTAGAGTCACACTTGATATTTTTGTTTGTACAACAATCAAAAGACAACAAGTTCTTTAGACTATGTCCCACACTTTCTGTGGCTGGGATAATAGTAAAAACTAGTGAGGATATAAGTCTCGTCTAGGGACTTCCTGGTGTCCCTCTGTGTGAAATCAGGTTTGTGGCATCATGAGGTCGAGATAGTCCTGAAGTGGTGTCTGAAGTTGTGCATCTATCAAATCTTAGATAATGTAGGTTCTGAACCATTCCTGAAGAATCTGCGGATGTTCCTGTTGAGTCCGTGATATTGGTATTATCTACTATGTGTTATCTAGTTCATGGCAAGTGCGAATGGAAAAGGAAAATGAGAATGATGGTACTAGTGAATGGAATACTACCCTCTTTCGCGCTACCTCGCGACATCTAAGAGGTCAAACTGAAGTACGCACTGTGGGACGACCAATAGTGTAATAAGTAACTGACGGTGGTGATAGTACCTGAATAGTGGGTGCTCTACTAGTGAAGGAAAGAAAACACACTATCTCCCTTGAAATAAGCAATCTAATATGACCATTAAGATTAAGTCTGAATACTCTACCAAAAGGCATTCTATGTATGGGCTAAATGATAGGAAAACCCTGTTCCTATGGCAAATCAATAGTGCTAATGGTGGTGTAAGTGCAACTGGTGGTATAATGGTAGTGGAAGATGACAAGGCATCTTCAATGTCGGAATCCGATAAAAGGATGTCAGGGTGAGTATCTGAAGACATGTCACTTGTGAACCAGGTCAATCAAATGATATATATATATATATATATATATATATATATATATATATATATATATATATATATATATATATATATATATATACACACACACACACGAATATAAGTATAAATAACTCGCACAGGGTATGCATGAAACAACATGTATCATGATTATGCACTTATGATGAAATGATGAGATGCTATGCTGATGTGGTTATAGTCTAGGGTCCAAGATACATCCTAGTTCGCTATAACCTTAGCTCTGATGCCAATCTGTCACACCCCCAATTTACCTGACTTGCAGCGGAATGGAATACCTGGGGGTGTCTGTCATAGCATCACAGTTACAGTTACATTGAACGACCTAAAGTGTCGTTTGGAAAATACTTCATTTGATCATTGAAATAATCCAGAGTTTACAATATGAGGTCCCCAAAATATGTTGCAAGTTTATGAAAAACAAGTCATACTAGATCAAACGTTTACATAAGTGCATGAAATAATGGTGAGACGCGTCGACCCTGCGACTCCATGAAGGTCCAAATGCATGTCACATGAGCTACCTTAATAACCTGAAATACATTGCTAAAACGTCAACACGAATGTTGGTGAATTCCATAGGTTTATAAAATGTAATGTTGTACGGCCACCACAAGTATAAGTGCATGACAAAAGTCACGTAAAATAGTACAATAGACCTTAAGCTCATGACCCCGAAGCTATGACTGATGAAATTATATGCCCCTCCCGAATGTTTTACCGGAACACTCCCAAAATGTCAAAATGAAATGCATCCGCTTACTGTTGGTAATAACTACCACGGATGGAGGCGTCACCCTCGATAGATCTATCCACTCACTCTCGCTTACCGGCAAATTAACGGTTCATGATAATAAATAGGGGACTTTAACAGGTTGGTAAGCCAACTTAAGCAATGTACATATGTTTTGGTACTTGGGCTCGTACTAAAATAATTGATGCAATGTATCCCCCCCCCCCCCCCCCCCCGTGGGATTTGAAATCAAAATGTTGAATTGAAAACGGGGCTATGAAAACTCACCTGATATGATGGTACCATGAACATGTAATGAGCTGAAAAACAAGGCGCGCACACTAGCCGCAACCTAATATGAATGATGAACGATCTACTTTAGATCATGAAATGATGTTATGAATGTCCATGCACATGTTTTGTATACCACTCTACTCTTTGGAAAATACTTGTTGTTATAAAAAATATACATTTTCCAAGACTTAGGAAAATATGGCTACTAGAAAAATAAAACTAGTTGAAATGTATATATATATATATATATATATATATATATATATATATATATATATATATATATATATATATATATATATATATATATATATATATATATATATATATATATATATATATATATATATATATATATATATCGTATGTATCAATGTTAGTGTTGAAATCCTCGGTTTGAAATCCTTGATATAACGCCTTGTAGTGATAAAAATATACTTGTAATCACTAATACTTCCTTAGTTATGAATTTGGGTACTTGGTATTATTTCTAGAAATCTAGAGTTACTACGTAGTATTAGTATTATTTTTGGTCTAAAAGCTGTCAAAACAATATGAGTTTTGCCGATATTGAAACGTGAATATCTTTGTCGTTATAAGCCCATGTTACTTGTTCTTTATATCCACGGTTACGTCTTAGTATGTAGTAATATATTATGGAAAGCTTGGCTCCTCCGGGTTACGTCTAAAGCCACTTTTTGTCTGACGAAAAACGTCCAACAGCATGTAATTTTCAGAAAAATACTTTTCGTCAACAAACTTGCAAAAATCATAACTTCTTCGTTATAAACTCTTTTTAATCCGTTCTTTCGCCTACGGATTCGTTTTTGAAAGTATTTTCTAAAAATTTTGCCAAAGTTTCCTTTGTGTTTACTGATTTTCCTGGATTTACCAAAATGGGACAGTAGGTATTTTTACTTGTTACAAACCCACTTTTCATGTTCAAAATTAGTTTCTACTTCAACCAAATCTCTTGCAAACACCACAAAGCTATACTAATCCTACCATACACCTTCTTAGGGTGCCATGGGTTCCTAATCACTAGTAATCATGTTAATTTAACAAAGGAACACCTAAATCAAAATCTAGGGTTTGTATGTTCAAAAAGTCTACAAAAATAAAGTGGTATAGCTAGCTTGTGCATGAAATTAAGCATGAAAACCATAAGATACAAGTGTTAATTAGATGAAAACATGAAAATAAATTTGATAACTCACTTTGAAATAATAGGTGATTAGATGGTGAGAAACCTTGTGTTATTTGTGTTTTTGTTGTAAGATTCTTGATTAGGAAGGTAAAATGAATAACTTCTATGCTTTGATCTTTGAAAAATAATGGATTGATCATGGAGTTTGGTGTTGGTCGTGGCTTATGAGATGGAAAGGATGAAGATAAGAGCTTTTGATTCTTAAAATTATGTATGTTATGTTTTGGTGGTTTTTGGTAGATATTTATCTAATTTCAATGGCATACTTGTAATTATATGGTCAATGTGAAGACTAATGGGGGGGGGGGGGGGTTGCACATGTTAGTTAAATGTGTGTGGGAAGCTTGGTAATCTAGTTCACGGAGTCGGTTTTGGTTCCGTTAATCGCAAAACGTAAAGTTTTAAACCGCGAAACGTAAATTCGGGCATCGTAAAAATATGAAACTTGAAAGAATGACTAAACTTGTCAAAATACTCCATAATAAAATAAAAATGAATGGTAAGTTCCATCGGGTTGCTTGAACGTTGTTAAAACTGGAAACGCGGGTTAAAAACGCGTAATTCGCTGAACTGGAAAAAGTAAAATTCCAAAATACTGGGTAAATGAATGTAATAACTTTTATGATGATATAAGGGATATAAAAATATGTCGGGACCATTGTGGGAATATTTAGATATATTCGTCGTGTATATAAACCAGGTGTTAACGTTTATTTATAAATAATTATAAGAAAAACGTTAAATGTATCAAATATGTAAATTTGAAAATCCTAAGAGTGGTATAACATGTAAATGACCTACTGATGATATGCAGACTGTCTCTAGTCCGTATGAAATGTCTTTACTGATAATGCATGAATTTGCACCTGAACCAATACGGTTACGCGAATTTAAATACCCGTAAACTAAATTTACGATGAAATGAATAATGCACGTGAATGATAAAATCTTTTCCGGCAATGAATAGTGTTCAGTGAATAGTAAAATTTCTGAATGCTTCTCTGAATGTCAAATTGACACCAAATATGATGAATAGTAAAACGATGAATAGTGTTTTGATGAATAGTGTTTGATGAATAGTATTTTTCCAAAGTTTGGGAAATGACCTGAAATGGTGAGTTGTGATAGTTAGGGTTAGGGTTTACGGTGATGGAGGATGGATGAAATGAAGAAAAGGGTATAGGATAACTTTATATACGGGCAAAATAGTCATTTAATAGGATTAACGGGATTTGATGAGATATAACGGGGTGTTGACTAACGGAAAACGGGTCAAGGGACGCAATCGGCCTAAAAAACTTGAGGAGGGACGCACAGAGACATTTTTGCAAACTTAGGGTGCATGACGATGTTTTCTAGAAAGTTTAAGGACCAACAGTGTATTTTTGTCTTTCCATTTTTTCTAAAAAAAACTATAAATTGTCAACTTACATAACACAATCTTACAAATATTTAATTATCTTTCAATGAGTAACACTTTCATATAGATGAGAGATCAATATAGAAATAGTATTTGCCATAAAACCAATGAATCAATCATAGACACTCATTTTTTTTTCTAAATTAATAAAAAAAAAATCATTTTTTTAACAACATATCTTGCAAACGGTAAATTTTCAAGCTACAAAAAAAAAAAAAAAAAAAAAAAATACCATCGCGACGACAATTAAATTATCTTTTTATAGATATGCATTGTTATATACTTTCGACGAACTTTTTTCTTCGACGATTTTTTTTTTAAATTTCCCCCCAGAAAAATTATATATGATTCGTAAAAATCACATATGATTTGATTTTTACAAATTATGATTCTTACGAATCATATGTGATTTGTAAAAATCATATATGATTCGTAAAAATCACATATGATTTTTCTGGGCGGAAATTTTGAAAAAAAAAAATTCGTCGAAAGAATATAACAATGCATGTCTATAGAAAGATAATTTAATTCTCGTCGCGATGGTATTTTTTTTTCGCGTAACGATTTACGGTTTGCGAGATATTTAATTTTTTAAAAAAATGGTGAAAGTTTATTTTTTTATTTTGATAAAAAAAAAATGAGTGGTTAGAAATACTTCATTGGTTCTATGATAAAATATGAGTTATATATTATTCTTTTGACCACTTTCATGTGCTTTTGATAAAAAAAAAATTTTGGTGCAATATTTTGTTTGATATATCACATGCGATATAAAACTAATTAGTAAGTTCGAACACTCAACATGCTGTTTTAAAATAGGCATAAGTTTTTGTGTAAAACTCTAAATGATTCATCGTATTTGGCATTGAAATATATATATTTAGCTTTCCAACCGTATATCACACACAATTTTTAAACCTACAAATCAATACAGTTTATTGATAAATGTTGAAAAAAATAGACAAAAAAATGATAATAAACTCGCTTGATGTATTACATGTGATATAACACTAATATGTAAGTTCAAACACACAGCATGATGTCGTATAATGAGCATAAGATTTCTATAGAACTTTCAAAAGATTCATCATTTTTTACATTGAAAAGCACACATCCTTAGTTTTCCAACTATATATGACACATAATATTTAAGCCTTTATATCAATACAGTTTATTCATAGAACTAAAGATGTCTATAAATACAGTTTATTCCTTAGTTTTCCAACCATAAATAACTTTGAAACTTTATTACCTTAAGACAAATTTCACGCAAATTTAGTGCCATCTTTGTATAATAACCCCAAAAAAAATCTAATGAGCCTCTGAAACAAAATATTTGGTTTGATGTGTTGATTAAAACCATTAAATCAAACCAAAAAATTTAATTTATTCTATGTTGATATAAATAATTGACTAAAAACGTTATTCATATCTTTCGAGTTCTCTATGTTTTGATAATCACAAAACGAAAACTCGTCAAACCAAAGATCATGATGTAAACAAGTATTTAGTAGTAAATAATCACTTTCACCATATAATCACTTAAGGTATGAATAAACATTGTGTTTAATGCATTATAAGATCAAAGGGGTATTTAATCAATCACTACAAAGTTTATTTTAATATATAAACTTATTATATATTTTTGAAAAACACTTTTGGTAATAAAGAAACTTTTTTTAATCATACTTAATATATGAATTCAAAATTTTAACCAAAATCAGTTAGTTTTTCACCAAATAAACTTTCCCCACTAAAAGACAACTTTTGGCCGTTACAGCTGGGCGGCCCCCTTAATTATAAAGGGCGGTCCCCTTAATTTTAAGGGGGCCGACCATGATTTAAGGGGACCGGCACGCTCCAGTTGACAGAATTTGTTGCCTATAAATACCACCTTAAATCTGGAATTTTTCTCACCTTTTTACACTAAAAACTTTCTGATTCAAACCTCCATTTCCATCTTAAAAATCCTTTGATCATATAATTCTTAAGCCTTTGTTTCCAAGTGATCCAAAGCCTCATTCATTCAAGTGCAAAGAGAAGAGTACTTCTATTTATCAAGACCAGGAGTATTACAACTTAATATTGATTGATGCTAAACAATCAACCTAAATTGACCAAGTACAAGGTCAAACTACCTAGACCAATGCTCCGGGTAATATAAGGTATCACCAGGTCGTTAAATCCCGATAAGGTGTGAATTGTAACTGAGCGTGCTTTGTGATCGGGTGATTATTCACAGAAAAGGGTTTTTATGAGAATTATTTGGAAATGATTAACATGAATAGCTTAGGAAAGCTATGTGATTAATTACTGGAACATAGATTGAGAAGAGATTACCTAAAACCTAAAAACCGTACGTTTGCTGAAAACGTGAACAGACGTATGTGAAATAAAAGTGAATGAGGTGATCTGAAAAGGCTACTGGTATGAAAATGATATTTTTACAATCCTAATGATTAAAGAAAATTTTTGGAAATTTAAAATTAATTTTTACACTATTTTTATATTTATTATTAATTAATTGCTAATTTCTTATTAAATTTTAATTAACTAAATTAACCTAAAATACAAATAAATATGAAATTAACTTAGAAAAATAAAATTTAAACTTAGAAAAATCTAAAATACTATAAAACTAATTTTAGAAATGAAAATATATTTTTAAGACTTTTTAATTAATTATTACTAATTATTAACTAATTATTAATTACTTTTTAATTATTTAAACTATCCTAAATTCTAATTAATTATTAAATTACACTAGAAAATTGAAAATAAAATTTGTAAAAATTAAAAATAACTAAAAACTAATTTTAAAATTTAATTTATATTTTTCTGATTTTCTAATTAATTATTATTAATTATTAACTATTTAATAATTACTAAAAACTAATTTAAATTAAGAAAAATACTAAATGATGCAAGAAAAATCTAAAAAAAAATAAAAAAATTATTTTTATATACCAGAAGCCTAGGAAAATTATAAAAATGGAATTAGCTTATAAATAAGCTGAGATAATAAGCCAATGGGCTTAAATAGAAGCTATAACTTCTATTAAGTTGGACTTTTTTGGATTTTTCTTTTTGAAAACTACTTAAATACTTAAAATATGAAACTTTGTAAAGGGACTTGGCTATAAGCTCAGAAATAAGCACTCCAAGTGCTTATTGCTTGGACAGTTGACTTTGGTCAACTGTCAAAGCTATAAGCTTTGAAATAAGCTTTCAGCTGAGACCAGTGGTGGTTTGAGATGCAAACAAGTTTAGTACAATTGAAATAAGCCAAAAGACACAAATATACACACTGATAAGCTTCAAATAAGCAAATCACAAAAACCGAGTCTGAAACAGGTTCAAATGGGCAACTTACAGGTCATGTGGGGTCCACTAGAGACTCTGGAAGCCCAAGCAAAGTAATAAGCCAAGAAGCTGGGGTGAAAAGCTATCTAAAAAGCTAGGGTACACCCTCTGGGTCCCACAGATGAGGTCAGGGGGAGGGTTGAAAGTTGTGTGCAAAAACTGATAACTCTGCTTTACTCAGATGATGTCCAAACTACAAGGCACTTGCAGCCCTACTAAATGGCTTCTACACTACAAAATAAGCTCAGGGTATTAAAGCCTGGCTTATTGGCTTTCCATTAAGCTAAAAATCTAGGTCTGGGCCCACTGAGTAGGCCTGTGGGGTGCACTCAATGTGGGTGAGTGAAACTGAGTTTGTGCACAGGGCAAGGGTCTTGCCCTGCAGGTATGTTTGGAGGGCAAAAAGGTCCACAAGAAAAATTCCCAAAATTATAACAAATGCAAGTAATCCAAGTTCAGCTGGTAGATAATACCCCCAACAAGTTTCAAAGTCTAACTCCAAATACAAAAATCTAGATAATTCATGCCATATTTGAGATTTCTGCACAATGCAACTTTTGACTTTTTCAAAAAACTTGAGTATTTGACTTTTATGAACTATGGTTGCTTCAAATTGACTGAGAATGTTATATTAAGCTATAAGATGACCAATTTAAGCTACAACAAAGACTTATGAATAGATTTGATGTGTTTTAGATCTAAATGTCACCACAGTTAACTGTGGTGATGATTTTCCTTGTGATTTTGACTTTTAGGGTTTTGACAACAACTAACTTGACTTATTTTGTGTTCTAAGGTCCTGAGTATGGTGTACAAACAATAATTGAGCAATGAGGCTCAATGCATCAGTCAATACAAACAATTCCAAACGCCCCTTTTAACCACAGTTAACAAACAAACTTAGTACCAATTGTTCCAAACCACAAATCAATGATCACAAAGTACCTATTAAGCAATAAACAGACAAAATATACACAAATGAACTACTATTATTACTTTTACACTACAATGATGAAAATCAAAATGAGATTCTTACAAAGCCTTCCAAGCAAATTTCAAAGTACCATGAACCATACACCAATCCTAATGGTTCCCATGAACCTCTAAACCACAGCCATCCATTATACACTGTGCTCCTTGCTTGTCTTCTTCCCTTACACAATTTTTTTATTTTATTTTTATTTTTCTATTATTTTTGCTATTTTTCTTAAACTTAGGTAAAAACCATTCCACAACTTGAAAACTTATTTAAAACAGATACATGAGGGTTTATATGAGTGAGCAAACAGTTATATATCACTAATAATCCTTAAGCAAGAGATTGGAATTTCTAAATAAACTTAAAAATTACAAACTGTGAATAAACTTGAAGCAACTTTTTCATTAACTTTAAAAAGATTACAAATGATAAAATTCAACCTTACACTAACTAAGATACAATAATAATACACACTGGGGCTCATAAGAGCTTACATATATATAACGATCCAAAATTAGGTCCTATCTTCTCCCACATGGGTTCTTTTGATTTTTTAAAGTCCCAGTGGTATCCTTGTTGACCAGAGACTAAATCCCCACTCTTAATTTGCAATTTGCTCCATCCTAGCCGTTGATTGGATTTTCCTGCCAAAAAACATACGCACCAAAATTAGTGGTTTTGGTAGAGTCATTTATTGTGGTGGTGGTGGGGGTAGGTTTGTTTGGCGAATACATTTATTGTGGGGGGCTAAGGAGGAGGGGGAAGCATGTGGGAGAGACAATGTCTCCCTGGTTTTGCGTTGGTATGTTGGGGGGAAGAAGGAGGGTCAAAGGTTGTTTGACCGGGGTGGTTTTTATAAAAATAGGAGATGGGCCTGGGTGGATTGGGCTTTGGTTTTGGTTTGGTGGATTGGGGTTTGGTTTGTATAATAAAAAGGGCCCGGTTGGTTTTTAGTTATCACAAGGACCATTTTTGCAATTTTACCAAACCTGAGGGACTGAAAATGTAGTTTCTCCGATTTGCTTATAAGGACCAATATTGCCACAATTCCAAAGTCCAAGAACCAAATTCTCATTTTTCCATTTTTTTCAAAATTCCCAGGGACCTATTTTGCCATTTTTGAAAGTACAGGGACCTAAACTGTAATTTTGGAAATTTATGACCCAAGTATGATATTTTGTGATGTTTGACTTTCAAAAGCTTGGGTTGACTTTTCCTTTCAAAATAAATGCATAGGGACTATTTTTGACAAGTTTTGAAACTTGGGGGACTGAAACTGCCAATATTACAAACTTTGATCGTTTTTCATTTGTTTTTGCTCATTTTACTTTTAAAACATATAAAACACAATTCTTGGGATAATTTAAGTATTTTGATAACTTTTTGATTGTTTTTGTATGTTTTGGCAGTTTAAATACGACAAAAATGATGAGTGTTTGAGCACTCATCAAGTATCATCTTGCTATCTAAGTTGTTTGATCATTTCATCTTGTATATCATTCATTCTTTGGTGAATATAGTGTATACATTGGTTAGCTAGATTTAGATATAGGATCTAGATTTATTGAAGGTGTGAAGTAGTACTAGAAGTGAAGAAGTAGAGGTGGATAGGATTAGTGATAGAAGAAATAAGAAGTGGTAGTATATTGAAGTAGAGATAGTTGTGAAGACAAAGAAGTTGAAGCCTTGAAGTTGAGAATACCTTGAAGCCTAGAAGTTGTGAAGTAGTATATATCTTGGAGTAGTGGATAGAACTAAGTAGTGAAGGTGTGAAAAAACAAGTGGCGTGAGGAAGGAGAGTTAGGAAGTAGAAAGGTGTGAAGAAGATAGGTGTGAAGTAGAAAGGTGTGAAGAAGAATTGGTGTGAAGAAGTTATGATTGAGTTGTGACAAAGTTGTGGTGTGTAATTTGGTGTGTAAGGTTTTCTCCGCCATAAGGGAGGTTTTTGATCTAGTGGAGAAAACTCTCGAGTAGGTGACTCGGGAGTGGAGTAGGGCAAGGAAGGTGTCCTTGTAGCCGAACCACTATAAATCCTTTGTCTCTCGGTTTGATCTTTCCATCTCTCACTCTTTGATTATTTACTTGTTAGCATTTCATACATAATTATAATTGCTTGTGTTATGCATATATTGATTTCACATAAAGATCAAACTAGGATTCATTCACAACATTAATTTTACAAAAACAAACCAAGTACATAAACTTTTATTAAAACACATATACATATATATGCTTATATATGATATATATGAAATTGTAAATTCTTTCCCAACATTATATGTAAGTAGTGTTTATACGAAAACCGTAAATAAACTAGTATCTATATTTTTGCATTAAAAAGTTTTGAAATTTACATCTATTCTTTAGAAGCAAACTTTTATAAAATAAATAAAATGAAAAAGACGTAAAACTATTCAAACCCCCCCCCCCCCCCCTTCTAGTTTTCCACAATTGGTATCAGAGCCACGTCTAGCAAGATTTTTAAAATATATTGTATTTTAAAACTTGTAACGATCTATGGAATTTGAAAAATATCTAGAAGGGGAATTTACGCAAAAATCACAATTATTTGAAAATGATCATTTTCTTGAATGGAAAAATAAATTTGAAAATTATGTGAAATCACTAGATCTTGATCTTTGGCATATCATTTCAATCGGTGATCTTAAACCAACCGAAATGGATTTTGAAAATCAATATAATAATCTTCAAACAAAGATTGATAAAAATACTAAAGCTAAATTACTTATTTTCAAAACTCTACCAAGAGTTAAATATGAAAGATTATTCTTTTGTGAAACGGAAAATGATATTTGGAAATGTCTTTTAAAGTTTCACCAAGAGAAATGTAAAACCAAAGATGATAAACTTGATGTTGCACAAGAATTAGTCACTCTAGAAAATTTAATAGATAAATATTTAGTTGAAATAAACACATGTACTACTAGTTCAAATGTGATCATTGAAGGTAGCAATAACGAAGAAGATGATGAAAATATGGCTTGTGAGAATATTCAAACATATGTGAATACAAGTATTGATGGCAAGGACTACATGCTTCAAGATCTAAGCGAAACTACAAAGAAAACATGAAGCGACATGGACGTTGTAATTGATCACCGTATAGCATGTGAAGAATGTACAACTACAAATAAGGTACAATCTGAAACTAAACATTTTTGCTATGATCAATTTATATTAGAATTTTTAAAATTGGAAAACAACTTCAAACATTTTTGCAACATTGACTCAAAAATAATTCTTAAAAATAAATCTTCAATATCCATTGAAAACAATTTTGAAAAGGAAATAATTTTAGAAGATAAAATGTCTAGACTTGAAAGTAATATTGAAATTGATTTTAAATGTAAATATTGTCAAGACTACAAATATAAAATTAAAATGGAAAATGAAAAAGCAAAAATATTAGCCAAATTTGAAAATAGCTGTAGATCTTTAAAATATTTACTCAACATTCAAAAATCATTTTATGATAAACCGGTTTAGGATTTACTGCAAATGATTCTTTAACAAATATATCAAAACAAATAAAATTTGTTAAATATATTGGAGAAATTTAGAATTAATATTATTCACATTCATTGTTTACTACTCTAGTCAAGAGAGTCATTGTTTGTTAGTTAAAACAAACTATTGATGAATTCTTGTACTTCTCGGCGACATCCTCATCATGTGCATTCAAATGCAATGGATGTTCTCAACTAACCATCTCGGACCCATGTGAATCTGGGTACCAAGCTCTTTGTCATGTTTAGGTAATTAACAAAGGAAGGGAATACTACTTTTTGGATTGCTCTCTTCGCCTTCGTTCATTTGATGACTATTGGTTCCACACACGATTTGCTTATGATTTTGTTGCGGTCATTTATTGTTTTGGCGGTTTGTTCTTTACTTTTGGAGCATTGATTTTATGGTGTGTTCGTTACTATCTCAAGACGAAGGATTCTTGTATTACCATTCTTGATCTACACAGCTTGTGATGATTGTTGTGATCGATTAAGTATTTCGGATCAAGCTTCCTTGATCTTTATTGCGTTGGGATTTTACTTTGCTACTTCGACATGCTTTGGGCAAACTTTATAGATGTCTTCTATTACTCTCATGACCACTCTTAAAGAAAAGCTAGACCTGAGGTAAGTTTTCTTTTCAAAAACTTGTCAATATTACATTATATTAGAGTATGCTTTAATTAGTATATTAATATGATTTAATTTATAAGTTGCCATGCTTTTAGATCATTAATACTAATATATGTATATATGATATTAGGCTAGTTAACCCTCTTGTTGTTAAGTCTATTATCATTTTTCTTATTCTTCATTTATATTGAAAATCATCTATGATCTATAGTAGAATACTTACCATTTAAGCTATGTGACCTTACTAGTTGCATTAATAGATGTGCTATAATTAAAACTTGTTAGTAAATTAATATTATGATGTGTTTAGTATACATATATATATATATACATATGTCTATCTTGTATCCATAGATGATTTACTTTATCCCTCTCTATCACATTGCATTTAGATCGTTAAAATCTACCATCTCTCTTCCATATCATTAGTTGCTATTAGAGATGATTATATGTGACAATGGGCTTAATTGATTCTCTTGAGTATGATAAGTTTCTATTTCAAATCCTTCACTTGCAATTTCTTGTTATCAAAATTAAAATGTCATGTTTAAAACCTTTCTCTTTGAATAATAATATTTCAAATATCTATATCATTTTTCTTCAAACAACATGTTTAACTATAAGCTACCATAACTTTATTTTAATCAAAATCAAGATTGAAATTTTTTTTAACATGTTATGAAGCAAAACTCAATCTATTTCATTCCCGTGCACACTTAAAACTATTTTCAAAGCATTGTTGAATAAAACTAAAAACGTTTTATTAAAGACATATTTGATCATCTCACATGTGTCATACACTTCTATGGAAATGACATTCACAATTTAATCAAATCATTTCTTGAGAATCATGGTTTGCCCATATGGATCTTGTTTGTAACAAGTCTTGAAGTCCATATAATCATATCTTCCTACTTGTTACTTGTAAGCACTCTTCAATATGTTTTCACTAGCCTACATATTATCATTTTAATATAGTTGCATATTTAACTAGTTTGCTTTATTGCTTCCTTGGTTGCCTATCTTAATTGATCAATTAGTAGAGTGCTTGAATATTAGAAAATAATTTGTCTACTTTACTTATTTCTATAACACTCTCTACATTCATGAATAGTATGCCCTATATTGCCTCAAAATGTTGAACTTACTTGAATCCAAATCCAAAAACACAACCTTTTTGAAAATTTTCTGCCAAAAACCCATTTATGGCATTCTGGGAATCACCAGATGGGCGGCCCCCTTAATTATATAAGGCGGGCCCTTTAATTTTAAGGGGACCGGCCATCTGATGGTCGGGGATACTGTTTTCTTTATCACTTTTTGACCCATTTCACCCTATACTTCCCAAAATTCACAAACATATTTTGTCCCATACTATCTCTCAAAATTTACCTTCCTAAACCACATTTCTCATACACTATAAATACCCTCTTCCCATCATTAATGCCATCACACCCAAACATGTCATCTCCCAACAACCAAAAACCCAAGATTTCAAGAACCGCAAGGATCTCCGTCAAACCCGTTTGGAGGAGAAAACTTGATTCTTGTCATTACTCAAATGATGTTGTTCCTAGTCATCCAACAACCAAACCTTAAACCCACACTAATGACTCATCTCACAACCTATCATCCACTCATGCCCTCATTAATGCTTCTTCTTATGATGAGCATGCTCAATCCCAAAATAACAATCCCAATCTCTCAATCAATACTTCACATGTTGCTCATTCAACAAAAACACCACCCACTCATGAAGAGCCTCTTCCACCCATATCATGTTTTCATGACTACCCAAGTTCAACCATGTCTCCACCACCAAGAGTACCACCACCACATCCTACAACTTCACATGTCATTCCTATGTTGCATGTTCAAACTTTCACCCAAGACAACTATCATGTTCCACCATCATCACCTTCCTCCGAACACTTGAAGTTCGTTGAGGAGCTAAAAGAGGCTCATGAGCTTAGTGCTGCTCAACGCAATTTGGATCCATCTCAATCAAGCTCACCATCATCACCACACAACATTAACCAAATTGAGAAGCATGTTAACAATTGCCCTTGTTGCATCTTCCTCCAACAACAAACCATTGCATTGAATGAGCACTTTACTTGGATTGAGTATCTTCTTACTAGATCTCAACAAACACCATCACTTGAACAACATCAAAACCCTCAATCAACAAACCCAACTTCAAATCCACCACCTCCAAGCTCCACATCTCCAAACTCACCAACATCCATGCAACTAAAAGTTTACCTCCATTAAACCACCAAGCATTTTATATGCTTATGTTTCTCATTTTCAAATAAAACACCTCAACCATTTTGGGATGCAAGAAAGTTTGGTGACACTCTTTGTTGGCACAATAGGATATTCTACTTAGTTTAGAATTCTATCATTATGGCTTATGTAACAATGATTATGGGTTGACATAATCATTTTCTATTAATGAATGCTTATTATTAGTTGTTATTATGCTATATGTATTTGCTTGTGCCATGCTTGTACCTCTAATATTTTTCTTGCAAGAATTCCTTAACTCGAACCCTTGGTGCCCTCAAACGAGGGGGAGCATACATCAAGGGGAGCTTTCATCTTTACGGCTTAAACCTTTTTGATTCTACAAAAAGTGGGAGAAGTGAATATAAACTCACTAAATACTTGTCTAAAAATAAATTTTTGGATTTAATGAGTTTAGGTTTTGTAATCATCATAAAGGGGGAGATTGTTGATATAAATAATTGACTAAAAACGTTATTCATATCTTTCGAGTTCTCTATGTTTTGATAATCACAAAACGAAAACTCGTCAAACCAAAGATCATGATGTAAACAAGTATTTAGTAGTAAATAATCACTTTCACCATATAATCACTTAAGGTATGAATAAACATTGTGTTTAATGCATTATAAGATCAAAGGGGTATTTAATCAACCACTACAAAGTTTATTTTAATATATAAACTTATTATATATTTTTGAAAAACACTTTTGGTAATAAAGAAACTTTTTTTAATCATACTTAATATATGAATTCAAAATTTTAACCAAAATCAGTTAGTTTTTCACCAAATAAACTTTCCCCACTAAAAGACAAAACTTTTGGCCGTTACAGCTGGGCGGCCCCCTTAATTTTAAGGGGGCCGACCATGATTTAAGGGGACCGGCATGTTCCAATTGTCAGAATTTGTTGCTTATAAATACCACCTTAAATCTAAAAATTTTCTCACCTTTTTGCACTAAAAACTTTCTGATTCAAACCTCCATTTCTATCTTAAAAATCCTTTGATCATATAATTCATAAGCCTTTGTTTTCAAGTGATCCAAAGCCTCATTCATTCAAGTGCAAAGAGAAGAATACTTCTATTTATCAAGACTAGGAGTATTACAACTTAGTATCATCTTGCTATCTAAGTTGTTTGATCATTTCATCTTGTATATCATTCATTCTTTGGTGAATATAGTGTATACATTGGTTAGCTAGATTTAGATATAAGATCTAGATTTATTGAAGGTGTGAAGTAGTACTAGAAGTGAAGAAGTAGAGGTGGATATGATTAGTGATAGAAGAAATAAGAAGTGGTAGTATATTGAAGTAGAGATAGTTATGAAGACAAAGAAGTTGAAGCCTTGAAGTTGAGAAGACCTTGAAGCCTAGAAGTTGTGAAGTAGTATATATCTTGGAGTAGTGGATAGAACTAAGTAGTGAAGGTGTGAAGAAACAAGTGGCGTGAAGAAGGAGAGTTAGGAAGTAGAAAGGTGTGAAGAAGATAGGTGTGAAGTAGAAAGGTGTGAAGAAGAATTGGTGTGAAGAAGTTGTGATTGAGTTGTGACAAAGTTGTGGTGTGTAATTTGGTGTGTAAGGTTTTCTACGCCATAAGGGAGGTTTTTGATCTAGTGAAGAAAACTCTCGAGTAGGTGACTCGGGGAGTGGAGTAGGGCAAGGAAGGTGTCCTTGTAGCCGAACCACTATAAATCCTTTGTCTCTCGGTTTGATCTTTCCATCTCTCACTCTTTGATTATTTACTTGTTAGCATTTCATACATAATTATAATTGCTTGTGTTGTGCATATATTGATTTCACATAAAGATCAAACTAGGATTCATTCACAACATTAATTTTATAAAAACAAACCAAGTACATAAACTTTTATTAAAACACATATACATATATATGCTTATATATGATATATGAAATTGTAAATTCTTTCCCAACATTATATATAAGTAGTGTTTATACGAAAACCGTAAATAAACTAGTATCTATATTTTTGCATTAAAAAGTTTTGAAATTTACATCTATTCTTTAGAAGCAAATTTTTATAAAATAAATAAAACGAAAAAGACGTAAAACTATTCAACCCCCCCCCCCCCCTTCTAGTTTTCCACATTCTAGAATAAGCACTTAAATAAGCAAATACCATCGTGCTTATTAAAAACTCGTTATAAGGCCGGAGGTAGTAAGCATCCATCCACGCGTCATATTACTAGGTGGGAGGTGGCACACTATCAACGCATTATTCTTTGTTACACCAATCCTTCGACAACCAAGTTGTGTGGAAAGAAAAATATTTTTTGTGTCACTACGCCAATTTGGACTTCTTGCGACGGGGGATTTATAGTGTCC
Source organism: Artemisia argyi (assembly GCA_030686995.1). NCBI lineage: Eukaryota > Viridiplantae > Streptophyta > Magnoliopsida > Asterales > Asteraceae > Artemisia > Artemisia argyi. Next base: position 46,977,808 of record CM060681.1, on the reverse strand, counting down.
GCCGACAAAAAACTCACTTTCTTGGCCCCGTCTTTGACCAATGACGCCGCTAAAGGTTCGCTATACGACAAAACGAGTCCATATTAAATCTTTGACTTTGACTATAACTTATAATGATGACAGTGTAGTCGCTACAAGTTTGGCGAAGGTCAACATTTATTTCCCGGTCAATATTTAATTTCTAGCCGAGGTGAAACGCCAATCCTCTAGCGACATGTGATCGCTAAAAGTCTTCGCTATAGGTTTGAGTTATTTTTTATTGTTTTAAAAAATTTTAAATTAATTATTTGATAAAGAATTGAATGCAATGGATATCACGTTCGGTTCGGAATAAGCATCATGAAGTACTTAATTGGATCCTAAAGATAACTTAGCTCATTTAATGGAATACACAATCTCATTTCTTCAAGATTCTTCACGAGAGTGATCTTACCCTGCACTATTAGTTTACGACCAGAAGTTATACGACGGTTAATGGTGAAAAGCATCGTGAAGTACTAAGTTGGATCCTAAAGATAATTCAACTCCTTTGTTGGACTACACAATCTCATTCTTTAAAAATTCCTCAAGAGAACGATCTTGCCCTACACCATTGGTTTACAATTAGAAGGTATACGACGGTTAATGGCGAAGAGGCATCATGAAGTACTTAAGTTGGATCTTAAAGATAACTCAACTCCTTTGTGTACTACACAATCTCATTTCTTTAAAAAAAATTCATGAGGGCGAACTTACCCTACACCATTGGCATGTTTACGACCAGAAGGTACGAGACGGTTAATGGTGAAGAAGCTACGATTAATGATGAGGTCAAAATTCATACAAATTTCGTTGAACCGCTAGATATATATTATCAACCAAATTGACCCCTTTATCATTGTATGAGTCAAACTTGAGACTTGCAAGTTTAGCATTTTGTTAAAAATATTATGCCATATATCATTTATCTCAATTCTCATTTAAATATTATTGTACATTATTGTGTTAACCACTACGGGGGTTTGGTGGTGGGTTTGATAATGAAAATGTATGATAATGTGGCGCTGATATGAAGCAAATGAGTTTAGTCATAATTACATCTAATCTTAGAATCATAAGCTCTTTTCTCTCATTGAATCCTAAGTTGGTTTCTCTCATTCAATCCTAATACTCCATTCGTCATAAAATAATTGTCCACCAACAAAAAACATACAGTTGAAGAAAAACATAATTATTACTGCTTTCCCTCTCTTACTTTTTGCAGAATAACAGTTTTGCCCTTGACTAAAAATTACTACTTTATTGAGAGTTTGTAATAACATTTTCAAGCACAGGTTATAGTTGTTGGTCCATGTAAATTGAGTAAATCTTGATAAAAATAAAGAACATATTTACTAATAACGATGAACAATAAATACAAGATTACTCAATATACACTTGACTACATGATAACATCTCCAGCTTTTTCATGAGGATAGTTGTGGAATACTATCCCCATTGAATGACAATAAAACTCTCATTGATCCAAGCTAAGCTTGAGATTCAATTAGAGGAGAATCCTATCAGCTAATACTAAGTATTATTTTTGTTTATTTAGAATCCCCAACTATCCCTATTACGTACAACAAAACATATATATAGGTGGAAAAATACAAATAAACATGTGATGGGTGAGTTGTCATCCACTCTTAGTAGTCCCTCTTCATCTTCCTCTTTCGGAAAAGCACCAACCATCCTTTTGAAGTTTCCATAACTAATATTCCAACTTCTATGGCAATTTCTTATACTTGTTTGACTTCCCTTTTTGGACGTTACCACCTATATTTATAAGTATGTTATAGAGACAGTTTCAGGGAGTTTGTGAGTTATTGTCATCACTCACTGACTCCATTACCTTCTTCTTTGGCTCAAAGATCATTCACTAAGTACCGCCTCACTGAATGACGAGTCTTTCTTCTTAGACTCAGTCTGAACATCCTGAAGGTAACTCACTGAGTGACTGTTCACTCAGTGACTTGTTTGATGTTTACGGTTATACAACACTCACTGAAATCTATATCAGTGAGTAACTCACTATTTTATTCAGTGAGTTAGGCTATTTTATTTTCAAATTTTGTCAGGTCCAATTGGGTCAAATTCTTGACCCAACAATAGTAATCTTGATCAAATTTCCTTATCCGATTTTAGTAGTGGACAATTAATTTTACACAACCTGAAGTGAAAATATGAACAATATTATTGGGATGGAGGGAGTAGGCAGGTAACTTCAATGTTGAAAATTATATGCTTATAGTGGCTTCTCTACCATACTAATCGCTTAATGCGTCAGGTCTATGTTTCTTTAAGTATAGAAGTGAATATCCAGAGTTGATTCTAACAAATAAGTGTTACTTTCTAGAATTTAAAATTTCATTCAGCTTTTTCTATTTTATTTTATTTATTTATTATTTTTTTTCCATATTTTTCATAATTCTATATTTGACGAATGACATTAAATAAACATTTGAGATAATTATAGCTAATAATTAAAAACTTGTACGAAACACAAGACTTTTTTGCACATGAGTGGCAAAATTAGTAAAACGTATTAGATTCACCGTACAAGTTCCTTTCACTGAAATCAATACGTTTACGTCAGAAAACATAAGTTTGACTCAAGAATCACATTTTCAATACATAAATTTATTAGTCGTGTATTAACTTATCACGTTTTCAGTCACATCTTTGATATGTAACTAAGTTAACAAGGCTAAATAGACTTGCTAAAGAAACTTAAAATTAAACTCACTTCATTTACATTTTGACAAGTGTCGTATACTTATTTTCTCTTAATATTTATCAGTTTGTTTTTTGCTTATCAATTATATTTTAAAGCTTATCCATAAGTCTCTAAACAAATCATTTCCAATCCATAAAGAAAAATAGATTCTTGAATCTTAACTTATAAGAGTAATTTTTAGATGGCAGTTTTTTCACACATCTATGTCATATATTTAAGAATATAAAATAAATGTGTTAACTTGATTTGAACAAACAACTATATATTACTAAAGCATTGGGTGATAAATGACAACAATTAGCAAATGAACAATATACAAGTGTAATTTTTACCCATTTAAATTATGAGTAATGTTATATCTGTAAGGGGGTTGGCAGTGGAAGCGTAAAGGCACGGGATAGGATCGATCCCGTGCGGGAACACCGCCGCCGGCACCACGGTAAGGCACGGGAAGGATCCCACACGGGAAACTTTCACGCACGAGATGGGGGAAAAAATTCGACTGTTGTGAATTTTTTTGACCATTGCATTGTAAACGGCTATTTTTTTGGGCAAATATATACTAGACAAACAATGGGAATACACACTCAAAAAAAAGTATACCGATAAAAAAAAATTATACCGAGCCTAAAAAAATATGGAGCCTAAAAAAGTAGAGATCCAAGAAAAACCAATCGAGTAGCGAGGGGCGCAATTCATCCTCGAGTACAATCACAACCCGATTACCACCCCCAATCATCTTCTCAATCACAACCCGGTTACCGCCCCCAATTTTACGAACCTCAATCTCCACCATTTTTCTACACCCAACAACCCCTCCCGCAATTGCCTACTCAATTCGACCAGTTTGAGCCACTCTATACTCAACAAAAAAGGCGTGAACGGGAAAGCGGTCCATTACCAATTCGTGATGATACCGATGATGATGAAGATTTCGACCATGTTGACATGGTACCTGATACACAACCAATTAATGAAGAAGCCGTAGAAGTCGAACAAAATGTTGAAGTTGAAGAAGTCGAAGACGTGGTGGTAACACGGCCTAAAAAAAAGTAAATAAGATTTGAACGCCCGAGAAGGAGGAGGCGTTAGCTAAGGCTTGGATTAAAATTTCAGTGGACAAACAAGTTGGCGACCATCAAACAAGGGAAGGATTTTGGAAGCGAGTTCTAAAGCATTATCAAACCCTTATGCTGAGAAGCCAACGCACGAAAGATCAATTGAATTCGAAATGAACTCCTATGAATGCGTCTATCGCTGCGTTCAACGGTTACTTCCAACAAGCGGTATATTTTTTATATTTGTGATTTTTTGAAGTTTTAAATAAATACACACGTTATATATATATATATATATATATATATATATATATATATATATATATATATATATACACACACACACACACACACACACACACACACACACTAGTCGCATGACCCATCCAATGGACGGGCTAGCCTCATGTAAATTTAATAATATTATTACTTATTAGGTCCATACATTTAATTTTAAAGTTACATATTTATTTTGTTAATGATAAACATATCATTTTAAAATTGTCTAATTGCAAATTAGCATTGTAAAAATTTAACCATAGATACTTAAACTGATAAAAACAATAAATAAAGTTAAAACATGATTAAGACATTAAGTTTTTAATATTGAAAGCATTACTGACATGTAAAACATTAGTTATGCTGGTAATTAGTGGATTTTTATAAAGGTTTGAAATCCATTTTTACTTATTTAAATAAAGTTGATAGATGTTATGTTGCTAACTTTTTTTGAAAATAATAACATATGAAGTTTATTTATATTTTTTATTGCAGATTATGATTAAAAAAAATGACATAGATAATTGAAACATATCAAAACATTAAAGAAGTCATGAAAAAAACTAAAGAAATACAAATCAATTATATGACAATAAATGACTTTGAAATAGTTATGTGCTTGTATTTGTATTTAGTTGACAGTCAATTGCATATCATGGTATGCAAGGATGAATAAAATTAAAGAAATCTACGTAATCTTCCGCTAGTTGAAATCGGAAAGAATTTATAACGTTGTTAATTATATGGAATCTAATAAGATAATCATAATTCATGTATACCACCAACTTTACTTAGATCAATAAACAATGTTTTTGATTTATAGCTTGCCAACAACAAAAGGCTCTAAAACCATCTTCCACTTGGTCATTTCCATAATCCTTTCTTCAAATATTCCGCTTGTCTTGAATCCAAATATGGCCACCTGCAAAACGGCAGACAACAAAATTCACACTTAAAACTAAATGCATATTTTACATACAAATTACATAAATAATGTGAAAAGTAATAAAGAACTTGTATCATACCATGTCTTATGTACCCTTTAATTACACCTTTCAAATACATCTCTTAAATAGTATCAATATTGGTATCCATTAAAGTGTATTCCCAATATTAACAGTATAAAGTCTAAATTGATGTCTTAACCCATGTTTGAATGGTATACCTCTTAATGCTTTGTTGAACTTAAGATTGCTATACACTGTTTGTGTACTTTGGATTGTAAGTCACTCCCATGTTAATCGAATCTCTATTATGCTATGCAAAACCTTTCAATAACATGTTTGGATCACCTCACTAATGCTTTGTTTCAATGATGATTATGTTGACCTTATACATATGAGGAGGTTAAGCATCAGTTGATACATGGAGCTACACTTGCGGCATCATCATCAACTGCGCTAAAGTTGATACATGAGCAAGCCACTTTAAGCATGTAGTCCACCTCTTTCTTGTAATGTACGTGAAAAATTGTGTAGATTAGTCTGCTATATATAGTATGTAACTAATGACTGGCTAAGGGTTAGGGTTTTACCAGAGACACCGCACCACACTTTATCTTAGATTGCATTACACGACATTTATCTTAGATTGTATTACACACCATTTCTTAAAATGCTCACCTGTCAATTAAAATTCATTTACATAAGAATGGTCGGACTGTGTTATGTGAATCTTAAATGGTTCAGATAAATATATAACTAAAAAGAGAACAGGTGGTCGAAGCAGGTAAAAATTTTACAAAGTATCTTTTTATAGCATATGAATTCCTAAATCAAATTTTTATGATATTTCAATTCTGTACTCATATTCAACTAATTAACCAAATTTTTGAGGTCTAAAAGAACGAAATGTTATGGGTCACCCCTCCTAATGTGTAATGATTACCTCCGGCATGTCTTTGTTGACCATTACCCAACCCACCCAATTTTAGCATCTTTAACTATAAATGGTAGATACTATGAAGACGTATAAACATTGTCATGATGGTTACTTGGTTATCATGATGTCAAATGAAACAAACGTTAACATTACGAATGGGTCAATTTGAATTATTTTTATATAGAAGGTTAAATGGGCAAATCCAAAAGGTTTAGCGAGATAGGCAAAGTGATAGATTACAAGTTTATTTATTATTCATAAAACCTACTTCTAATCGCTTTATTCCAAATAGCATATCCGTTTATAAACTTTATTAAAAAATTGTCCAGGAAGTGTTTCAGGTCAACTTGACTTGATTACTTTGCCCCTAAATTTAACATATGCTCATTAGTGTATTTTAACTTATGCAATAAGATTACGCATGCGAAACTCATATCATGATGAATAAGTGGAAGCTATTGGATCAAACTCATACAGATTATAGTGCAGATTAAGATGAATAGGCGCAGAGAAATACCCGTTTTTGCTTTTGACAGGGTGAGGCTCCATACATTTTAGTCCCAAACATGCACAAATGGGCCTGCAAGTTGAAGAGCTAAAGAATTAATGGTGCCTTTATCTTAGTTGGAACATAAGGCATATAATTCTCCACAAAGCTGAAGAAAAGTATACATAATTTTTTTTTTTTTTTTTTTTTTTTTTTTTTTTTTTTTTTGTGTGTGTTTTTGTTTTTTTTTTCAAAAGGCATACATAAAGATTATTTTACACTTATAACCGTACATATGAGTAGGGTTTTGCTACCATGAAAGGGCTAAGGTTAGCACATATACAACGATAATTTTTGTAAAAGAAAATCATTGACTTACCTAGTGTATAATATACATATAAGAATGATGTTGCTGCGTGATTCTCAAGCTTCTTGACCCCGGTCTCCGCATTGTGACAACTATCTTTAGCATATGTTATCTGCACAAAAATTGAACAATGAAAACAGTGAAAACTATATAAATCATGTTTACCCGCATCATTAATAGCAAAACTTACGATACACTTTTGAAAAAGGTATGTACTTCAAAGAAGCTGGAAGTGTAATTTCACATGTTGAAAGGGCATTTAATTAAGATTACTACAAATGCCTAATATCCCAAATTAGTGTATGAGATGCTTACTGGATGTGGTCAAACTTAAATAGATCTAAATTCACATGTTCAGGGGGTGTGTGGGTAAGCTTAGTCATACAACTTGATAGCTTATTTTATTTCCAGAAGACTTCATTAAGTGTTTTCGTAAGCTTATTACTAACACCTAACATTTTTAAACTTGACGATCATTTTTTAATTTTAACCGTATGTGATTATATCAAATAATCATTTGTTGCATACTACTACTTTGGGTCTTTTAAAACTGGTGGTTGTGATGAGCCTATACCCACTATGATAATCATTTATGTAGCTAACCTATTATCATCATAGTTGATCCAACATATTTAAACTTGATTTGCTTATGCATTTTTTATGAGCTTCTCTAAAACTCCTAACAGCCAAACATTTCTCATCACAATATACACGTTTATCAAAATAAAATCTGAATATAGAATGAATTTTAAGACTTACAAATTCTCAACAGGGTCCATTTCTGTCACACCCCCAAAATACCTGAATGGCAGCGGAATGGAATACCTGAGGGTGTAACGGATCATAGCACACAACCAGGATATATTGAACGACCTAAAGTGTCGTTTATAAAATACATCGTTTGATTCATTCAAAATATTCAAAGTTATAAAACATAGGTCCCAAAGGTTGGAAAAGGTTTAAGGAAACAAGTTTAGTACAATCAAACGATAGTTTAAAGTGCATGAAATCCAAAAGAGACGCGTCATCCTTGATACACAAAGTGACTCCATGCAATGCCATGAGAATATGCCTTAGTTACCTGAGAAATACATTGCGAAAAACGGTCAACATAAAGTTGGTGAATAATCATAGGTTTGTAAGTAAATCGTAAGTACATAAGCCACAAGTAATAAGTAAACCGACACGAATGTCAAAAATGCTACATTGGCTCTTAAGCTCATGACCCCGAAGCTAGACTTTGTAATGCCCCACCAGAGTGTTTACCAGACACTCAATTCGTTAAGACATGAAATGCATTCGTCCCATTTGGAGCAACCCAAACACGAATGGAGGCGTCACCCTCGATAGATCTATCCACTCACTCTCGCTTGGCTAAAATTAACGGTCCATGATATATATAAGGGGACTTAACATGGTAGTAGGCAACTTAAGCAATGTATGGAATTTGATATACTTGGGCATGTACAAAAATAGTTGTGCAATGTAATCTCCCCCGTGGGATTTAAAATCAAATAAGTAATTAAAACGGGGCTATGAGAACTCACCTCAAAAGGATGATACAACGATGGTACAATGATGTAAAAGTAGTCGGGACAATGAGGCGCGTACACTAGCCGCAACCTAAATGAATAATCGCGATCTAATTAAGATCAAGTCGAAATGAAATGAATGCACATGCACATGATACTCATACCACTCGAAATTTGGAAATACTAGTTATCGTCATAGTAAAATAGTTTCCATACTTAGGAAAAATATATCCATATATAGGAGTATATAACTTGTCATATTAACTCGTACGAAAAGTTAGCGTTATAATCCTCGTATCAAAACCTTAGAATGACGTCGTCATGTCGTATAAATATTCCCTCGGGTCGTACGTATTCGTTTGTTAAGAAAATAGTCATTAGTAACGTTGCTAGAAAATATACCATTTAGTACGTACGTTATTATTTTTATTTGTGACTATATATATATATATATATATATATATATATATATACTTTTGACAATGTTAAAACGGGTATAACTCGGTCGTTTTAGGCTCGTTTTCCTTGTTCTTTATGTCCACGGATTCGTTTTTGTGTATACTAGTATATTTTTGATAACTCGGCTTCTCTAAGTTACGTTTAATACCTCTTTTTACCCATTGAAATCTGCCAAACAGCAAGCAGTTTTTGTAAAAATAGTTTTCGTCGTTAAATTTGCAAAAATCATATCTCCTTCGTTATAAACTCGTTTTAATCCGTTCTTTCGCCTAAAGTTTCGTTTTTGAAAGTATTTTCTAAATCTTTGGTCAAAACTTAGCCATCATCTACTGATTTTTCCACGAAATTAAAATAGGGACAGTAGGTATATCAAAAGTTTCAAAAACCATTTTCAAGTCTCCAAACTAGTTCCATCTTCCATCAAACCACTTTCAAACACCACAAAACTAATCTAATCCTACCATACACCTTCTTACGGTGTCATGGGTTCCTAATCACCAAAACCAAGTAGATCTAACAAGGATCTAACTAAAAATCACTTCTAGGGCTTGTATGATCAAAAGTTTACAAAAATAAAGTGGTATAAGTTAATGCATGTATGAGATCTTGCAAGAAACATGTATAAACATAGTAATAACTTTGTAAAAATTAGGAAATGAGTTTAGTAAACTTACTTGTAAAATTAGGGAAGTTAAGATGATTAAAACCTAATAATCCTTGAGTTTGTATCTCAAAACTCTAACAAGGACTACAAAATACACTAAGATCTTAAGAAAAATTCTTGGTTCTTGCTTCCTTTCTTCCTTGGCCGTGGGTTAGAGAGAGCAAAAGAGAGAATATGAATTTTTTTACTAGTTGCAAATGAGATAAAAATCTTGTATAAGTATATATGTATTATTGGTTTTTATTATTATTATATAAAATGGTTAGTGATAGACATTAAATGAGAAGGAGTGTATTAGTAACATTGTAAGAAAAATGGTAGGGGGGGGGGGGGGGGGCGGCAAAGTCAAGGGGGGGGGGGGGGAATGTGGAAGACTTTTGTTGGTAAAAATGCATTATTAGATGTTATTTGTAGTTTTAAATTGTACCGGGTACCGGGTTAACTAAAAATAAATTTTAACGGAGTTAACCGGGTCATAATAAAGTTATAAAAATTATAAAAATAGGTTGGATAAAATTATTGGGTGTTTAGATAATTATAGTTTAATTTCCACGAAAACCGTCGAAGTTTTAGTAAACTTAAGTTAATAATTAAAATAAATATCCAAAATACCGGGTAAATTAATATTATAATTTTTATATTATAAAAATGAATATAAAAATATATCGGGATCATAGTCGGGAGTGTTGGACGTGTTAGTCACATTTATAGTTCGCGTATTAGTGTTTATTTAAAATAAACATACGTAAATCGTTAATTGTACCAAAAGTATTAATTTATTTGTCCTACGAGTGGAATAGTATGCAAGTGCCCTAATGATGATATGTCGACTATTTCTAGTCCGTATGAAATGTCCCTGATAATAATGCATGAATTCGCTCCTGAACCAATACGGTTACGCGAATTTGAACACTCGTAAACTAAATTTACGATGACATGAGTAATGCACGTGAATAGTGGTTTTCTCTCGGAAATGAATAGTGTCAAGTGAATAGTAAAATTTCTGAACGTGTCTCGGAATGTCAAATTGACCTAAAAAACGATGAATAGTAAAACGATGAATAGTGATCGATGAATAGTAATTTGTGAATAGTAGAATGTCGAAGTTTGGAAAAATGACCTGAAATTGTGGGTTGTGACAATTTCCTTATCATTCCAGTCTATATAAGACATCGTAGCCTTGTCATTTAAAAGATCATAATCTAACTGGTCATGTGGTGGTTTCTGTTAGGAGAAGGTCTGCATAAATGAAAGTGCTACGAATATATGTTTCTTGAACTTTTGACATGATTTTATTGAATTATAAATGTTGAGAAAATTTACCCTCTCGTGCTGGTCATGCGTATCTTCATCCTGGTCATCAGTATCTGTTGGATCGTGAACACCTTGAACTTGTGTTAATATTGATACTTTGAGTGATACCACTAAGTATGCGGAATCTACTTAATGATACTTAGAAGATTGATTGTGAATGAAACAGTTGTATGTATGTAAGAACAATGTATGTAACAAACAAATAGCTCCAATATTATTAATGATAATAATACGAGTGATCTATGATATCACTAGGGTTACAATTTGAAGCTCTAGGAAAAACGTATTAGAAAGATATATTCTAACTATAACCTAGGATCTCCTTTTATACAGCAAGGAGTCCTCTTCTACAAGATAAGTATAATGCTAATAGAATAAGATATACACAAGATCTTTTCTATGTTTATCTAAGCGCGTTTCTCTAACAGTTATCAAGTAAGCAGTGGTAATATTTGTTCTTGCAGTGGTAATGAGTTTCCACTACAAGTACAATCTTCTGCAGTTGTAACATCTTCACTAGCCGTGGTAACTGTTAGTATAATTCCCAACAATCCTCCCCTAAACTTATGATTTATAGGTAAATCAACAAGTTTCTTCAAGTATACAATAAACCTGAGGATATGGGAATTCTTCCAAACACTTATCTTGTTTTTCTCAACACTTTATCAGCTCTTGCATATTGATCTTGAATCTTCTGAATCAAAGCTCTAATCTTTTCATTATCTGCATAAACTCTTAACTTTGATTTCAACATTTACATGCTGAGAGCAATCCTCCCCTGAATCTGATCATCATTTTTCTCCTCCCCTGTTTGGGAGAATCACCACCAAAATCAACACAATCAGATAAAATTCAGAAGAACTTCCATCAATTCCGTTTGTATCCACCTGTTATGAGAATTTGGTACACAGTTCCATCAATTCCTTTTGTAACATACTGCCTTCAGCACTTCCAGATGTATTACCTTCTGGGAGAGGTGCATCTTTAGACAAAGATTCAATTTTGTACCTAGTTAAACTAGATAGTACTTCTGAACCACCCATATGTTTTAATTTGGCTAGGGATTTCACAACCTGTATCCAATCCCTTAGAATCAGACACATGAAGTGTTGCCATGGTAGAGCTCTGAATGATATTATCATGTCCTGCATCTACACATATGAAGAAAAAATTTTACATTGTCAGTGGTAACTGTGAACCTGCAGTGGTAAACATCAACAAAACTTCAAAGAGCAGTGGAAAGTAAAACATTTAAAATTAGCTGATCTTAACATAGTTTTTAGCAAACTATCAGCTATCAACGGATTTGATATGTCTTTACCATGAGCCGTTTGCTATGGACTAGCCAACTCTTGATCACAAGGATGTATGGTGAGTTGAGAACCTAGTTTTTGGTAAACTATCAACCATGAACGGATTTGATGTGTCTTTACCTGTAGCCGTTTGCTCAGGACTAGTTGATTCTTATGTGGATTAGACATGGTGAATCAATAACCATTTGTTATGTGTCTTAAATTACACATCTTATAACTCCATTCACTTTAAACATCTTAAGGACCAAACTTAACCAATATTAGTTAATCCAAGTAACTTTTTAACCAAGTTACTATTTATACATTTATTGCTCCAAAGTCAACCCAATATCATCCATAATTACTTCTCCAAACTACCAAAACGGATAGAAGTAAAGATACTTCATTAATTATCCATTGGCCTTGACTTTGCATATAAATAGGGATCTCAAAACACACTTATCAGCATCAACCAAATCATCACTTTAACGAACCCTAAACTTAAATATGAGTTTCCCAATCGTGTACATCTCCTCTGACAGCTCTTCTGATGAAGAGATCAGCTATGTTTCAGATTCTGAGGAGCATTCTTCTGGATGGAGTGGATACTTTCCACCAAGTGCTTTTCCATCAAGTATTGCATCAGCTCCATCTCATGATGTCGATTCAGAGAAAGATGATCCAACCTTCAACCTTTCTGAAGAACTACCAAAGGCACTTACAACTGCCCTGAAGACTGCCATACACAACATGAAGTGGCCAGAGTCGTCAAAGCCTGCAAAAGATCTGAAACCTCCACCACAAGTGCTTGGGCTTGCTTGTCCAAGAAAGCAGCTTTCCTATGATGAGAAGAGGAACAAGCCAGCTAAGAGCAAGCATGCTTATAAGGGCAAAGGGAAAAAGCCTATGTAGTGTCTGAAGATCTTAGGTTGTTAGGTTGTGGGTTGTTTGTTTAAGTTTGCATGTATTTTGAACTTGTCTTTGTGAAAGAATGTACTCTGCAACCTTTTGAAGTGATAAATAAATGATCTTCTCTGTTTCCTTATTACCACTGTGAGAGAAAATCTTTCCACTGTATGATGCATAGTTTCCACTGATCTTGTTTCTTCTGCATAAGTGTTAGTGGAAAACCATACAAACATATACAAACAATAATAGTACATTAAAAACTATCCTGCAACACTAAAAAGTATTAGACATCAAAAGTTTATGGATTAAGCATTCCAATACCTGTTACCAAGTACTGAAACCTACCCACATCAAGTCCTTTTGTTAATAAATCAGCATAATTGTCATCAGTGTGAATTTTGACAACATTAATAAGCTTTTTCTCAAAACAATCTCTAATAAAGTGATGTCTAATTTCAATATGTTTAGTTTTAGTGTGTTGCACAGGATTCTTAATAATGCAAATTGTACTACTATTATCTATATATATGATGGTGTTCATGAAATTGTACCCATAATCCAAGAGTTGATTCTGAAGCCAAAGGATCTGAGCACAACAACTAGCAGCTGCAACATATTCTGCTTCAGTAGTTGAAGTAGTAACCATTGTCTGTTTCTTGCACTGCCATGACACCAATCTACATCCAAGGAATTGACATCCTCCTGTGGTTGACCTTCTATCCAAGCTTGCACCAGCATAGTCACTATCTGAGTAAGTAATCAACTCCATAGGAGATTCCCTTGGATACCACAATCCTAGATTAGGATAAGTCTTCAAGTATCTAAAAATCTTTTCCACTGCTGTCATATGTGATGTCTTAGGAGTCACTTGAAATCTTGCACAGGCACATACAACAAACATAATGTCTGGCCTTGATGAAGTAAGATACATCAAAGAACCAATCATTGATCTGTAAGTGTGGACATCAACATTAACACCACTAGCATTCTTCAATAATAAGTGAGTTTGCTTATTAGCAGGGGTATTTGAAGATTTTGCATCAGTGAACTTGAACTTCTTAACAATCTCAGTCACATACTTGTCTTGACTGATAAAGATGCCTTCTTTACTCTGTTGTACTTGTAGCCCCAAAAAGAATGTAAGTTCTCCCATAGAACTCATTTGAAATTCATCTTTCATAAGCTTCTCAAACCATTTGCACATCTCTTGTTTAGTAGAACCAAAGATAATATCATCAACATATACTTGCACAAGTAGGATATCACCCTTGTCCTTCTTGATGAACAAAGTCTGATCAATCTTGCCTCTATGAAACCCATTATTCATCAAATAATTATCTAAGGTTTCATACCACTTCCTTGGAGCCTGATGTAGGCCATAAAGAGCCTTGACTACTTTGTAAACTTTATTGGGGTGATGTGGATCTTCAAAGCCTGGAGGTTGAGCAACATATACCTCCTCATTAATAGTACCATACAGAAAGGCACTCTTAACATCCATTTGATATACAGTAAAGCCCATAAATGATGCATAGGCTAGAAATAATCTAATAGCCTCAATCCTTGCAACAGGAGCAAAAACTTCTTCATAATCAATACCCTCCTTTTGAGTGTATCCTTGAGCAACTAATCTAGCTTTGTTCCTGATGACAATACCTCTTTCATCTTTCTTATTCCTGAACACCCATTTAGTACCAATCACTTTCATACCATCAGGCAAATCACAAAGAACCCAAACCTTTTGAAGCTTAAACTGCAACAACTCATCCTGCATAGCTTCAACCCATCTTAACTCTCCTAAAGCCATAGAAACATTTTTAGGCTCCATTTGTGATAGAAAGCAGAAGAATAAACATTCATTCTTAGTGATGTGATTCTTGGACTCATAGACTTCACTTATGAACCCATGAACATCTGTCATCCTTGTTTGCCTTCTTGTCTTCACACCTGAATTAATTTCACCAATAACATTCTTAATTGGGTGAGCTTTATGAACTGTAGATTGTGATGTGTTAGGAATATTATATGATGATGGCATATTTGTGATTTCAACATCATCATTTGGTGTCTCCTGAGCTATATTTTCCACATCTGGACCGTCAGTGGAAACATCATGTGTTGCAGTGGTAACAGGATTACCACTGCCTTCAGGAATATCATCATGCAGAACATCAAAATTCACAAATTCATCTTCCTTATCAGTATTCTTTGAAGGTTGTGAGTCTGCATTAACATCAAAATCCCAAATTGGCATAACAAATTGATCTTTATCATCTTCATCATCTTGGCAAGATTCATCTTCATCAATAAACTCCTCTGAGTCCTCAAGATTAGCATCACTTGAATCTGAGGTAATAGGAACATAATTCATTGTATTTGATAAAGTCTCAAGATCAAATAGCCATTCAGGTCCTGAACCTGCTATGTTAGCTTTATTTTCAAGAAACTGGACATGCAAGTTTTCTTCTATCTTCCTTGTTCTTAAGTTGTAGACTCTAAAAGCCTTACTAACCATGGAATAACCAACAAAGAAACCTTCATCTGCCTTTTCTTCAAACTTTTCCAAATGATCAATGGTATTGAGAATTGTGACATGACATCCAAATGGCATCAAGAAATCCAAAAGTGGGGGTCTTCCTCTGAAAAGCTCATAAGGTGTCTTGTTCTTTGACTTGACCACTAAAACCCTGTTTTGAATATAGCAAGCAGTGTTAACTGCTTCAGCCCAAAATGTCACTGGAAGCTTTGAATCAGCTATCATGGTTCTAGCAGCCTCAATTAGTGTTCTATTTCTTCTTTCAGCAACACCATTTTGCTGAGGTGTTCTTGCAACACTAAATTCTCTTTTAATACCTTTGTCTTTGTAGAAATCATCCATTACTCTATTCTTGAACTCTGTCCCATTGTCACATCTGATGATCTTTATCTTCTTTTCAGCTTGATTTTCAATTTCAGTGATGAAAGTCTTGAGTATGCCTGTAGTTTCATCCTTGGTATTTAAGAAGAAAACCCATGTAAATCTGCTAAAATCATCAGTCACAACTAGACAATACTTATTCAAATTGATGCTGCTCACAAAAGTAGGACCAAACAAGTCCATATGCAGCATGTAGAGTGGATGATCAATAGTATTCACTGCCTTGGTCTTGCAAGAAGCTCTGTGTTGTTTACCTTTAAGACAAGCAACACATGTTTGATCATTTTCAAATCTCTTCTCAGGTAAACCTATGACTAGACCATCTTTTACAATCTTATTGATGGTCTTGAAGTTAACATGACCAAGTCTTCTGTGCCAAAGCATAGATTCATCCAAAGTGGATTTTGCAAGTAAGCAAGTAACATCATCTTTAGCCACTATCTTCTTCATGTCAATGCTATATAGATTACCTTTTCTAGGAATTTTGAGCAAAATGTCTTTTTCTTCAGGTAGCTTATAATCCTTAGATAAGATATAACATTCATCTTCTGAGAATAGAACTCTGTTTTTCTTGTCACACATCTGTGACACACTAAAGAGGTTGTACTTGAGTTCTGGTACATAGTATACATTCTCAAAGTCAAAGTTTCCAGCCTTGATTGTTCCTTTGCCAGAAACTTTGCCACCAATTCCTCCTCCAAAACTGACAGCTTGCCCATCAAATGATTTGAAATTTGAAAGATAGGCCTTGTTGCCAGTCATGTGCCTAGAACATCCACTATCTGAATAACCTTGATCCTCTTTTGTCTTTGAATGTCCCTGCACACAACATAAAGAAATTAGTACCTTTTGGGGACCCAAGCCACAAATGACTTGGATCTGCCTCGTGTATCAATATAGTTGTATCTATCAAAGGTCATTGATACACCATTGGGATTGTTTGAGGTTGTTGTTCCTTTTGGTTTCCATTCCCAACGAGCTGAGGCCTTAACAGCATTACCCATGTTTACCCTTTTCTTATTCACATAGACACCAGTGGAAACATTTGGTCTTGCAGTGGTAACTGCAGGCCTAGCAGTGGAAACTGCTGGTTTGGTAAATTTGGGTTTCCACATGTGATTCTTGTGATCATTCTTTTCAAAATAAGTCTTTTTCCCTGTTTGATAAGATTTAACAAAAGTAGTGACAGGGGACTTAGGATAAACTCTGTTTTTACTACTGGCAGTGGCAACTGCTGGTCTAGCAGTGGAAATAGGTTTAATGCCAGTGGTAAGCAAAACAGACCTGGGAACCATCTTGCTTAGGGGGTTTGGATGAGTTATTTTATTAGAATTATGTCCATTCACCCTTGTATTCACAAATACTTCCCTTCTTCCCATGTGGTAGTTACAAGTATAGGAAAGGTGATCAAATCTACCACAAATATGACAGGCCTTATTGTTGAACACAAAATCACTACCAAACTGCCTAGTTTTAACATGATTCCAACTTCTCATGTTCCCTCTAGGAGATTTAGACCTATCCCTGTACATCTCTGCATATCTAGTAGTAGGCTTAGTGTAATTTGACTGTGTCCTAGGCTTCTCTTTGACTACTTCAGGAATACTTTTTCTTTCCTCTACTTTAACATTTTCAGGAACACTAGATTTAGACTCAACATTCAAACATTCATCTTTAAGAGATGAGTTACTAGCACTATCAAAAGTCTCAACCTCAACCTGAACCTTTTCAGTTTCAACTGGTTTAACAAATTTTGGTCCATAGGTCATAGGTGGATCCTGAAACTCTTCTAAACCTGTGTGAGCTAGGTCAATGCCAGGAGGTGATGGAACACCTCTTAGAGGTGGTGGAACAGATTTGTATCCAAGACCTGATTTAGCTTTGCTCACAACTTGGGCTTCCCAAATTTTGCTAATGCTCTTAGATTGGTGGTCTAGTGTTTGATTAGTTATCTGAATGTTCTCACTAGCCTTCTTAACTTTTTCAATCTCTTCCCTAAGAGCTTTATTCACTTCAACATAAAAATCTAAGTCTCTTTTTAAAACAGCAATGTCATCACTGAACTTAGATTCATTTGCCCTATAATGCTCTATCTGTTTTTCTAAAACACCTAGACCTCTTTTATGATTTGCTAAATTATAATTAGTATGATGTAAATCTAGCATCAGTGCATCATATTGTGTTTTAGAGATCTCTAACTCTTTTAAGGCCTTACAGTTTTTAGAACAAGCATTATCAGTATGTACCTCAGTGTCAGAGAAAGCCACGAGTGCATGCTCAGTAGCAAGCATTGCAGATTCTGAATCATCTTCTCCATCCTGAGTCATAAAGCTCCAATCAAAGCTCACTCCATCAATAGCCAATAGCACCTTTGGCTCTTCTGTTGTAGGTTCTTTGTTCTTATCCTTCTTGTACCAAGTTGACTTGTTATCAGATTTCCTTGGTTTTCTACATTCTCTTGCAAAGTGCCCCATCTTGTGACAATTATAGCACTCCACCTTCTTTTTGTCAAAACCTACAGTCTCATTGCCACTTATATGTATCTTTCTCCCTGTCTTCTTCCAGAACTTCTTTGATCTTAAGCTTAGTAATGCCACCTGCCATTTAATGTCCATCTCCTCCATATCATCTTCATCAATTTGATCCAAATCCTCATGATTGAGAATTGAACCGCCCACATGGCTTGATATAAAGGCATAGAAAGTAGCATCATCACTATCACTTTCTTCATCTGAACTATCATTAATTGATGATGATATGAGTGCTACACTTGCAGAACTTGTTCTTAATTTGCCAGCTTTCTTTAATCTTTGTTCAATAACTTTGAAGTTATTGTAGACATCATTAAGCTTCATGGTCTCTAGATCTGGCTTATCTTCCCAAACAGCAACATTGGTGTCAAACTCAGAAGGTAGGCTTCTTAGGAATTTAAGATTGAGATCTTCCTTTTCCACCTCAATTCCAAAAGCAATGAGTTGAGTAACAATCTTTTGTATCCTTATGAATATGCTATCAAGAGATTCATTACTTGTTGAACCAAAGTTTTCATAAGTCTGCTTCAATAAAGTCTTTTGAGTCTTCTTGGTGGAATCATTACCACTAAACACTTCACAGATCTCATCAAAAAGAGTCTTTGCAGACTTGTATTTGCTAAAAGCCAGAACTTGTTCTCTGGGTAGAGCCATCAGTAACAAACCTCTAGCCTTCAAATCATTCTTCAGTTGACTTCTTTCTTCATTAGTGACAGGACCAGTGTTAACTTTTGTTACTGTCTTGTCACCAACCTGCTCTACAGTTGTACCAGGTTTGAATGAATTTCCACACATAATGATCTCCCATAATGTGTAGTCTTGTACCATAAAGAATTGTTCTATCATAAGCCTCCACATCTCAAAATCATTTATCTTAAGCTTAGGAAGCTTTGCAGCAATGTTTGATTGGCTTGTTTCTGTCTCCATTGTTTCTTTTGAGTCTGCCATAGGGTCTTCTAAATCAAAATATCAAAGAATTGGCTCTGATACCACTTTTTGGATCGTGAACACCTTGAACTTGTGTTAATATTGATACTTTGAGTGATACCACTAAGTATGCGGAATCTACTTAATGATACTTAGAAGATTGATTGTGAATGAAACAGTTGTATGTATGTAAGAACAATGTATGTAACAAACAAATAGCTCCAATATTATTAATGATAATAATACGAGTGATCTATGATATCACTAGGGTTACACCTTGAAGCTCTAGGAAAAACGTATTAGAAAGATATATTCTAACTATAACCTAGGATCTCCTTTTATACAGCAAGGAGTCCTCTTCTACAAGATAAGTATAATGCTAATAGTATAAGATATACACAAGATCTTTTCTATGTTTATCTAAGCGCGTTTCTCTAACAGTTATCAAGTAAGCAGTGGTAATATTTGTTCTTGCAGTGGTAATGAGTTTCCACTGCAAGTACAATCTTCTGCAGTTGTAACATCTTCACTAGCCGTGGTAACTGTTAGTATAATTCCCAACAGTATCTTCATCCGTATCATGTAGCTCATCTGTTTTCTTATTGCAATAAAAATCGCATCATTTAAAATCCAGAATGAAGGGGTTTTGGATGGCTTATTTATGATGCTTATTCTTGTGCTTAATAAGTACTTACATGCATGTTCTTGCATTGCTAACTCCATCAAAGCGTGCTTTGTCATGTTCTCCTATGAGCAAAAAACAGTGGTCAACCTCGATTGCTTAAAGCCCCTTAGGTATAATAACATAAAAATTCGAGAAATTTGAATCACTCACCCCCTAAATGATTGGCTTCTTCACTTTCTTTTAAGTAAACAGAGTTCAGAGTTAAGAGTCAAGGGGAGACATTATGTGCAGTTAGAAATAGCTAACAATAAAACAACTTTAATAGATCAAAATGCGTTTCATAGGTACTAAAGACGCTACTTTGCTTATTTTTAAGAAGATAACCACTTTAGAATATGAATTAAAAAAATGCCAATAAGTATATATTTTGTACCAAAATGACATAAATCATAATGAGTTAAGTTTGTAGTGGTTGAATCCCTTCTACCGAGCCTTACTGACCATGACGGACCACCTACCTAAATATAATTAAATTATTCTTTTGGTTAGTACAAATATGCAGATTCAAAATTCATTGTATGAAATTAACTAAGTAGTTACCATAATGGAAGCACAAGCACATGAAACAATCCCATGAAATATGTTCTCCACAGCGAGATATAGCTACATCAATAACTTCATACCCACCGACACCATTTTTTGACTGTGCCATCCTTTCAATTACGACAGGATCGTTTAGTAAAATTGACGCATCACAAACCTTATATGAAGTGCGTATTCCAACTCTCCTACAAAATTTATATCATCAACAATTTCCGTTTGCATACTTGTATTGTTTTTATTAAGTGCGAATTCCAACTCTCCTACAAAATGGAATATTCCATCGATGAATACCTGAATAATGCGAGATAGCATCCTGATATGTATGTGTCAATTCAGACTCCTTTCATGAGCTTCATACAATATTTTTGTGGAGTATCGCTCCAACAAAAAATCATTCTGCAATATGAAAATGATATAAACCGCTAATATGTCCCATATTTACTAAAAACTTTGTACTACATACTAAAAGAACACGGAAAATTAAAAAAACCTACAACTGTTGAAGCAATATTCAATCAATCATAAACTTAATGGAACAACTTTCACAAATACTTTTGTCATGCCTAACATGAAAACCGATCTCTTTGCCTAGAATAACACCAACCTCATACGCCACAAGGGTTGCTTTTGGAGACAAAAATAGAACCATAGTAGACATGCAATGCATTGGCTTATATAACAGTCAAAAGAATATTAAAAAAAAGAAAAAAAGAAAAAAAGACCAATACACTTACTACTAATTTCTCTTTTTTAAATGCGTAGTTCCTGTAGATATCAGTTCCTTTTGGAGTAGGTGTAAGGGTCTCACTTACTTTTGCTTCAAATGATTAACAAACCTGCATTTGATTTGTTGCTGGTATCTCTTCAAGTTAATAATTGCTCAAATTAAAAAACATAATATTGCAAATAATAAGCAATTTGGGCTTCTAGACATTTCATCAAAGTGGTGTGCATGATTATTTCATAGAGAACATAAAGAGAAAACTAAAAAACGGTTTAATAAATATAACATAAATATGACTTTTTACCTTGTTAATGTAAATCAATGGTCTAATTATCATACCTTAAAACTGATCGGCGAGCATAATTCGATTCAATCAAAAGTTCAAAACAAAAATTAAAAAAAAAATAAAAAAAAAAAAAAAACCCTTGAAAGATGTTAATTAAAAAGATACTTCCGATAATGGTGGGAAGCAAGTGAAGGTCTTCGAATGCGTTTGTGTGTGTTTCTGGATAAGTTAGAGATCTTAATTTTTATGAATGTCTAATGAAACCTCCTTTGTGATTGATTTTGTGTGCGATTTTTGTGCGTGTTTTTAGTTGGTGTTTTGATAGGAGACGTGTTTTATTTACGTTAGGTTATTTTTGGGTGATATGAATGAGATTTATTGGGATAATGGAAATCAGGAATGAAGGTGAAGCAAGGAGGAGTGAGGGAGGAGTGTGTTTTGGGATGCCAACTAATTAAAAAGTGACAGCTTGGCATTCTTGGAGGTTTCCACCTAATTCTTGCATGCCAAGTGGCATATGTGAGTTGGCAAGTTCCTATAAAATATATGTTGGATATATATATATATATATATATATATATATATATATAGGGTGGGGTTATTATAAAAAGTGTGTTATAATAAAAAGTGTAGGAAGGCATCCTAGCCATTGGATCAAAACTAATTAGATGAAAAGGGCGGTGGCATGATGGTAATAATTGTAAACTTCAAGGGCAATTTTATAAATGGGTAAATTTACACAACTGCTCCATTGTTATTCCCAATAATTGACCGACCGTTTTCATTTCTAATAAAAACCTCTCTCAAAAAACATACACTCATCAAACACAAACTCTAATTATTTCAATCAAAAATCTTAATTCATCAAGCATTATCATCATCAACAACACAACCTACTGCATCGATGATTTTTATTCTATTGATGATTTTTATTCCATCGATTTCTTAGATTTTTAATCCATCATTAAAAAAAGTTATTGCATCAAACAATGGTGAGGATGGAGCTACCAAATCTTGCACCGTAACGTAGGTATATTTTTTATTAATAATTTGTTGCTGCATCGATTTTTGTGTTTTTATTGATCTAAGTATGTTATATTTAGAGTTTGATTCAAACTTACATCATGTTTTCATCTAGATCTGGAATAAAATGTAGAAAAAATATATTGAAAATGTATTTAGGAAAGATGCATACAAGGTGTTTGATAAAATGTCTCAACTAGACTTTATAACTACGATGCACTAAATTTATATTGTGATGCAGTTGTTTTGAATGCTAATACAGCTGTATTTCATATTATGATGCAGTAGGTTATTTGTGTTTGTATGTTTAGTTATTTGTGCGATGCACTTAATTCTGAACTGTGATGCAGTAGGTGTTCAGTTTCTGTATATAAGGATGTATTAGGTCAAAGTGTTGGTTGCGTTATGTGCGTAAATGTGTTTGTATGTCTGGTTGTTTGGGTGATGCACTTGAATATGAACTTTGATGCAGTAGGTTATGTACGTTTTTCCAGCATATGAAGTTTGATTAGATCACGCGTAGTGAGTTTTAGTTTTTGAAATGTGCTTGTATGTGTATTTGAATGCTTGATGCAGTAGTTGTAAAGAATGATGCAGTAGGTTATGTTTTGCAGCGTATGATGTTTGATTAGGTCATGCGTAGTGTGTTTTAGTTGTCAAAATCTGCTTGTATGTGTATTTGAATGCATCATGCAGTAGTTGTAAAGAATTGATGCAGTAGGTTATGTTACGTGCTTTAGTTGTCGAAAAGTGCTTGTATGTGTATTTGAATGTTTGATGCAGTAGTTGTAAAGAAGTGATGCAGTAGGTTTTCATTTTAAATTGAGATGCAATAGATTTCAATACATAACTGATTTAGGTTAACTGTATGTTGAATTATCTGTGTAAATGTATTTGTATGGTTGATTGTATGTATGATGCACTTGATTTTGTATTGTGATGCAGTAGGAGCTGAGTTGTCATGTATAAGGATGGATAAGGTTAAGAATAGGCCACGTTATGTGGATAAATGTCTTTTTTTGTTGATTGTATGTCTGATGCATTTGATTTTGAATTATGATGCATTTGGTGCTGACTTGTCATGTATAAGGATAAATTAGGTTAAGCGTAGGTTGTGTTATGTGAGTGAATGTGTTTGTATGACTGATTATATGTCTGATGCACTTGATTTTGTATTGTGATGCAGTAGGTGCTGAGTTGTCATGTTTAAAGATGAATTAGGCTAAGCATCACGCGTTGTATAGGTAAATGCGTTTGTATGGTTGATTATATGTCTGATGCACTGTATTTTATACTGTGATGCAGTAGATGTTTATTTTCTCATATAAGGATAAATTAGGCTAAGTGTATGTTGCATTATGTGCGTAAATGTGTTGGTATGGTTTTTGTATGTGCAATACACTTGATTTTGAACTATGATGCAGTAGGTATTTAGTTGTCACATATAATGATGAATTATATGTGATGCAGTAGTTGCATTATATGTGTTTTAAATTGTGATGCAGTAGTTGCACACTTGTTGCGTATTAGGCCGAATTAGGATATGCATAAGTTGCATTATGTGTCGAAATGTGTTTTTTTGATTGGTTGTATGATCTATGCAATGGCTTTTAAATTGTTATGCAGTAGCTGCTCACTTGTCATGTGCAAGGAGTAATTAGGCGACATTGAGTTTGTATTATGTGATGTATTTCTTTGCTTCATTGTATTTACGATGCATTCGGTTTTGAACTTTGATGCAATAGCTGCTCACTATCGCGTACAAGGCAGACTTTGGCGACATGTAGGTTGTATTATGTGTTAAAATGTGTTTGCATGCATGGTTATATGTATGATTCACTTGGATTAGAACTCTGATGAAGTTGGTGTTTAGTTGTTGCGTATATGGCTGAATTAGGGTATGCGTAGGTTATATTATGTGTCAAAATGTGTTTGTCGACTTGGTTGTATGTATGATACACTTGGGATTTAACTTTGATGCAATAGCTCCTCACTTGTTGCGTGTAAGAGTTGATAAAAGATGGCTTATGTGAGAAAAGACCAAATCTAGCTGTTGCACGTCAAGTATACAACAAAGATCATTCTTTTTAGATTTAATAAGAAAATGGTAAAGATATGTGCATTACTGTGTTTGTATGCTTGGTTGATACAACGATCTTCTATATGAACTAGTATGTAGAAATTGAATTAGTGAATTTGTTGTGTTTATATTAAGTGCATCAACTCATTTAGAAAATAGTGCATCAGTTTGATAATCTATCTTGTTACTTACAGGTTAGCATGTATGTAAAAACTTGCTTTGAAAACGTCACGTATAGGGCGACGAGATGGGCAAGATTCTAGATCCTGAAAATGGAGTGAAGATCAACCTAATATGTGAAAGAATTCAAGTATCAATGAGAGAGATTTGAAGTGTTGTCATTCGTAGAGGAATGTTAATTGTTATTTCAAAACAATGGTGTAAATTCTACTGGATGTTTCAAACTATTAGTTGTAATACTTTGGATTGTTGAATATTTAATACTAAGTACTGTACCTCTTAATGAGCATATTGTTTGTTATTTTTTATTCTTGCTGATTTTGAGGAGCATATGTGCACCTGTTGTATAAATTGTGATTCACTAAATTGTTCATTGTGATGCATGAAATTGTTAA
Source organism: Artemisia argyi (assembly GCA_030686995.1). Classification (NCBI taxonomy): domain Eukaryota; kingdom Viridiplantae; phylum Streptophyta; class Magnoliopsida; order Asterales; family Asteraceae; genus Artemisia; species Artemisia argyi. Next base: position 46,952,517 of record CM060681.1, on the reverse strand, counting down.
CTATGATACATTAAAAATACTAGTGCATCACAGTGCATACAACTGGTGTAAAATAATGCATATATCAAATGCACAACAATCTAAAAATATGGTGCATACCAATGTATATACTTACTTAAATATAAATAAATTTTGGAATTACCACAACTGAATAAAAAATATTGACAGTATGATACCTTAATTTTGATATATTAACAATACCTGTGATGTTGCAACACAAACACCGTGATGTACTGAAATAACACTGTGATGCACTGGATTTTGAATTGTGATGCAGATTTAGAAGAAAGCACGATGTAGTTTGAATAAAACAATATTAACTACTGTATCACAGTGTAAAAATCTACTGCATCACAATGTATAAATCTACTGCATCAAAATGTTATTTTACTGCATCATGATCCACAAAACAATAAGACCATGATGCAGTAACTATGATGCACTAAATCTAACATAAAAGATACTGAAGATAAAAAGTATTATGTAGTACAAAAAACAACCTACAAAAACATATATAAAAGGTATGATATACTACATAAAAATCACATATACACCATAGAAAATAATAATGATGCAATGTACAATACAAAAGCAACAAACTGTACACATTTCTTTCTATGTTGGAAACCATTTTTTGTTCTGATCTACTTCACGAAAATCAATAAGCAAACTTAACACGATCAAATCATCGTTTAAACTTCTGTGGGACGCGTAGTCTGAGATGTGTCTTAGTCGGATTCCATCGTTGAAGTTAGTTAATGAGATGTGTCTTGGGCTCAATGGTGTACGCAGGCTGCAATGCTGGAAATCATACGAGACATCTCACTTTGACTTTATTCTTTATGTAGATGCAAGTCAGCTATGGAGTCAAACTTGCCATCATCCATTGCTTGCATGAGTAAAGGACTTGCATGTAGTTTGATAGATGTTAGCAACAAAAGGATCATTAATTCATAACATAACCTCTTTATAAGATAATTAATTCATAAACATAACCTCCTTATACGTGGCAACTCAACACCTACCGCGTCACAGTTCAAAATCAAGTGAATCACACAAACAACCAAGCATATAAACACATTTACACATATAACGCAACCTACCTTTAACCTATATCGTCCTTATATGTGGAAACTCAAAACCTACTGTACCACAACTCATATTCAAGTGCATCACACAAACAACCAAACATACAAACAAATTTAAGCATATAATGCAAACTATACATAACCTAACTCGTATTTTTACATGATAACTGAGCACTTACTGCATCTCAGTTCAAATACAAGTGCATCACACAAATAATCAAGTATACAAATTCATTTATTCACATAACCTACTGCATCACAGCTAAAATAAAAACCTGCTACATCACAATATGAAATACAGGTGCATCATAATGTAAATTTAGTGCATCATAGTTATAAAGTCTAGTTCATACATTTTATCAAACACCTTGTGTGCAACTTTTTAAACACGTTTTGTATATATATATTTCTACATTTTGTTCCAGATCTAGAAGAAAACATGATGTAAATTTGAATTGAACTCTTAATATAACATACCTAGATCAATAAAAACACATAAACCGAACATAAAGTGTTTGAATCAAGACCATGCATTCATTAACTCTTGATGAGCTACATTTAGTAGCGTTTGATGAATCAATCGGCATATTGAAAATAGGTGTTGAATTCGTTGACTTTCAATTAGGAAATAAAATCTTTATTAGATTACGATGAACGGTGGTTAACGATGGTGAAGGTACGGTGGAGAACAGTGGGGAAGGCGGAGGTGAGCGGCGATGACGGTGGGGAGGATCTGTGTGACTAGAATGAAGATGAATAAGAAGATGGAGAAACTGTGGTGAATCAGGATGTAAAAATGAAAATAAATAAAAATAAAATGTTTATATAAGGTAGGATGAGAATGACAAAAATACCCCTGCAAGTGTTAATCTTAATAGAGGGCTAATTAGGGACACATGGCGAGTTGTGGTGGCTTCCTACACTTTTTATTATAACACCATTTTTATTTTAACCCTATATATATATATATATATATATATATATATATATATATATATATATATATATATATATATATATATATATATATATATATATATATCCAACATTGTTTTATAAATATGTAGGTGCGTATCAAAGAAAGTGGGTGCGACGATCTACAAGTCTATGAGAGAGCCAATGGCAATTTTAAAAAACAATTTAGAAAAGCGTTCGCGCATTCTAAAGCGTGGTACATTCTCAAAGATCAACCAAAGTGGAAAGAACAACCGGTGATTAGTCAGACTCAAGAATCCATGGGATCGAGCAAGAAAAGAAAGTCGTCGGAGTCAAGTAGCTCTCAAACGCTAACAAACGTGGAAGATTTCGACTGTCACTTACCGAACCTCAACGATAACCCTACTCCATCACGTCAATCGAGAGGCCAAAAAAGGCGAATTCTGAAGATTCAAGCCGAATTTCGATATGTGATACCTTTGAAAGTTACACGGCCTGTTGACATAAATAATGTCTAAAAACATTGTTAGCATATTAACAATGTCTCTATGTTTTGATAATTACAAAGCATAAACTCATTAATCTAAAACTTATGACGTAAACAAGTTTTTAGTGCTTAATATTTGTCTTTGCATCCATATCACTTAAAGGTATGAATAAACAAAATGGTTATTGTATTTCATGATCAAAGGAAATTTTTCTAATCACTAGAATTTTTATAAAATGTATTAAACATTCTATATCTTTTACAAAATTACTTTTGGAATTAAAAGAATATGTTTAATTCATTATAAATATATAATTTCAAATTTTCAACCAAAAATGGCAAATTTTATCCAGAAAAATATTTCACACTAAAAGACAAGAAAATCCAACGTTCTGAAGGGGCGGCCCCCTTAATTCCTTAGGCGGCCCCTTTAATCATTAAGGGGACCAGCCATCAATTAAGGGGACCGGCCACGCTCCAGAACAGTAATTTTCTCCCCTATAAATACTGGTTCATCCCACATAATTTTCTCACCTTTTGCACTCCTAAACTTTCTGTTCTAGATCCACATTTCTATTCTCTTAATCCTTTGATCATAAGTGCATAATTCTTTATTTCAAAGTGATTCAAACTTCATCCTCTCAAGTGCAAGAGAAGAATACTTCTATCCCCCAAGACAAGAAGTATTACAACTTGTTGTGACCTCCACATACAAGTTGTTGGTGCATCATCAAGATTATTTACATTACTCTTTGTGAAGATTATTGTGAATATTTGATTGTAGATAGTTGTGCTAGGTATAGTGATTGTGTGATTAGTTAGTTGTTGGGTGTGAAGAAGAAAAGTTAGGAATTAGATTGTAGTGAAGAAGCTAGGTGTGAAGGTGTTAGTTGTGAAGAAAATTGGTGTGAAGAAGATAGGCGTGGAGTAGTTAGTTGTGAATTAGATTAGTTTGAAGAAGTTGTGTAGAAGTTGTGACTTAGTTGTGAAGAAGTTGTGGTGTGTAAAGTGGTGTGTAAATTGGTGTGTAAGGTTTTCTCCGCCATAAGGGAGCTTGTTGATATAGTGAAGAAAACTCTCGAGTTAGGTGCTCGGGGAGTGGAGTAGGGCAAGGAAGGTGTCCTTGAAAAGCCAAGAGACGAAAATTTTTTTTATGGCAAAAGAAACCGACGAAATATGTTTAGGAATTGACTTGGAGCCTGACGAATGGATCAAAGATAGCGGATGCTCGAGGCACATGACGGGGAACCGCAAGCTATTCTCTACATACAAGGCATACAATGGAGGTAACGTTATTTTCGGTAGTGACTTACGTGGAAAAATCATTGGTAAAGGTACGATTTCTCAAGACTCACTTACTATTGAAAATGTAGAGCATGTAGATAATTTAACATATAACTTGCTTAGTGTAGGACAAATATGTGACAATAAATGTAGAGTCACTTTTACCGAAGAGGATAGCGAAATAGTTAAGAATGGAAAAATTATAGGTAGAGGAATTAGGAAAGGTGGCATATATGTTATGAAACTAGGAAATAAGCCTGAGGATAAGATATGCCTAACGACCCTAGATGAAAACTCTACATTGTGGCATAGGAGATTAGGACATGCAACAAATACAATCTTTGGCCTCTAAAAAATTAGTTAGAAATTTGCCTGATCTAAAATATGACAAGCATTTTTGTGATGCATGTAAAATTGGAAAACAAGCTCATGTTAGTCACAAAGCTAAGAATATAGTATCCACTACTAGGTGCCTAGAATTATTACACATGGATCTTTTCGGTCCATCCGCTGTGCGGAGCTATGGAGGAAACAAATATACCTTAGTAATAGTAGATGACTACTCACGATACACGTGGACTAGGTTTTTAAGTGACAAAACCCAAGCCTTTGAAAAATTTGAAATATTTAGTAAAATGATTCAAAATAAATTAGGATGCACAATAGTTGCCATTAGGACGGACCATGGTAGGGAATTTGATAACGAAGTACAATTCGGAAAATATTTTGAGTTAAATGGAATATCTCACAATTTCTCTGCTCCTCGTACTCCTCAATCAAATGGCGTAGTAGAAAGAAAAAATAGGTCACTATAAGAAATGAGTAGAACAATGTTAAATGAACAATCCATCCCACAAAAATTTTGGTGTCACGCCGTAGATACATCAACTTATATTTTAAATAGGGTATCAATTAGGAGAATTCTTGGAAAAACTCCTTATGAGTTACTAAGAGGTAGAAAACCAAACTTAAGCTACTTTAGGGTATTTGGAAGTAAATGTTATATTCTAAACACTAAGGATTACCTTACTAAGTTTGATCCAAAATCATATGAAGGAATATTTTTAGGATACTCACAAAATAGTAAAGCATATATAATACTTAACAAACACTCCATGAAAGTAGAAGAATCACTAAATGTAACATTTGATGAAAAACCACCACCTCCTAAAACATTACCTTTAGAAGATAATGACTTAGTCGAAGATGAAGCTATTGAGGTTAGTAAAACAAAACCCATAGGAAATGATAATGAAGACATTCAATTAGGAAACAACGAAATTGTTAATGTTAAGGAATCTAGATCACATCCATTAAATAATATAATAGGACATCTTAACCAAAGAACCCTTAGGTCACAAGCCCAAGATAAAAACAATTTCTTTTGTTTCCTCTCAGCAATAGAACCTAAGAATATTAATGAGGCTTTAAAAGATGAAAGTTGGGTTATAGCTATGCAAGAAGAATTAAATCAATTTAAGGCAAATGATGTTTAGGAATTAGTCCCAAATCCAATGGATATGACCATCATAGGAACTAAATGGGTATATAGGAACAAATTAGATGAAAATGGAGCAGTTACTAGGAATAAAGCTAGGTTAGTTGCCCAAGGTTATAACCAACAAGAAGGAATTGATTATGACGAAACTTATGCCCCCGTAGCTAGATTAGAATCAATTAGGATACTACTTGCCTATGCATGCGCCCTAGACTTTAAGTTATTCCAAATGGACGTGAAAAGTGCATTCCTTAACGGTTTTATCAATGAGGAGGTATATGTGGCACAACCTCCAGGATTCATTGACTTCGCAAAACCTGATTATGTTTATAAGTTAAAGAAAGCTTTGTATGGACTCAAACAAGCTCCCAAAGCTTGGTATGATTGATTAAAAGCTTTTCTAATTAAACATGATTATTCCATGGGAATGGTAGATAACACTCTTTTCACTAAAAGGAAAGACCCAAATCTCATCATTGTCCAAATATATGTTGATGACATTATATTTGGATCGACTTGTCAAGACATGTGTGATGAATTTGCCAAAATCATGCATGATGAGTTTGAGATGAGTATGATGGGTGAACTTAACTTCTTCCTAGGACTACAAATAAAAAAATTAGAAGATGGAATATTTTTTAACCAATCTAAGTACATTAAGGAAATGCTTAAGAAATTTGGCCTAGAAGACACAAAACCCATGAAAACTCCCATGTCTACGGAAGTAAAGCTCACAAAGGATGATGAAGGTGAGTCCGTAGATAACACCAAGTATAGAGGAATGATAGGTAGTTTACTATACTTGACGGCAAGTAGACCCGATATCATGTTTAGTGTTTGCCTTTGTGCCCGTTTTCAAGAGGATCCCAAAACCTCTCACCTAGAAGCGGTTAAGCGTATCTTCCGATACATTAACGGCACTATACACTTAGGATTATGGTATCCTAAGGGATCCGGCATAGAAACCATCGTCAATGCGGATTCGGATCATGCGGGAGACTACGTAGATAGAAAAAGCACTAGCGGTATTTGCACGTTTATGGGATGTTGTCTAACATCTTGGTTTTCGAAGAAGCAAACCGCTCTTGCTATTTCTACCACCGAAGCCGAATATGTAAGCGCTGGAAAGGCATGTCAACAAGCACTATGGATGAAACAAGCTCTCGTAGACTATGGCATTAGGTTAGAAAATGTTCCCATTATGTGGGATAACAAAGGTACGATAGATTTAAGTAAAAATCCGGTGCAACACTCTAGGACTAAACATATAGAAATACGCCACCACTTTCTTAGGGATAATGTAGAAAAAGGAAACATATCTATAGAAAAAGTTGCATCGGAAGATAATATTGCGGATATATTCACAAAACCCCTTAAGTGTGAATTATTCAACCACTTGCGTTTAGGATTAGGAATGATGGAACAAGTTGACTAAATTATATTGAACCAATACAAATTTATACTTGCATAAAATTTACTTTTCGTCCACTTCTTTATTTCTGAGTCTAGGAATCTATTTCGCACAAAACTAAAGATTGGGAAAGTTTATTTTCTGTGCATAAACTCTTTTGTAAAACCCAATCAATTTTCTTTATAAATTATTCTCACATCTAGGAATCACATGAACATCATTTTTCTTGCTTTGTTGACTAATGCTAAAAACATTGTCTTTCAAAAATCATGCATAAACTCTCACATAAATTGTCAAGGTATATAATCTAATATGTATCTTTGACATTCATGATCGAGCAAAAATTGTATCAAGGAGATCTTTTGGATTGTTTCTTAGGATCGTTATCTCTCTTTGCATTTAGGAGTCGAAACAATCACAACTCCACATTTGTTGCATATAGACACACACTAGGACAAATTCACTAATAATGTTGTCATCTTGCTCCATCACTAGTTTTCCACTCACTAGTTGCCTTTGCCTTTGATCTAAGATAGGTGCCTTAGGAAGTTTAAGTGCTCTTGCCTTTACTTATCTCCTCTTGCTTATTATGTGTTGCTTAATTGCTCTTTTGCTTATGTGTTTTTGCATGCATGCTATATCTTGATTAGATTAGATGCTATATTGCCTAAAGGGATTGAACTTGCTTGAATTCTAATCCAAACACACAACCTTTATGCAATTTTTCTGCCAAAAACCCAATTCTGGCAACCTGGAAATCACCAGATGGGCGGCCCCCTTAATTTTGTAAGGCGACCCCCTTAATCATTAAGGGGACCGCCCCCTAATTAAGGGGACCGGCCATCTGATGGTCGGGTTTACAAAATCTTTTCTGCTTTTTAGCCCAATTCCACCTACATTTCCCATTTTTCACCAACATATTTTGTCCTAGTCTCCCAAACAAACCTTATCCATCCTTAAACACACAAATCTTACACTATAAATACCCCAAATATTCCACACTCTCCATTCATCCCTTCATGACTTCTCCAAACAAACCAAAACTAAAAGCCTCAAGGCTTGCAAGAATGACCGAAAAAACCCATTTGGCGAAGAAAAAGCCCTCGAAACAAATCCATCATAACCAATGAAGTTGGAAATCACTCAACACCTCCAACCACTTACTTCCCAAACTTTACACCAAATTCAAAAGGACATTCATTTGATCCTCTCTACAAACCATACAACATTGGCCAAACAACTTACTTCATGCCAAACCACTCATCTCATCCTCCAACCATTTGTAATGATCCATACAAGTTTGATCAACCATCACTCTACAATTCCAACTACACAAACCCAAATCATCCATATCCACACAATGACTTTCTCCGCATTGCCACGAAAAAGCAAAAGTTCTGTGATGAAATATCACAAATCCATGATCTTTGTGATCTCAATGTCATGCATCTTGCACAACGCAACAAAGGGCAACCTCCATCATCACCCTACAACAATTGCCTTCCTCACTCTCTTAACTTGGATCAAGTTACAAACCACACTCACTATTGCCCTTGTTGCATCTTCCTTCAAAAACAAATCCTATACTTGAGTGAAGATATTTCTTGGATTGAATATCTCCTCACTCGTCCTCATCCCATACCACCCTTAACACAATACAATATCGTAAGATCCACCTCTTCCGCTCCATACCCCACTCCATATCCCTCTCCATCTAACAACTAAGCTTTATGCTTATGTTTTCCTTCAAGCAAATAAAACAATCAACCATGGGTTGCAAGCAAGTCCAAGTGCTCTCTTAGGCAATATAGGGCTATGTCTTTTCTTTTGTTTTATTGTGATCAATATGCCTTAAGCATATTGAATGTTGTAATGTTTTCTATGATGCTTGAATGAATCTATTTTTTATTTGCATAACTATTGTTTTGCATGTATATGTGTCTTGCTCTCTTCTAATATTTTGTGCAGCCAAGATTTCCATAGCTCTTTCCCTTGGTGCTCTCAAATGAGGGGGAGCATACATCAAGGGGGAGCATTAACCTTTTTGATTTTGAAAAAAGGGGGAGAAGAGAATGTTAAACTCTAATAATACTTGTCTAAAAATTATTTTTTAGACCTAATGAGTTTAAGGTTTTGTAATCATCAAAAAGGGGGAGATTGTTGACATAAATAATGTCTAAAAACATTGTTAGCATATTAACAATGTCTCTATGTTTTGATAATTACAAAGCATAAACTCATTATTCTAAAACTTATGACGTAAACAAGTTTTTAGTGCTTAATATTTGTCTTTGCATCCATATCACTTAAGGTATGAATAAACAAAATGGTTATTGTATTTCATGATCAAAGGAAATTTTTCTAATCACTAGAATTTTTATAAAATGTATTAAACATTCTATATCTTTTACAAAATTACTTTTGGAATTAAAAGAATATGTTTAATTCATTATAAATATATAATTTCAAATTCCCAACCAAAAATGGCAAATTTTATCCAGAAAAATATTCCACACTAAAAGACAAGAAAATCCAACGTTTTGAAGGGGCAGCCCCCTTAATTCCTTAGGCGGCCCCCTTAATCATTAAGGGGACCGGCCATCAATTAAGGGGACTGGTCACACTCCAGAACAGTAATTTTCTCCCCTATAAATATTGGTTCATACCACAGAATTTTCTCACCTTTTGCACTCCTAAACTTTCTGTTCTAGATCTACATTTCAATTCTCTTAATCCTTTGATCATAAGTGCATAATTCTTTGTTTCAAAATGATTCAAACTTCATCCTCTCAAGTGCAAGAGAATAATACTTCTATCCCCCAAGACAAGAAGTATTACAACTTGTTGTGACCTCCACATACAAGTTGTTTGTGCATCATCAAGATTATTTACATTACTCTTTGTGAAGATTGTTGTGAATATTTGATTGTAGATAGTTGTTCTAGGTATATTGATTGTGTGATTAGTTAGTTGTTGGGTGTGAAGAAGAAAAGTTAGGAATTAGATTGTAGTGAAGAAGCTAGGTGTGAAGGTGTTAGTTGTGAAGAAAATTGGTGTAAAGAAGATAGGCGTGGAGTAGTTAGTTGTGAATTAGATTAGTTTGAAGAAGTTGTGTAGAAGTTGTGACTTAGTTGTGAAGAAGTTGTGGTGTGTAAAGTGGTGTGTAAATTGGTGTGTAAGGTTTTCTCCGCCATAAGGGAGCTTGTTGATATAGTGAAGAAAACTCTCGAGTTAGGTGCTCGGGGAGTGGAGTAAGGCAAGGAAGGTGTCCTTGTAGCCGAACCACTATAAATCTCTTGTCTCGCGGTTCGATCTTTCCATCTCTTACTTATTTCATTACTTATCATTGTTATATCTTACTTATTGATAGTTGTGTATATTGTGCAAGACTTGAGATCTCATATTATCGAATCTAAATTTTAAAAACTAAGAAAACACCAAAACTATCTTTTATAACAAATTAAAAAGACGTAAAACTATTCAACCCCCCCTTCTAGTTTTTCACACGGCCGAAAAACAAAGTTTATTACAGGGGCAGTTGGAGGTTCAAAAGAAAAAGGACGCATAATATTTCAAGTTTATTGATGAGGAGGTCTACAATCGTGACATGAAGTTCGTTATGGAGCCGCACGACAATATCCCAGACCCGGCTTTTAAGGAATTCGTCATCAATAGAAAACACGAGATATGCGCACAACACGGTTGGCCATGTAGTTTGTAGGATTTAATGTTTTTTAAGTTAAGTTTTAATGTTTTTACGTTAGTTTTATGTTCGGTTTTTAATTTTAATGGAATTTTAGTTATTTTATTTTTTTTGGTAATATTATGTAATGTTTTTTTTTTTTTTTTTTTTTTTTTTTTTTTTTTTTTTTTTTTAATGGAATTTTAGTTTTTGTTTAAAAAAAATGAAGTGAGTAAAGGTATGTAGTGAGTGACCCATTGCCATAAAAAAATGAGTGGGTGATGAAAAAAGCAGGTGAATGATGTGGCATATGAAGATTAGTTGGGCGTGAGTGATGGGATTTTGGGTGAGTGATGGGTTGCCAACCTCCTAAGATAATGATAAAACACGTAGGTATAACTTTATTATTAAGCACTATAAATAATAATGAAACCCTAATACCCAAAACTCACAAATCGGGCTTGAGCCTAATTATCAACTAATACTACCTCGTAGTTCGAGCGGCGAAATCACGAAAGCTCAGACTGAAGAAGAAAACTAAGAAAGCAAAATAAACAATAAACCAAAATAAAACGGGATAACCAAAGTATCCCAATAAAGTCGTTTCGGGAATAAGAACCTAGATTCGACACCAACAAAAGTCGTCTCGGGAATTGATACCTTGGATTCGACACCAACAAAAGTCGTCTCGGGAATTTATACCATGGATTCGACACCAACAAAAGTCATCTCGGGAATTAATACCCTATATTCGACACCAACAAAAGTCGTCTCGAGAATTTATACCCTGGATTCGACAACAACAAAAGTCGTCTCGAGAATTAATACCCTGGATTCGACATACAAACAAATAAATAACTAATACGCTTTTTATTTCTTTTCTTTCCTTTTTTTTCTTTTTTTTTAATGAAAAATACCTAACAAATTAAAGTAGCAACATCTAATTGTCTACCATATAAAATAAGATATAACATCAGGACCAAACATTTTTTACATATCAAAGGACTAATCTCCCCTCTCCATTTTCCCTCCATTTTTATTTGATCTAATGGATGATATTAATCCCAACAATTTAAAAAACCCACTTTCATTTTTTTTTTCTTTTCAAATATTAATATATTTCAAACTGTTAATCGTTAAGCGAAAAAAAATATACCGTTACGACGAGCATTTAATTATCTTTCTATAGATAGGCTATTTGATATATTTACGACAATTTTTTTTTTGTTTTTTTCACGTTTTTTTCGAGGCTGAAAAAAATCATATATGATATTACATATCATATGATATATGATTTTTTCGGCCACGAAAAAAAACGTGAAAAAAAGGAAAAAAAATGTCGAAAATATATCAAATAGTATCTATAGAAAGATAATTAAATGCTCGTTGCGATGGTGTAATTATTTTCGGTTAACGATTAACGGTTTAAAAAATATTTAAATTATAAAAAATGGATGAAATATTAAAATGCATTTAATCTCAACTATTGATTTGTTTTTAGATAGATGGTGAGAATGAGTCATAAAAAAAATTTAGTATTTAATATAAATGTCCACATAAAATAAAATAATGGATACTGTGATTTCCAATGTCTTTGCCTGGCACAAATATGTACCCACGTGATGCTTTATAGCAATGATCAACGATAACAAAGATAACAACCACCAACTATTAAAGTAACAATAGTCTTCCTCATGAACCTCATCTCATCATACTCTCCTCACTGTTACCATTATGAAACGCAACAAACTCATTCAAATCAATGAATCCATCACCGTCAGTGTCGATTTCTTTCATAACCGATGTCAGTTCAGTTTCAGATGTGACGGAGCCGCTGAGTGTGGCCAGGATCGAGCCGAGTTCGGCAGTTATGGAGGTCTTGCTGTCGCCGTTCACGCCGAATACGTTCGACGTTGTTATGTGCCATTGTGAGTTGTGGATTTTTAGGGTTTGTGATTGTTATTTGGTTGTGCGGTGGTCGGTGGTGGAGACAGAGGTGGTTAGGGACGGTGGTTAGGAACGGTGGTTAGGGTTTCTCGTTGCATATACCACGTTTTGATATACGAGACCGAGGTTTGTGTAACAACAAAAAGAGAAAAGGCTAATTACGCTAGGTATCCCTCCGAATCATCGGCAAGTTGCCGATGACCGGAGGATAACTATTTAGTGATGAAGGTTAGTGTTTTTGAGTGGAAGATAGGTGATTAGGTTTTTTTTAGGATGTTAATACTGATACCATGTAAGATAATGATAAAACCCGTAGGTATATATAATAGTGAAATCTTAATACCCAAAATCCAGAAAGCGGGCTTGAGCCTAATTATCAACTAATAATATCATATCCACAAAAAGTTTAGAAAATTCTATATACACAATGACTTGGCAATCATTTGTGAAAGAGTAAACTTCAAAATACATCCCTGTGGTTTACCCAATTTGACACCATACATCCCTCTCGAAAAAGTTAGGACAATTACATCCCTCCGTTAGTAAAAGTCAAACAATATACATCCAAAAGGACGAACGATGCAAATATTGTATGGTTAACTTGAACACGTGACACTTAACTAAGGGTATTTATGTCATTTTACACGTTCCCTTTATATTCTAACCCTATGTCTTCCCTGCTTCACTCAAACGTTACGCATAATCAATATCACAAATCAGAAACACAAATCAGAAACACAAGATTACAGAAATCCAAAACACAAACATAAATCAAATATCTAAATCAAAAACCCAAACCAAAACAGATAATAAAATCCAATTTTATTATCTGGTACATTGTTTGCAATGGTGGTTGCTGAATGGCGTATTCGTGAGTATGAGGATCCGGTGAACGAACAAGAAGCTTATAGTAAGTGTTAATCATTGTAATCATAATTGTAATTTTATTATTTGAAACCCTAATTGATTGAAACCCCTAATTTTTGGATACTAATTTTGGCATTGCAGGTAAATATCCAAACATGTTCTCACTGAAGATACATCATGGTGGGTTCTTTACTGAAAGTCCAGGTAGAAAGTACATAGAAGGGACCTGCAATTTTATAGACTTCATAGATATAGACCTGTTTTCAGTAATAGAAATCCATGATATGATTGAAAAGTTAGGTTACAAGAGGAAAGATTGTGATATGTACTATCATTTCAAAATACCTAACAATGATTTGGATTATGGGTTACAAGCACTAGGAAATGATGGTGATGTGTTGAACCTAGTTAGGTATGTTGATAAGTACAAACTTATTGAAGTTTACATTGAGCATGAGCATACAGTATTGGAAACTTATTGGAAATCACCACAGAGAGTGATGATTGAGGAAATAGTTGATGAAGGTCCTAGTTCAACATTAGTTAGAAAGCCCTTTAAGAAGCCTGCTAAGAAGATAAATAGGATGCCTCTATTGCTTGATATAGGAGAGGGTTCTGATAATGCTGATGATGTATATGGTGAAGGTGCTTTAGTTGTTACTACAGCAGTTGAGGAAGGTCCTACTAAGAGGCCTGTTAAGCTACCTGTTAAGAGGCCTTTTAGGATACCTGCTAAGAAGACAAAGCCAATGCCAGTCCCTGTGGATGAGGTAGACAGTTCTGTGGAAGCAAGTTTATCTGAGTATGAGAGTAGTAGTGAGTCTGATGATAGTGAAGATAGTGACTATATACTGGATGATGAACATGTTATGAATGATGTAGATGTGGATATGAAAGACTATTATCAAAACATAGACAAAGATGCAGAATGGATGGGATCTCATTCTGATAATGAGGAAGTTCCAGATGACAGTCATGTTGAAGAAGCATTTGGTTTGGATGATTTTCATAGTGCAAGTGATTCTGAAAATGATAGTCAAAGAAAGAAAACTTTGAGAAAGTTAAGGAAACAAAGAGCAAAAGAGGGTAAGGGAATTGATGCAAGTAATTACAATGATACATTCTTTGTAGGGAGAGAGTTTGGAGATAAGAAAACTATCACAGACCTTGTGGCTGCTCATGCTATTGCTACTAGAAGGCAGTTATATATATGGAAAAATGACAAAATGAGGGTGAGGGTTGTATGTAGAGGAAAATGTCCTACTTTTAGATACCCTAATGAGGGCCCAAAGGCTAGTGGGCTAAAATGTGATCCAAGTCCTAGTAAGTTAAAATGTATAGCTGGAAAGATGGTCAAGTCAACTACATGTGAGACAAGTGTATGTGGAAAAGGAATAAATGAGGTGGGTGGAAAGAGAATAAAGGTTGGTGGCATAAAAGGTAATTACAAGTATGAGGTTATCACATGTCCATGGACTTTGCAAATATCCAAACAAAATAAAGGCAGGGAAGAAACCTGGACTGTCTCTACTCTTACTGATGAGCATACTTGTTTGCAAACTAGAGATGTGAAGCTACTCACTAATACTTTTCTTACTAAAAAGGTTGAAGAAAGAATCAAGCTTAACCCCAACATCCCTATTAGAGCCCTGAAAGAGCAATTACAACAGCAATATCAATTAGGTATAACTACAAACAAGGTAACTAGGGCTAAGGCTAAATCATAGATGAAACTTAAAGGTGATTTCACAGAACAGTATTCAAGGTTAAGGGATTATGTGCTAGAGTTGCAAAGAACCAATGAAGATACGACTGTGAAAATAGATCTAGAAAGAGATTTCAATCCAAATTAAACAACAAGACAGTTTAGAAGGATCTATGTATGCATTGGTGCTTTGAAGAAAGGGTTTAAAGCTGGCTTAAAGGATTTGCTTGGATTGGATGGGTGTTTTATGAAAGGTCAATACCCTGGACAACTACTTACAGCAGTTGGCATTGATGCAAACCATGGGACATATCCACTTGCATATGCTGTTGTGGAAGCAGAAACAACAAGCTCATGGTCTTGGTTTTTAACTTGTTTAGGGGATGATCTAGATTTGACACCTATGTCCAATTTTACCTTTGTTTCTGATAGACAAAAGGTAATCATTTTAATTCTAACTTTGCTTTTTATTCTAACTTTGTTGTTAATTCTAAATTTCTTATTTGTTTGTAGGGCATCATTCCAGCAATCTCAAAGATATTCCCATGTGCTGAGCATAGGTATTGCTTAAAACATATATATGACAATATGAAGCAACAATGGAGAGGTGAGCAATACAAACTATTGCTTTGGAAATGTGCATCTGCAACAACTGTGCCAAAGTTTGATAGGGCAATGGAGTAGCTAAAGAAGTTGAGTCAGGAAGCTTATGATTGGCTGAAAAAAATACCACCACAGCATTGGACAAGATCCCATTTCAGTGGTATGTTTTATCAATTTACTTAAGCATATAAGCTGTATTGCTGTCAATTATATTCTAGTTCATTGACATACATTATTATCCCTGTTTACAATTGTAGGTAGGCCACACTGTGATGTTTTACTTAACAATATGTGTGAGGTATTTAATAGACAATTATTGGATGGAAGAAATGTTCCTATTATCACATGTCTAGAGTATGTTAAGGATTACTTGACTAAAAAGATTGTGAATGTTAAAAAAGTAATTGCCAAGAGTCAAGGTCCTTTAACACCAGCTGCTACTGTGCTGTTTAATGCAATCAAGACTGATGCTAGCTCATATCAGGTAAAATGTTATGTTCACTCACTGCTCAGTTTGGTATTTTTTTATGTGCTATGCCTAATACATGTTATGTATATAAAGGTAATGTGGAATGGGGGAACCAAGTATCAAGCCAGTGGTCCATGGGATGATATTTGTGTAGTGGATACCCAAGAAAAGAGTTGTAGTTATAGAAAATGGGAATTAACTGGAATGCCCTGCAAGCATGCAGTAGCAGTGTTAAATGATATGGCACTAAATAGGGTTGAGGTTGGTTTGCCAGAAACCTGGGTCCATGCTTGTTATTGGCTTGTAACTTGGGAGAAGCAACATAGTTACACCATTAACCCATGCAATGGACCAAACATGTGGAGCAAACACCCTAGCCCTTACACTATCATTCCACCAAAGATTAAGCCACAAATTGGAAGGCCCCCAAAGAAAAGAAGGAAGTCTGCAGATGAGATATCTGCTAAAAAAATGACTGCAAATGGTAAACTTTCAAGGGCTGGCAAGACTGTTACATGTGATAAGTGCAAATAAACAGGTCACAATAAAAGGACATGTAAGCAGCCTTCTGCATCTGTTGGTGGATCACAGTCTTCAACAGTTGGTGGTTCAAAAAAGGCCAGTAAAAAAGTTGGTGGATCACAATCTTCAAAAAAGGCCAGTCAAAGTGCATCTGCCAAAGGGAAGCAAGTTAAAACATAATTGTAGTATTCCACATGTTTAATCTTTTGGAAAAATGTAATCTTTTGGAACAATGTATGATTTTAGAACCATGTACTTGCTTAGTATGCTTTTCAGTTTACTTTTGGAACCATGTATTGGAACAATTTATTGGATGCATCCCTGTGATGCCTTTCAGTTTACTCTTCTTGTTAACTTGTGTATTTGTTGACCACATTTTAAATCTTTTCCTTAACTTATGTATTGTGTATTGGAACCATTACCTGCAAATGGTAAAATGTCCATTTCATTCTGTTTGGTTTGGTCACTTTTGGACAGCAACTTGCAAATGATAAAATGTTCATTTCATACACTTTGGTTTGGTCACTTTTGGACATCAACCCATTGACTGCAAATGGTAAAATTTCCATTTCAACCCATTTGAACACAAATCAACACATATCACAATATTTCAACCCATACCACAACATTTCAACCCATTCAACCCAATGATAAAAAAAAAAAAAAAAAAAAAAAAAAAAAAAAAAAAAAAAAAAAAAACAGTAATTTAAGATGAAAAGAAGACATTCATTGATATTCAAAAGATTACAATAATACACATAACCAAAAGACTGCTTAAGTTCCCATAATAATCATCATCATCAGTACTAAATCCCTAATGAGGCAAAAGACTACAATGATTGTTTTCACAACATCAGATACACAATAAAGAACAACCAACTAATCACTAACATCCACTTCAATCTTCTCGCTTTTAACTGATTTTCCCTTGATGAATCTTGTAGCCGGTTCATGTTGTTCAACAATCCAGGTATAATTGCCACTGATCTTTCACACATTGGTGGGTCATACCAATCTACAATCCCACAGTTTGGTTCCTTCAAAAAATAATAAGTAAAACAATCAATTAAATTCAAGAGTAACAATCTAATATTATTCAAGACTTACAGGTTTGGGACAACAATGAAAGCGTCACCCTGGGTTTCTTGGTTTCCATGAAGTTTTAAGGATTGTGGGTAACCCACATCTACAAGTTCTTGGGTAGTACATTGTCTTTGTGTTAGGGTTTTCCAATTTTTGGTTCTCAATTAGAGTTTTTTAATTTGGGGATAATCTTGGATATGATATGTAATCATTGTGTGTGTGTGCGCGTTTTCAATTAGGGTTTATCCCCAATTATGCGTAACGTTTGAGTGAAGCAGGGAAGAAATAGGGTTAAAATATAAAGGGAACGTGTAAAATGACATAAATACCCTTAGTTAAGTGCCACGTGTCCAAGTTAACCATACAATATTTGCATCGTTCGTCCTTTTGGATGTATATTGTTTGACTTTTACTAACGGAGGGATGTAATTGTCCTAACTTTTTCGAGAGGGATGTATGGTGTCAAATTGAGCAAACCACAGGGATGTATTTTGAAGTTTACTCTTTGTGAAATATAAGAAAGAAGAAAAAAAGATTATGATACAAAATAATTGAAACACTACACATGCTAAGTCTTTTTATGAGTAAAATTTTATAAATTTTTGTAGATGTAGCAATGATCATTCTAATAACAATTTAACATAGAAAAAGGAGAAGACAATATTATATAATCATTAGTGTATACTTAGTGAATATTTAGGTATATTTCGAAGAGACCTTTACAAATTCTAATGTTTTATCAACAAAATCTGTTTTTAAGATAATTGATAGGTTAGGGGAAAACAAGTCAAGTCTACCTATTTTAGTATTTCAATTAATGACAAAAATCAAGACGATATAGCCAACATACTTTACGTTTGCACGGCCACGTACCGTATCAACACAAGTAGGTATGCACGAGACTTTAAAAGAAAAGAAATGAGAGTATTTTAGTTGAGTTAAAATAGGATGTTGATCCATATTTCAGTATATATAGCTTCTTGTAATACATAACTACAGTAATAGTTTATGATTCCACTACAATTTATTTAGTAGTGAAGAAACACTTTAATTTTTATCTTATATTCTTCATAGTTTCAGAATTTCAACTGATACTTTGGTTGTTGATTTGGCGAAAACACCCCAAAATGTTTCTCCGTTTCTGCTCCCTGTTTGTTATTTTCATCGAACATTGCAAACAAATAAGTCTCAATACATCTTCCGGGCTTCTGTGGTGTCCCCTTTCTCCCTTTGACATGCGCGATCAAATTTCTATAATAAGTTCCAGCATTTTCTATTGTCGCTGCACGGCCACCTGCTGATGGCCATCCACTCTCCGAAACAACAATCCTCACATTTTCTCCACCAAGACGTGCTTGAGCCGCATAATGAGCATCCAACATCGCGCTAAAAAGGTTAGAATATTGGCGACCATTAACGTCATTTACAACTGTTCCTTGTGCGGTAAACAATGCATATTGGAGATTCGAATTAGGGTCACCAAGGTAGCCAAAGTAGGGGTAAATATTAGCAAGCATTGGTAAGTTGTTTTGGGCTAAAAATCTGATTATAGGCTCAATAAACCCACGCACATTGTTATCAAATTCACCGTCGCTTGGTGGGTAGCTTTTGCCTAGGAGACCGGTGTAGGTTGCGGTTGACACCTTGATTTTGTTATCTAGGCCTGCGGCTCTAAGGGCGTTATGGATATTTCGCATCGCTGGGAGTACAAAATTTATGTATCTTCGATTATCATTATTTGGATCAACTTCATTTCCAACAGCGATGTATTTAAATTTGACATCAGGATATCTTTGAATGTTGTCTCTAACCCATGTGTTTGCGTTTCCTTGATCATTGAGGGATTGAAGATTATCATTCGGAACATCGAGTATGAGTTCAATGTTGGTTCCTTTGAGTGCTTGAAGGATAGCTTGGTCTGGTCCATAGATACGCATCTTCGTTATACCATTGTTTCTGTAGAGTGTGACCACGTCTCGTTCAGATGGTAAACCACCACCAAGTTTCCCGTAGCACACGCCTACGGACTCTGCATCTGTTTTACATTATTAAGAATAGATTGACTTAGAATGCAATAGAAGTTTTGTGTATAAGATCAATGAAAAAGAATAATAATAAAGTTTAATTAGATACACTCTTTGTTTCTTGGAAAAAAATCCATTTAAGGTAATAATTTGTGTCTTGGTATAGGTACACATGATACATTATACATACATTGGTTTTGAATCAGTTGCGGATCTAGTGTGGTGGCAGGTGTACACAGAAGGGGCGGATCTAGCTTGAAGACATCGATATGCATGTGCATGCCCTATCTAAATTCTTAGTAGTGTAAAAAAATTTTGATTTTTTGAAAAGTTAGTACAAATTACGTTACAAATTGATGAGTGCTCATGATCACCGTTTAAAGTACTCGAAATTTATTAGTGCACGCCCACGAACTCAAAAAGATGAAAAGTGTACGAATAAGAAAAAACAGACTAGCAGGTCATCATCGGCGATGTATTGAAGAAGAAGAAGGTTAAATAGTGAAGGTATGAGGTATTATATTTTTTTTTTCATGGCCAGTTGACATATAAAGCTAATTAGTTATGACATTGAGATTTTTGTTCACTCATTTCCCTTCTCTAAGCACAACCCACGTAAACTACAACTTATGCATACTACGGATTATTCCAGAGCGTTTTAACATTTTCATTACAATTGAAGAACTAGGATATTATAGTTCAATATCTATTTTGTTCTCTATTAAATTAGGAATTACTCTATGTGGAGATGTTCATCTTTCTAAAGTGTTGTTCATAGAATTTTTAAATGCGGAATTGTATTATGTTAAAGAAAAAGTACCAAGCGACCATTTAATATTTATTTAGTTTTTTCATACTTGTTTATCAACTAGGATTGTAAGCCGCGCGTTGCCGCGGGAGTCGGATTTTAAGTGTGGTGCCGTTAAAAAAAAAAAAAAAAAAAAAAAAAAAAAAAAAAAAAAAAAAAAACCTGTAACACTGTAGCACTGTAGCAAAATTATTATTTTAAAAAAGTTACTGTAGCTACTCACAAAAAACACTGTAGCAAAAGAGGGAACAGTGACACCACGCTAAATGTAATATATATATAATGACAATTATTTACACATTAAGACACAAGTATATAGCAAAATACCTTATTCCAAAGTATTAGTTAAAATTTACTTTTATCTTATTAGATTCACACCGAAAAACGACTAACTTTAATTAAGATGCTTGTACCCGAAAACTAATTAAGTCTCGTATAACCCGAACAAGATAAACCAAATCGAATCTAATAAATCAAATCTGAAAAATGATACAATCACTCTCAACCCGAACCCTAAAAAAACCAACTCAAAAAACGCATCCCGAAAATCGATTTTATTAATGGCTCTACACTATTCCGAATTCCTGGATCCTCCACGTACACGGGCTATGCCCATTAATAGCGCACGCTATATAAAAAATAATGACTTTTTTCACGGTGCTACTAGCGAATTTCCTCTTATGCTGCTGGTTTTGTGACAAGAGTGTGTCATTTTATATCTACACATGGGAAAATCCTAAAATTTAGTAGATTTCATGTTAAAGAATAGAAGAAGAAATTTGAAAATCGAGCTAAGATGCACTAGATTTTGCGATTTTTTTGGTGCTACATCTAAGTAAAAAGCTTGAATCCGCCCACCTTTTTTTTTTTTTTTTTTTTTTTTTTTTTTTTTTTTTTTTTTAACAGCAAAACACGATATATATAAAACAAAAAAAAAAACACTAGCAAGAAGGTAAAAGTACATAGGTGAATTTAACAAATGAGTCCAACAACTAGACTTGTCCCCTCTAAATTAATCCAAGAAAAAGAAAACAAACGAATGTTATCGAAAATGTTACATTTCCTCATAGATTAAGAGTTAAAAATGACACTATTTCAATAACGCCATATCACTCATAAAGAAGCCACGAAAATGACAAAAATACGCTGCTCCATTGCTTATACAAACATTTATAAATGAAAGAGTAAATTGCATAAATCGTCCTTAAAGTTTGGCCAATTTGTCTGTTTCATCACAAACATTACGAAAGTGCAAGGATCGTCCTTGTGGGGAAACCTTTGGTGCAAGTTTCATTCCCACAAGGACAATACTTGCATCAAAGGTTTCCCCAAAAAGGATGATACTTGCACCAAATGTTTCACCACAGGGACAATCCTTACACTTTCGTAACGTTTGAGACGAAACATGCAATTTCGCCAAACTTTAAGGACGATTTATGCAATTTACTCTAAATGAAAAGTTTATCGTGAAACGAAAAACACTAATACAAACATTTATAAATATACAGGCCAATGACTAGTAAGTTAATTAAAAGAAAAGAAAAACCTGTGATTGCAAGAACACTAATAAGTAAGCTGAGGACTAGAAATTTGATTGCCATAACTTTGAGTTTATGAAATGTTCCTTGAAATGCAAGCATATATATAGTCGGAAAAAATCAATAATTCCAATTTAGTTGTATCATATATTAATAAAATGGATTTTTCTATTTTGTGCTCTACAGTCACAAGATAAGAAGAAAAAAAAAATACACAAAAAGTACTCAAAGACTCACAAAAAATACATTTTTTATAAATATTTGAGTCATTTTCTGTAAGTCCGTGAGTACTTTTTGTGTACTTTTTACCTACTTATCTTGTTCCCTAGCCCCTAAAGCACAAGGGGTTATGTTAACCATACCTCTCTTAGTGGGAGAATATTTATTTTGTCCCCTCTCTGTCCGTCTTTTATTTAAGTACAACACAATTTTTTGTCAGTTTATGTTCTGTATTTTTTACATTTTTAAGCGTATGACATATTAAACTTTATATTTTCTGTTCTGCACTTTCATGTTTATAGTTTATTTATATTAGCAAAATTAAAAAAATAGGGGGTGGGGATAAAAAAATAAAGAGGGTGGGAATAACCGCCTCCAAGCATGAGATAGAAAAATCCTAATAAAATTTACTTAGTTGTGGAAAATAAGGGTTTCATATGTGGAATTAATAATGGGAATTTTCCACACTACGAGTCTCTCAAGTCGGCTCATTATTCTTTGAGTCAATTTTCTCGTTGAAAGGTCTTTTTATCAAGAGTTTGATGATTAGCGTAATTAATATTATGTTATTGCAAATATTACGATATTTAAAATAAACGGTTTCTTCAGTTTTAATAATGACAAACATGTAACTTGTAATGCATAATATAAAATGCGCAAGTTACTTGTAAACACAAATCATCAACGCATACTAATTACATCTCTCGACATCTTAAGTATGCTTAAACGGAGTCGTAGATTTCTATTCCGACGTAAATCATTCAAGATATAAACAAACAAATTCAAAACTTGATGGATGATCAAAGAAATAAAATTTTTTGTTCTATACTTCACATTTTTTCAAAAATACATTTTACAAATTATTTTTAGATTATAAAGAAATGTTTCATTTGGGAAAATTATTTCAAAAATCCCAACAACTATTTTCCCCCCAAAACAACTACAAACTTCTCCAAATAAACCTTCACCACTAAAACAAATTTTGGAGCGTCTTTGCCTGGGACGGTACCACTAAATTTAGTGGTACCGTCGGGTATTTAGTAGTACCGTCCCTCCTGTAACGGTTATTTTCTCTTTGCCTATAAATAGTGGACCATTTTACACTTTCAACTTGATTTTTCCAGCCATTTTTCTCTGGTCTAATCCCTTATTAGTTAGATCACTTTTTTTGATCATTTAGAGAGTTTTTATTTTGTTTAAGAGTGATCATTTCATCCAACCAAAGATCACCTTCATTTCTCTATTAGTCCAAGAGAAGAACACAAAGTATCAAGAAGATACAAGGTGTTAGAGTTATTGAGTAGTGCACTTGCATTACTTGTTGTTTACTAGTTGTATCTAGACATACGTCAAGTTGTCACCGTCTTGTTTAGTCATCTTGTGTGGATCATTGTGATCTTGTAGAGATCAGGGAGATCTTGTGTAGCTTGTGTTGGTAGTGAGTAGATCAGGTAGATCATGTAGAGATCGGGGAGATCTTGTGTAGCTTGTGTTGATAGTGAGTTGATTGGGTATATCATGTGGAGATCGGGTAGATCGGGTAGATCGTGAGTAAATCGGGTAGATCAAGTATAGATCATGTGGATCTTGTAGCTTGTGTGATTTTTGATGATCGGGTAGATCGTAAGTGAAATTGGTACTAGCTAGATTAGTACTCGACATCTAGCTTAGTGTCGAAAAATAATGTAAGCGACGCGGTTTATGTGTTTAGGCCTTAAAACACAAGGTTTGTTATGTTAGGCCATAAAACATAACGGGTTTGGTTGTACCCGAAGAAGAACTCGACATCTAGCTTAGTGTCGGAAAATATTGTAAGCAATGTTGTTGGTTTTCTCCGCCGAGAAGGGAGCTTGTTGATTAGTGAATTAACTCTCGAGTTAGGTACTCGGGGAGTGGAGTAGGACAAAGAGGAGCTTCGTGACTGAACCACTATAAATCGCCGTGTCCGGGTTTGCGTTTTCTTAACTTATCTCTTTACTTTTTATCTTTGCATTTATCGGTTTATATTTGCATTGCTTTTATGTTTGTGTGGCTTATTGCATATATTATGTGATATTTACGTTTGTCAATGTTTGTGTCATGGTAATATGCTTCACATATGGAATTCCACTATCACTAGTCGTCGCAAGACTTTGTGTTGAGACTTCTCATATTACATCAAACTTGATTGGTCATTTGATACAAAAGTTTTAAGTTTTAAATGAAAACATATTCACCCCTCTACGGTTTTCACACATTCTTCGATAAAAAAAACTTGCACTAAAAATACTCATAATGTGTTACCAAACTAGTGCTAATCTAGAGTACCCCCTTCAGACATGTAATGCAATAATTTCCACAAAATGCCATAATGGAGAGTAGACATTTATCCAACTATCAAGTTTCTCATTGAATTTACTATTTTAAATTCGTGACGGGCTGTCCTAATTCTTTTAGTTATAGTTATGATTAAAGGGAAAAATTCAAATGCATACTCTTATTTTGGTGCATACCAATAGACAAATCCTAATCATTCATCTAATTTGATATAATAGTTGGGATTAATCTAAGTTTAAATTTGAAAACCAAAGTCTATGTTTTTTTCCCCTTTTCTTCTTCTTTTTTATTATTCATTTTTTTTGTCACACATATTTTTTCTTTTTTCTTCATTTTTTGTTTTTTTTTTTCTTTTTTGTTTTCTTTGTTTCTTTTTTGTTTTTTCCTAACTATCGTTATTTTTTTTTTAATTCATGTTTTTTTTTTAATTCACGTTTTTTTTCCTTATACGTTTTCATCTGTTTTCATATATTTTCGTCCGTTTTCATACGTTTTCGTCCATTTTTTTACGTTTTCATCTGTTTTCGTCCGTTTTTATACGTTTTCATCCGTTTTCAAACGTTTTCATCCATTTTCATCCGTTTTCATACGTTTTTGTCTGTTTTCATATGTTTATATACGTTTTCGTCTGTTTTCAAACGTTTTTGTTCGTTTTTTATGTTTTCGCACATTTTTAGACGTTTTCGTCTATTTTCAGACGTTTTCGTCCGTTTTTATACAATTTCGTCCGTTTTCATTCATTTTCTTACGTTTTCATCTGTTATCTTATGTTTTCGTACGTTTTCATATGTTTTCATCCGTTTTCATCTATTTTTCTTTCGTTTTCGTTCATTTTTCATACGTTTCCGTCCGTTTTCACACGTGTTTTTACGCTTTCATACATTTTCGCCTGTTTTCTTACGTTTTCTTACGTTTTCGCCCATTTTCGTCCGTTTTCATACGTTTTCGTTCGTTGTAATACGTTTTCGTCCGTTTTCATCCAATTTCTTTTGTTTTCGTCCATTTTTCATACGTGTTTTTACGCTTTCATACGTTTTTGTCCGTTTTCATACGTATTCGTCCGTTTTCTTACATTTTCGTCCATTTTCTTACGTTTCTTAATATCCCAAGTGATTTCCGAATATCACAAGTGATATTCAGTGATATCCACAATATCACTTGTGATTTTCTGAATATCACCTGTGATATTCTAAATATCACTTGTGATTTTCTTATGTTTTCGTCCGTTTTCATATGTATTCGTCTGTTTTCATACAAATTAGTCCGTTTTTTTAAAAACTTTTTCGTCCATTTTCGTCCGTTTTTATATGTTTCTGAATATCACAATTGATATTCACAATATCACTTGTGATTTTCTGAATATCAATGGTGATTTTCTGAATATCAATGGTGATATTCTAAATATCACTTGTGATTTTCTGGATATCTATCACTTGTGATTTTCTGAATATCACTTGTGATTTTCATGTTACAAAACATTTGTTGAAAAATCACTTGTCATATTCAGAAAATCACTTATGATATCCAGAATATCATTTGTGATATTCTGAATATAACAGAATATTAGTTATGATATCCATAATATCATTTGTGGTACTCAATTACCACAAATAATATTCTGGATATTATAAGTAATATTTTGTGATATTCAAAGTATCACAATTGATATTCTGAATATCATAAGTGATTTTCTGAATTTGACAGGTGATTTTTAACAAATGTTTTGTAACATGAAAATCACAAGTGATATTCAGAAAATCACATGTGATATTCAAAAAATCACAAGTGATAGATATTCAGAAAATCACAAGTGATATTTAGAATATCACCATTGATATTCAGAAAAACACAAGTAATATTCTGAATATTAATTGTGATATTCGGAAACATATAAAAATGGACGAAAACGTAAAACAATTGACTAATACATATGAAAACGGACGAAAACATAAGAAAATCACAAGTGCTATTCAGAATATCACAAGTGATATTCAGAAAATCACAAGTGATATTCTAGATATCACTGAATATCACATGTGATATTTAGAAATCACTTGTGATATTCAAAAACGTAAGAAAATAGACAAAAATGTAAGAAAACGGACGAATACGTATGAAAACAGACAAAAACGTATGAAAGCATAAAAACACGTATGAAAACGGATAAAAACCTATGAAAAATGGACGAAAACGAAAGCTTACGTATGAAAATAGACGAAAACGTTTCTAAATTCACAATTGATATTTAGAATATCACTTGTGTTTTTCTGAATATCAATGGTGATATTCTAAATATCAATTGTGATTTTCTAAATATCTATCATTTGTGATTTTCTGAATATCACTTGCGATTTTCATGTTACAAAACATTTATTGAATATCACTTGTCAAATTCAGGAAATCACTTATGATATTCAGAATATCATTTGTGATACTCTAAATATCACATAATATTACTTATGATATCCAGAATATCATTTGTGGTACTTATAGTATCACTTGTGATATTCTGCATATCACAGAAAATCACTTGTGATATTCTGAATATCACAGAATATCACTTGTGATATTCTGAATATCACAGAATATCACTTGTGATATTAAGATTATAACTTGTGATATTTAGAATATCACAGAATATTACTTGTGATATTCAGAATATAATTTGTGATATTCAGAATATCACTTGTGATATTTAGAAACAAATGAAAACGCATGAAAATTGCCCAAAATATTTAAAAACGGACGAAAACAAATGAAAAAAATGGATAAAAATGTAAGAAAACAAACAAAAATGTATAAAAACGGAAGAAAACGTATGAAAGTGTAAAAACATGTATGAAAAGGACAAAACATTTGAAAAAATGGACGAAAACGAAAGAAAACGGACGAAAACGTATGAAAACGAACGAAAACATAAGAAAATGGACGAATATGTATGAAAGCGGACGAAAACGTATGAAAGCGTAAAAACACGTCTGAAAACGGACGAAGACATATGAAAAATGGACGAAAACGAAAAAAAAACGGACGAAAATGTATTAAAACGAACAAAAATGTATGAAAACGGATGAAAAAGTATGGAAACGAACAAAAATGTAAGAAAACATATGAAAACGTATGAAAACAGATGTTAACGGGCGAAAACGTAAGAAAGCAGACGAAAATGTATGAAAACGGACAAAAATGTATGAAAACGGACAAAAAAACGGACGAAAACGTACAAAAACAGACAAAAACGTCTGAAAATAAACAAAAACTGACGAAAATGTATGAAAACGAGAAAAAAAAACGTTTATTAGGAAGCAAAAAAACATGAATTAAAACAAAAAAAGAAAAAAATATATATATATATATATAAAGAAGCGTGTAAAAAAAAGACAAAAAAAAAAAGAAGAAAAAGAAAACAAAAAAGAAACAAAAAAAGAAATAAAGAAACGTGTGAAAAAGACAAAAAAAAAAGAAGAAAAAAAAACAAAAAAAAAAAGAAAAAAAAAAAGCTATGAAGCGTCGAAAAAGAGACAAAAAAAAAAAGAAAGAAAAAAAGAAAAGAAAGAAAGAAAGAAAAAATGAATAATAAAA
The DNA here is from genome assembly GCA_030686995.1 of Artemisia argyi. Lineage (NCBI taxonomy): Eukaryota > Viridiplantae > Streptophyta > Magnoliopsida > Asterales > Asteraceae > Artemisia > Artemisia argyi. The sequence goes on along the minus strand of CM060681.1, from coordinate 46,924,448 downwards.
AAGACAAAAAGAAAAAAGAAAAAGAAAACATGAACTTATGTTTCCTTATTTAATCTTAGGTTAATCCTCACCATTAAATCAAACTAGATGAATGGTGGAGATTTGTCCCTTGGTATGCACCAAAATTATAGTATGCAAAATAAAGTGTCTCTATGATTAAAAATGATACTACTTATCTAACAAAGTATTCATTTAGACAACGACAATATGCTCATGGGCTCATGGCTATTTTCCTTTCTATAACACTAGTTATAATACATGTGCATGTACAGGGTTTTTAAAATTTCATTTTAATTATGTATTATTATCGATTAAGAAATGAACCACTTAACATGTTTCAAATGGTTTTACTTGATGGACTAAAAAAAAAAAAAAAAACATATGTATATGTTATAACTTACCTATTATTTTAGGTGAATACTTTTGGATTAAAAAATATATTTTATTATTCAAGCAAAACTACATGATGATACTTGACTTGCATGAGATATTAGTGATATATGTTTTTAGTTTTGCAAACCTGTGCTATTAATTTACGATGTGTTTTGTAATTTTGGTATTTCTTTTACTTATATTTTCGTTAAAATATGTAGCATATTTAGATAGCTTTGAAGATTGATTCATTTTCTTGATTATGAATAATCATTATATCATTTTTACTAATGTACCTTTTTATTTGGAAAGTTGTATTTTCATAAGTTTGTGTTATTTACTTCTCATGTTTGATCATAAAATTACCAAATTACCATAGATGCTTACACTATAGCTTCTTTATTACATAAAGAGAAACAAAAAAGATGTAATGGGTACAACTCAAATTTAATCTTAAGTTTATGTATAATGTGTAAGAATAATTTTTCTCTAAGCCCGAACTATATAAGAAAATTATCATTACTTGTATAAGTAAATTATAAATGCATGAAAAAATGATAAAGAGTACATTCGTAAGTCTTTTAAGATTGTTTGAATCCTTACCGACCTTTCACTTTAATGCAACTTTCTTCATAATTGGCCTAAATCATCAAGGTAAAAGACACCCATATTTTAGACCGTTGGTTGACACCCATAGTGTTATCAATAACAGCAAACACATGCTAAGTTTAATTAACTCATTCAAAGACAAATTACACCCCGAAAAGAATTTCTACCATAAAATTCCCCATATAGGTACTAAAACACATTTTTGGTACATTAAAATACATTCATGTATTATCTAAATCAACAACTCAACTAAATTATACATTCATACCTTTAGCAGGCGTAGAAAATTCTTCCACGACAATCATGTGTTGATACTTAATCTTCCTCTAAAAAACGCACACAACAAATTGCATTACACTTTAGTGTGTGCGATAAGATGATAAAACTGCAAAAACCACTAACATGTTGCATTATAGTGAGAATAACAACAAAGTTAGTCATAACATCAAATAAGAAAACTTCATATTAGAACTAAAGGGGTGTTTGGTTATGCTTATTAAAGGTGCTTATTGGCTTATTCAATTACCATAACACAATAAGTGTATGATAAAGCTATAAGCTTTTTTTAGAAGCTTAGTAAAAAAACCCCTGAACTCACTACTAATTCTATTATAGCTTAGTATGTTTATAGTAAAAACACAAATATTAAGTGTAGAAGTTTTGAATAAAACATAAAAAAGAGTTACTAAAAGTTGGTGTGTATAACAAAAAAGTTATACTATAAAAAAGGTTACTAAATACTATAAGCTAGATAAGGCATAAGGCAAAGTTCTGTTGAGATCTCTTTCGGATTCTATTCATAAGCAGATTACCAATTCAATAACATTATAGCAGTATTGTAACGTAATAACCTGATTAAAACTATATATTCTTGCTGAATAATTCTCATGTACATACTTTTAATTCGTTTACAACGGCCAACTATTAAGGTTTTTTTTTTTTTTTTTTTTTTTTTTTTTTTTTTTTTTTTTTTTTGATAAAACATCACGTCAGTGAATAAAGTTAGGTTATAATTACGTTTTTTTTTTTTTTTTTTTTTTTTTTTTTTTTTTTTTTTTTTTTTTTTAAGGCGGTGATTGTTATCAAATAAGGATTGTGATGCGTGCATTTTTGTTATATAATTTAAGGAAAACACCTTATATATTAAACAATGACTATCTAACCATGTGTTTGTTTGTTTTTATTTTTTAATAATTAGCTTTGTATAACGTTTTTTACTAACAAACATGTTGAGGTTGAGGTTGATTTTGTTGTTTAAATTTAACTATTGATATCATGTTATACAAAATGTGTGAATTTAGTAGCACATAATGAGCGTTGATGAAGTTAACATATGCTCCGTAAAGTTTTTAAAATGTTTTTATGGATATCCATATACAAATTTTAAATAACAATTTCATGAGTTGTTGTTATAAGTAGAATTGCGTATATTTATTTTCATATCACATTATCGTGTTTACCATTTGATATTCATATTACTAATAATTTAGCCGTATTTCAAACCCGTCTAGACATAAACTAAACTTTTAAATAGTAACATGAGTCCTTATTTAAAATAATAATAAAAAAAATCTAATGGTTGAAAGTTTAAAACTAACATTAGTTTAAAAAATTATTTAACGTATATTAAAACTAATTCGCATATTTACCAATTTTTATAATTTTAATAGATGAAAGTCTAAAAACTAATACTAATACTCATGTATTTAAACAAATTTAATATTATAAAGTATAGAGAGTATAAAGTGTAAGGGGTTATTTGTGTTTTTTATAAAGTTATTAAAAAATATGAAAACTTGTAATTTTACACTTTACTCTATATAAATTATTTAAAATTCAATCACTAAAGTTTTATTAAATTTTTTTTTTTTTTATTATTTTTTTTTAAGTTTTTGTTTTCATAAATTTGACACTTATATTTTTATGTATTTTTTTTCTTAACCAAATTTATTAAATTTGACCAAAATCAACTTAATTTTGCCCCCTTGACTTTCTATTAGATTAGTTTAGTCAAGGGCTTTTTATTGACCAATCACATTGTTTGATTTCACATACATGGCAAAATCAAACTCTGCTATTGGTAAAAAAAAAAATTCAAAAAAACATTCCAAAATGGTTGTAATTCTTTTATTATATAAAAAAGATTTATAAGCGAATACTAATAAGCTAAAATTTGGAACACTGATAGTGTTGGCCATCCATACTAAAAGGGACACGACACCTCAAGATGTTTATCAACACTATAACTCGCCCTTCGCTACTGCAAACGTGCAAACCAAAAACTGCCACTCAGTTTCTGCATGCTTTCATATCTGTAGTTAGACAGTTAGTGATGTGTGAGAGAAATAAACAGAAAAGGCGAGACTTTAATGTCATTCCTTTGATTAAAAAAAAAAAAGGTTAGACGCTTCACCAACATCAAAAGCTAACGAGCAAGAAAACAAAAAAGAAATACACCAACGAAATAAACAAAGTCCACTAACCACAATAACCAAACATGTTCCTACGTTACATTAGCTCAACTCACACCATCAAATACGTTACTAAGATACAACCTCTCAAGGCACAGAAAAGACCCTGAAAAACCTTGATTGGATATCATCCATCAGTATCCAGCGTTTTGCCATAGTTGTTGTGACTGGAGTTTCGGTTGGCCCTGGGACCCACCAACATGTGAACCATCCCTAGGGTTCTGTTGTAGCTGATGCTCCTGTGATATCCCAGTTTGGGATTGGAAGAAGTCTGGGTAGTTATGCGCTGCTCCACCGTAACTTTGTGAAGGCTGCTGGCCTTGCCTGAACCCACTTGGCTGCTGCTGGTTCTGACTCTGTAAGTTGTAATATGCACTGGCTGGAACTGCCGGCATAGTTCGAGAACCACCTCCATGAACCCACATTTGAGAGTTCTCATTCTGACAAAATAACATAAACATGGGTTAATAATGAGAAAAAATTTAATGTTCATGGTTATTTATGGTACAGTAAATCACTTTGTTGTTAATTTGGGTTACCAACTATCTCATTCTGAGCAACCACAGGGACCATTTATCTAATCTACTCTTTCATTAAGAATAAATCACACAAATAGCCCTCCTTTTGGTTTGGTAAAATAATAGAAATCATCCCTCGTAAAACACTACTTATATTAGAAGGGTCCCTGATAGCATTGTTGGCATGCGCATTTGATCCCTTATGTATATAACTAATTCTTCTTTTGGCTCCTGGCCATCGACCAAAAGTGAAAGCAAACAATGCATTTAGGGGACCATTTAGGCAAAAACTATCGACGAGGGACAACTGTTAATTCTCCAAACAACAAGAAGGGTTTTTCTAATGTACTCATTTTTGCTGTGTAGCTCTTGACCTCTTGTAACTTTAATGTATTTACAAAGATAGTTAACAAAATCAAAGAAAAATACCTGCTGCTGCTGCTGTTGGAGAGAGAGCAAATGACTGGTGTCTTTAAAATGGGCATTCAATACATCATCATAGGATCCTGCAGGGCCTGCAGGTTGGCTAACTTGGTAACTCCCAGGAACCGCTGTTGAACCACCATAGGAACCGTAACCGGAAGCAGCAGCTGGAGACCGAGTCAAGCTGCTCATAGAAACACTGTTTTTGTACTGAGGGAGCATGGCTGCTAACTGCTGATGGTATGTACTGTTGCCAGCAAATCCAGGCTGGAAACCGGATGGCATATACGTATAACTCTGAGGTAAGAAAGGGTAGCTCATCATGTTGGCATACGGGTTCAAAGGAAGACTATGTTGGGAGTAAGGGTGCATAGCAAGGTGTTGTTGAATTGAAGGTCCAGTAGGAAGCGTCTGTTGTCCTGGTTGAGATGATGAAAGCCCCACACTCTTCAAAGCCTGCTTAAACAAAGCATACTTCTCAAATTTCGAACAATTAATCTAAACTAGGTATATTGCCAGATCGTTTACCAACATCTTCAATAAACCCTCGATGTTTTAAAAAAAATTAACTTTTTTGTTATGAAATTTGTTATTCAAGAAAAAAGGCACATGATTTTGAATTTTTGATTATATGTTAATACTTATTGTAACATCTGCTTTCGAATAAATTAAATACTTTAAGAACTAATGTTTTCCAAAAGTAAAAAATGTGCGAAAGAAATACATCATGTGAATTTAAGTAATTAGATTCAGTGCAGTACCTCAGCAATAGATATGGTTGGATCGTTGATCGATGACACCGAGTTGGCATACCTAGTAGGCATGGATTGACTAACTGAAAACTGTGAGTACGACAAATCAGATTCTCTGGCAGGATGACCATTTGCTGCCAACAATGAGTTTGTGTCTGCAGCCTGCTGCAGAATAGTCGAAGATAGAAAGTTAATATTATCCTCCTCCACATCACTATAAAATATGTACAAGTTATTAGCATTCTAGGAAACACAAACGCCTTACCATGGCATTTAAAAAGGGTGTCGAAATTTGAGTCTGTGGAGATGTCTGAGATTGAGGGAAAGAAGAGTTCAATAGCTGGGAATTATCATATGTATGAGCATGTGTTGCAGGAGGAAAACCATATTGACTGCTATGTGTCACTTCAGGAACATCTTGATTCAATACCGCGGCTTGTGAAACAGAAGGTAAATCATAACTGTCAGCTCCTGTTCTTTGAACCAGATCGCTCTCTAATGTTCTTGTTGGCCCATCATCATAGTACTCACGACTTCTGCAAAAGGAACTTGAATGAGGAAAAGTAATAATAAAACAAAAATAAGAGCAATGGGAAATGATTCGAGGAGTTCATACGTAGTTTCAGGTTGCTCAACAGATGAAGTTCCAGATAAACCAGAATTCAGGTTTGCTGCAAAGCTTCCAAAACTCAAGTGTGACAAATCGGCAGTATGGACTTGCAGGTGATCTGGAATTACTACAGAGGGGATGACATCATCTTCAGGTTGGTCCACGTGCTCCTCTTCTTGTATGCTAAGCTTTTGTATATTTTCACTTACGGACGATACAGGGACATCAACCTCTTCAGCTGAAACGAGAGAAACACAATTGTCAATTTTTTTTATCAGAGAAACACACAGGAATACAATGTAAACCAAAACAATTCACCTTAAGTTCAATAATCAATAGTGAAACAATGTTAAATATGGTAATACTATTAAACTTTCACCATTTTGGCAGTTTAACCCCTAAAATTGTTCAGATTTAAACAGCCAAGTTCCATCATTTAATCAACTAAATCTCTTAACTGGATTTGGTACTCGGAGAATAACTGTGAAGAAAGACCTAGAAAGGTAGAGGGACTAAACAACAGCGAAAGAAAGTTGTTTTAGTGCTAAACCACCAAAATGGTGAAGATTTAGTGGTCTCACCACTATTACCCCTAAAAATAGAGCATGAGTGTAAACTTCAGCAACATGTAAAGCATCACAACAGGCCAACAAAGATATAACTATAATGAACTCATTGACTTAAAATGCTGATTTAACTTCAATAGGCCTTGGTTATTGACCTCAGTTAGCAAGCAAAATGAACCAAGCCCTAGAATATCTAACTTACCTTCCTTCTGCTCAGAAGCATCATCGTGAGGGTGGTAGGAGTCCATGGTCCTATAAGAGCCGTGGTCATAAAGGGGTTCGGCAGGCACAGGCGCAGGCAAGTCATGCTCATAAAGGGGTTCGTTAGATACAGGCACATCATGGTCATGGTCCTCGATATGATCTTCAGAAGAACTTTCATGTTGTGGCTCAGCCTCGTTGGTCTCGTACCCAACGTATTGGTTGCTACTATCAAATGGTAAGTTTGACTGACCCGAATTTAACCCCGGGTCTGCATGAGTGTGCACTACAGGTTGTGATGGCTCAATCGACGGCCAATCATTATCAGGAGAAGCATTGTATTCTGGAACATGGTTGTGACTGATACTCTGTTGAGATGGGGTTGGAGTCGTATAACTCTTATTCTGTGGTCTGCCCATTTTCACAATGTCAGCCATTGACTTTTGACCAGGAGCACCTGCCCAAGCAGATTGATATCCAGAAGATGGTTGTGGAACTGATACAGCGTCAGTTGTGCTATAAGTTGATGGTTGATGAGAGTCACTGTGACAGAAAAAAATGATAAAATATTAAAATTTAGTTAAAGCAACCAAATCCAGCAAAGTGATATCCGCCCAAAAGATTGAGCTTGTGCTCAAAAAAAAAAAAAAAAAAAAAAAAAAAAGGCAGGGATACACAATTTAAACTTGAAAGAATGATAGATGGTGAAACTAAACCAAAATATATACAAAAGTTATATATATGACCAAATGCATACAAATACAGAGAAAATTGTCCAGCAATCATGAAGCTTTTGAATATGGAAGGCAAAGATACAGAGAAACGGCCCAATATGACAGCAACTTGTAATAAAAAGTTTACTGAATCATTGCCTTAACAGTGCAAAAAGGCCATACGTGGATTGCATGAGTACTCTACCGGAGTGAGGTTTTTACCTCTGCAAACCACATAGAATGTATATGCAAGATGCAAAGTAGTATACCAACTAGTATATCTTAGTTTTCCTAACCAATTATATTAAGAATGTGGTTCTAACATGACTAACCTGTAAGTTGGAGGATTCCAACTTGCAGTACGTGGTGCAGCTCTGGGAGCTGGTGTGGCTGAAGCTGCATAAGAACTCGCCCCATTTTCCCTCTTGTATGCAGGCTTTCCGTACACTCCACCAGACTCTATAAAATTCAATATGTAAGAGTTCAGCTAAGATATCAGTATGCAACCTTTTTCACAATTGAAAATGAATATTTTTGAAGTCGTGGCACTTGTATACCTGAAGAGCTATAATGGGTTGAGCTACTACGTCCAGCGTATCGGTCTGTACCACTTCTACCCCCACGGTTTGAACTACTACCACCACGAGGTCTGAATTCTGTTGTATCCTTAGACTGAATGGAAACAAAACCAAGAAAATAAACTAATTACAGATAAAGAAACCATTGGCGGTAATAAAGCGAAATACCAAAAGAACTATATACAGGCAGATCTTTAACTTAACTCATAAACAAGTTTCCATGCATACACACAGACACACACACACACACCCAAAAAAAAAAAAAAAAAGAAAAAAAAAAAACAAACAAACAAACAAACAAACAAACAAACAAACAAAACAAAACAAACAAAAAAAAACACACACACACACACACTATTTACAAGGCAGGTAACTAACCAGTTTGTCTTAACATATAAATTACTGGATAAAGAAGGATAACCAAGATGTAAAAAGCAAAGCAAAGTAGCAGGCAAAGAGAGCAGTCTTGCAAAAACCGGCCTAGGCGGCCGATTAATCGCTAGGCGAGGATTAACCGCTCCGATTTTCACTAATTGGCCTTATTAATCGGTTTGGTCAAAAATCGGTCAACATACCGATTAATCGGATAAAAATCGGCCGAATCGGGCATGAATCGGGCATGAATCGGACAAAACTCAGATAAATCAGCCAACTCGCTTACGGATAGAAATTGGCCAAATCAGGCATAAATCGGCCAAATCGGAAAAAATCGGCTAGATCGGCCGAATTGGGCATATAGTTTCACCTTTTTATAATTTTATATATAAAAAATCCAATCCAATTAATTCCCGCCTAACCGATTAATCGCTAGGCGGTACCTGGCCGACAGCTACCGCCTAGCGATTTTTGCAACCTTGAAAGAGAGTGGAGATGAAGTACTGATTATGACAGTATGACTCACTAATCTTATATCAAAATGACGAATATAAGAAACAAATTTGTAATAGGATAGTTAATAATGGAAAAAAAGTGAAATCCAGTGTTTCCATGTGCGCACCTCTTTTTTCTTTTCTCGTTTGCTCTTCACCTCATGAAAAGTATCTGCACAATCAATAAACTTCATATTAGTACTCATCAAAACACTAGCAGAATTTTAAACTATACTTCAACGCTTCAACCTTCAATCCACTAAAAAGAATCTAAAAGATGAAAAAAGTCCAAACTACAACTAATTATAGTATTCACAAGCTGGAACGATAAATAAACCTCAGTTCTAGCATATATGGGGTTCAAGCTGATAAAGCTTCACAAATAAGTAGAAAATCAAGACCCTTATAAACCAACAAAAGCAATAACTTGAGACAAGTAAATCATCAACGGAAAAAGGTTCTTCAAAAATCAAAACTGCTTATCTACTCATCGTTTTATATTCAACTAAAGCAGTTTGAAATAACCAACATCAAACTATTAATCAAAACACCTAATAACCCGTTTGCATAAACATTCCCAAACACCATCGAAAACCATGCTACAAGGGGCGGGGTTTTGCGATTGCCTTTTCAAAACAAAAGGCATTTGCAAATACACGTTTCAAAATCACATATCTCGACCTACTTTTATCTAAGAGAAACACAAATAACCACTCTTTTCTAATCATTCGCGTTTTGCAAACAATAATCAAATAAAACACTCCAAAACTAAACGCCACACACCCTCTAAACAACCTATTTAAACTTCTCAATAAGCAAACCCAAACGCCCCCAAAAGATTAAACTAAAAAAAATAAAAAGATCTAATCTTTAAACAAATAACCACTGCGCCACATTCAACCTAAAGCCTAGTTATCCATTAAAAACAACCAAACAATAAATAACAGCAAAAAACTTTAAAATATTAGACCAAAAAAACATAAAAATCTAATCTTTTATAAAAAACCAACAAAAAATCAGTAAAGAACCAAACTTTAATATACCCTTGACTCATTCATTCACATAAACACTGACTTTTCACAATTATTCAAATTAAGTCATAAAATCAGATAATCTACTCCAAAACTCAATCCCAAACACCCTCTAACCAATAAAAACCTAATCTTTTAACTAATAACCAACAAAAAATCAATAAAAAAACACACTTTAAAACACCCTTTACCTATTAATTCACACAAACACTAAATTTACACAATTTATCAAATCAGGTTTAAAAAAGATACTTAATTTATAACAAAAATCATATAATCCACTCCAAAAGCTAATGCCAAACACCCTCTAAACCATTAAAAACCCAATCTTCTAACAAAAAATCAATAAAAACCCAAACTTTGAGATACCCTTTACCAATTTATTCACAATTTATCAAATAAGGTTAAAAAAAGATTGCATCCTTGAGGTAATAAAATCATATAATCCACTCCAAAACCCAATGCCAAACACCCTCTGAACCATTAAAAACCTAATCTCTTAACAAAAAAATCAATAAAAAACCAAACTTGAAGATACCCTTTACCAATTTATTCACAATTAATCAAATAAGATTATAAAAATCATATAATCCACTCCAAAACCTAATGCCAAACACCCTCTAAACCAATAAAAGCCTAATCTTTTAACAAAAAAACAATAAAGAACCAAACTTTAAGATACCCTTTACCAATTAATCCACAATTAACAAAACAAGATTAAAAAAAAGATAATTAATCCACCTTGAGATAATAAACGATTAACAGCTTCATTAGGATCCATATTACAGTCTTTAAGAGTGGAATAGATCTCAGCTTCTGTAACACCGTTAACTATCTCTTTTAAACTTTGTATCATCTTTTTTGAGGATATTGGTACCCCGTTACTCATTGTTATTGTCAGATCTAACACAACCCTATTATTATCTTTTAAACTCGAGAAACAGAACAACAACAAGTGTGTTTGTTTGGTTTATCTATTGGAAGTGTTTTAATTATTGATGTTGATGTGTATTTATAGTTTTTTAGTTTCCTTTTTGTAACGATTGGTTTTTGACTAGATGTGGGATTTTTATAACTTGTTACCATTTACGGATAGGAAAGTGGGAGTTTTTGGTATGGGTATGGATTAGGTTAACTTGTTAGAAAAGTAAAAATTTTATTTTTTATATATTTAGGGCTATGGATAGAGGCTTTTATTTATCCTAAGTTTAATTTAAATTTACCATGATATCGGGTTAGAAAAATTTTCCTTATATAAAGTTGGTGTCGACGTGTCAGGTTTGTTCGCATTAAAAAATAATCAAATTTGAAACATCTCGCATGACGCAAAATATTTTAGCACAGATAACCTTAACTAGTCAAAAAGTTACTATAATCATAAGAAAATAAATATTTTAGTGAAATTGTTGAAATTGGTCAAATGAGAAAGAAAAAAAGCACACAAATAAACACACACCGTATCTCTTATATCTTTTGTTCTCTAACCAACATTAGCCGCCGCCGCCATCATAACTTTTTCTGAGCCACCATCTGCTGAAATTGTCACCATCTTTCGATGGTTTAGGTAGTTTTAAGTAGTCGGGCTGTGTTTTTGGTTGTTATTAGTGGTTTCGGTTGTTCATAGCCACCGGAAATAGTTTATGCCGCCATTGTGGTCGCCGAAATTAACTAATGTCGCCTCTCTCTCGCCAAAAACCACACGACCGAGACCCACCACCACCCTACATTTCTAAAGGTTTTTCAAGTTTTGATGTTTTCTTTTTGAAGATTTGTAACTAATTAAAAGTAGGTACCATTTTGGCTAGAGGTCAAGCAACACACAAAGAAATTGCTTTGCTTTTTTTACTCGCTTAAAAAATATAAGAAACAAGGTAAAATCTCATGGTCTCAGTTATGTATATCAATATATCATGTACATACATGTGAAATTCTCTTTGATGTTTATATGGATCTTCTTTACAACGTTAAAGCTTCATATATGATTAAAATCAAATACATACATATGGTAGTATATGACTCTTTGGCTCATGTATACATATATAATATTACAAAGATATGAATGTGGATTGTCAGATTGAGAGTTATACCAATGGATATGATGCTATTCTTGATCTTAAACTTAGAATCTTATTTGAGAAGTGGATCTTATGCTTACCACCATTTACACTCAAATTATATACTGTATACTATTGGAAATTCTTATTTTATAAACACCTCTTTGCGTTAAAACCTCTCATGGCTATATGATCATTTGTAAAACTGATTATTTATGTCTTATATGTAGGGTATGAGCAAAATTGTGTGTTCCAAGTGAAGACCAATGTGTGGAAAAAATAAAAGAGAAACTGCACTCAATAGTCAGCAAAAAAGCACTAGATTGGACATGGAGTGATGCCGTGTGAATATATATCGTCATGTAACATGTAAATGTTACTCCTACAGTCATGCATGTTGCTCATGCACTATAGTACTTTCGGAACTACTATTAGTTTCTTGTGTTTTATTGTTTTGTTGATGACTCGTTTTAAAGATTGTACATGGATACAAAGTGTTGAATACATAATTGTTTCGGTATATTCCATTCGTTAACAAATGGATGTGAAATGTAGTTTATAGAAATATTTCATTTGCCATTTTTTTCATGAATTTGCTCCTTGTTATCTTAGTGGGAATATTTGCATACAGATTATTATGGGTAAATTCACCCATGGTTTTACACACGGTCATGATTATTCTTGTGTAAAAATATGGGTTATGTAGCGTTGACTATTACACACGAATGGTACTGTGGCTAATGTTACCCACAAATTACCCTTAACAACATATATGGGTATTGTCGTGGTGAGTAAGAAAATCCCATGAGACTTTACCCATGAATGTAACAAAATCACCCACCTAAATAGACATGGGTAAATTTACCCACAAAGTGAAAATGTCATGGGCAAACAATTAGCATCGGAGGTTTTACCCACCTTTGTAGAGTCGTGGGTTATTTGTGGGTATTACTCGATTACCCACGAAATTTGGACTTTTACCCACAAATAATGTCCGTGGCTATTTGCCAGAATTCTTGTAGTGGGAACGGAATCGAACTCGCGTCCTTTAATTGGATCAAGACATCACATGGTTGGGCCCAGGCTTCTAAGGTAGCTGATTGATATCATTAGAGCTTGTGGTCCACAAGTGAGGACTTCCCGGTTGGTCACCCAACCCGGTACTACTCTCACCTAGGCTCGCTTAACTTAATAAGCTTCACCCACTGGACCACGTATACCCTACAGACCATGTAGGTCCACCACACAAGACATGTATTCGAAGACGCATTATGGACTCATATTATATGCCTGTAAGGTCGCCATTTGGGAGGTGAGCTTGTCTTCGTCCTTGACGGTTTTAGCATGAAGATTATCTATGCCTTTTAGCTGTGAGCTTGATATTTCTCCCAAGTTTCCATATGAAACTCTTCAAAATGTGCATTCAGCTGGGACCCACATAAGGCGTAAACAAGCCGGATGCTCAACGAAGGCCTGCATTTAATAATAAATTGTGTCCTATATTTACATGTTTAAATCCATGAATAACTTATGTTATTCTAAATTGTCCATTGTCGATTAATGATATGGGAATATCATTAAACTAAGACAAATATGAGTATTGGTTAAGAATGTACTTGAAAGTATATTGATGCGTTGACATACCAATTTCACATGATATTCGATGAATTGAATATAGGACTTATCCCAACTACATGATTTTACTTTATGGATCTTGTCAGTAAGTAAATCATGAATTTGTTATCCTCAGACTTGAGATACCAGATAAGAGTCATGGATGTAGTGCATTTTAATTAGTTAAAAAAAGCAAAGCAATTTCTTTTTGTAACGATTGGTTTTTGACTAGATGGGATTTTTATAACTTGTTACCATTTACGGATAGGAAAGTGGGTTTTTGGTATGGGTATGGATTAGGTTAACTTGTTAGAAAAGTAAAAAATTTATTTTTATATATAGGGCTATGGATAGAGGCTTTTATTTATCTTAAGTTTAATTTAAATTTACCATGATATCGGGTTAAAAAAAAATTCTTTGTATAAAGTTGGTGACGACGTGTCAGGTTTGTTCGCATTAAAAAATAATCAAATTTGAAACATCTCGTATTTTAGTGATGATGCAAAATATTTTAGCACAGATGACCTTAACTAGTCAAAAAGTTACTATAATCATAAGAAAAGAATTATAATGAACTCATAATTTCTATGAGGAGTGCTAGAACCACAAAAGGTTTACAAAAAGAAATCCACACAAGAGATTTGTCACATGTTAATTGGTGTGTTTAAATAAATTTTCTCTCTCTTCTCTTTTTTAAACCAATCAAAACATGACAAATCCTTGTGTGGATTTCTTTTTGTAAAACTTTTGTGGTTCTAGCACTCATCAATTTCTATATCTATATTGCATATAATGTAAAAACAGTCAAATGTGAAAAGTGAAATTGTTGAAATTGGTCAAATGAGAAAGAAAAAAAGCACATAAATAAACACACACCGTATCTCTTATATCTTTTGTTCTCTAACCCTCATCTCTCTCACTAAACCAACATCAGCCGCCGCCGCCATCATAACTTTTTCTGAGCCACCATCTGCTGAAATTGTCACCATCTTTCGATGGTTTAGGTAGTTGGGGCTGTGTTTTTGGTTGTTATTAGTGGTTTCGGTTGTTCATAGCCACCGGAAATAGTTTATGCCGCCATTGTGGTCGCCGGAATTAACTGATGTCGCCTCTCTCTCGCCAAAAACCACACGACCGAGACCCACCACCACCCTACATTTCTAAAGGTTTTTCAAGTTTTGATGTTTTCTTTTTGAAGATTTGTCAAACTTCAAGAATCAAGTTAATGGGTATATCTTATTTTCTTTAGTTTTATTGTGTTGACTTTTTTTCTTTTTTTTTTTTTTATACTTTCATTTGAGCTTGATTATGTTTTTTTTTACTGTGCTACTGGTTAATTAAGTTTTAGATTAGGGTTTGTGTATATGCAACTATGAAACACGATATTAAGTTTATTGATTTATGTTTTTTTATGATTATTCAAAAGTACAATGACTTGATTAGTAGTGCGATTCAATTTGTTGAAACAAGATCTCGAGTTTTATGGTGGAGTGTATTAGATAGTTTTTTTGTCCGGATCTCGTGATGTGAAACTTACGTATCCTAAATTAATGCGGTTTAATACTGTTGTGCTGGTATACTTGGTGACATTAATGTGTTATTTGTGAAATCAAAAGTGTATATATTGTTGGTTTGAAATATAGTAATATGTGCGTGTAATAAGATAAAGATGGTTTACATGTTGATGACAAAGTTTAAATGTTTGATTTATGTGGATTTGCTTTTTTTGGGTAGGTTGCTTGGTTACGAGGGATTGGAGGTTATTAATCCGGAATGAGGGACTGAAGATGCTGAAGTTGAAGCATAACGAGGCAGATGGAAACAAGAGGTGCGTATGCAAGAATTACCAAATTAGTGTCCATTTTTTACTGTGCTGCTGGTTAATTAAGTTTTAGATTAGGGTTTGTGTATATGCAACTATGAAACATGATATTAAGTTTATTGATTTATGTTTTTTCTTATGATTATTCAAAAGTACAATGATTTGATTAGTAGTGCGATTCAATTTGTTGAAACAAGATCTCGAGTTTTATGATGGAGTGTATTAGATAGTTTTTTTTTGTCCGGATCTCGTGATGTGAAACTTACGTATCCTAAATTAACGCGGTTTAATACTGTTGTGCTTGTATACTTAGTGACCTTAATGTGTTGCTTGTGAAATCAAAAGTGTATAGACTATAGACTGTTGGTTTGAAATATAGTAATATGTGCGTGTAATAAGATAAAGATGGTTTACATGTTGATGACAAAGTTTAAATGTTTGATTTATGTGGATTTACTTTTTTTGGGTAGGTTGCTTGGTTACGAGGGATTGGAGGTTATTAATCCGGAATGAGGGACTGAAGATGTTGAAGTTGAAGCATAACGAGGCAGATGGAAACAAGAGGTACGTTATGCAAGAATTACCAAATTAGTGTCCATTTTTTACTGTGCTACTGGTTAATTAAGTTTTAGATTAGGGTTTGTGTATATGCAACTATGAAACATGATATTAAGGTTATTGATTTATGTTTTTTATGATTATTCAAAAGTACAATGACTTGATTAGTAATGCGATTCAATTTGTTGAAACAAGATCTTGAGTTTTATGATGGAGTGTATTAGATAGTTTTTTTGTCCGGATCTCGTGATGTGAAACTTACGTATCCTAAATTAACGTGGTTTAATACTGATGTGCTGGTGTACTTGGTGACATTAATGTGTTGTTTGTGAAATAAAAAGTGTATAGACTATTGGTTTGAAATATAGTAATATGTGCGTGTAATAAGATAAAGATGGTTTAAATGTCGATGACAAAGTTTAAATGTTTGATTTATGTGGATTTGCTTTTTTTGGGTAGGTTGCTTGGTTACGAGGGATTGGAGGTTATTAATCCGGAAGGAGGGACTGAAGATGCTGAAGTTGAATCATAACGAGGCAGATGGAAACAAGAGGTGCGTTATGCAAGAATTACCAAATTAGTGTCCATTTCTAGATCTAGCTATAAAGTTTCCGTTGTTGTTATTTAAGTAGTTGATAATGCTCCTTACTTGTTATGAGCTTTATGCAAGAATTACAAAATTAGTGTCCATTTCTTATATTGGCTATGGTGCGTCTCGTGAAACTGCTCACAATATTTTTTTGCAGGATCATAACAGTCACTGAAAGATGATGTAGAAGTATATAGGTTTTTATATCACATCTATGGTGACCTTACCGGTGCTCATTTATGAGACTATTGTATTTGCGACCTGGTATAGTAGGGGATAGAGGAAGAGACTCCAATCTTTGGAGTCAACATGATCCTAGATTCAGCCCCTCGGAGATGGTTCAACCAGGATTTGTGCCTCATAGTCTTTTTGTTGGGAGGGGTTTACCAAATGCTTCAAATTCTTATGGTTCATCGTGGAGTCCATATGGATTGGTTCCAGAATTACAAAACAGTGGCCATCCTCTTGGATCGCAAGCTATTGATCCATCTCTTAACATGTGACTTCCAAGATAGTGGTGTAAGGACTTTGAGGAACAAGGGTTTTGCCTAAGAGGTGACATGTGCACAATGGAGTATGGCCTGAATCGTATTGTTGTAGAGGATGTTTAGGTAAGTTATTTTATCTCCTTTCATACGCCGCAAAATGCAAATTTTAGTGATTCTGTTTTGGATGTTAATGTTATTAAGTTCTTTAATGAATTAGATTGCGGTAGTATAATAAGGTAATAGCTATTCACTGCTAGGTCCTTAATGAGGACATTAGGTATACAGTAGTTCACAGATTATCCATTATAATCTATGTTCTTCTTCATCAGCTGAACTTTTCCATACTACTTACTTTATTTGCCACAATCAGAATCTTTTTATTGGCTAAACTATTCCTTTTCTGGTAAACTTTTAACTGTACCTGAAATCATGGAACATTGATTATAGCCTTTGCATCTCTAAGTATACCTCTTTGTATCTCAAAGTATATCTATTATCTTTGTAATATTTATTCATGGTCTACTTTGTCATATAACTTATTCTTAGTTTATCTTATCATTGCATATACACTAAATAGTTATGTCTACATGTATAAAACATGCAACTGAAGCCTTATTTGTAGGATCAATCAAACCCTTGAATATTCGTTGCATGATATTTATGGGCATTCACTACGTATCTTTTATTATGCGGATTGTTCCTTACAAATTTCATACTTTACGATTTCCCTGGTTATGAGCAGTCATATATGTTACCTATTTATTGCATCAGTTGGGACAGGACCAGGTTGCTAAAATCCAAAGATTGGGGGTTTTAGCGAAGGCTGCAACCCCGGGTGCTGGTGATCTTGCTACTATTTTACCATTAGCACAAGATTGCAATTAATGCCACAATAGACTACATATGAAGCAACTCCGACAAGCTTTGACTACTATTAACCGCTCATGTTAAATTGTTGATAATCATGGTTTTAATATTACAAATATCTAATAAGGATGTCAACAAGCATTTATTTGTTGCAAACATGGCAAATCAAACGACGATTTATGAATGTTTGCAAAAATTTGAATTGTTCGTTATTATCTCATAATTGATGTAAAGTTTTTATTTTCCGTTTCACTAAATGTTTTTATATGTTCTTTGATACATGTTAAGATATTTTGATCACATTGAATTATTGCATGTTACTACCATTTGCAATTAAATTTTGATATTTTCACGTTCTATTTTGAATGTTACACGAAACATGTAACACCCCATTTTTCACTGATCGTAGCGGATAAAGTGTTTGGGGTATTACTTCATAGAATCACAGATACAGTAATAGAAAACGACTTGAAAAGAGACGTTTTGGAAATTTAGTTATCATTCATAATTATCAGAGTTTTAATTATAAAAGATATACTTTTATTTTTTATGAGGTCCCAAAAATCTAAGAGTTAGGTTGTGTTTGAATGATAACCATGAAAAGTCCTCCGAGTCAGTACCTCCTTCTGCCATGGATCCATAGAAGTAATATACCTAGAATACATGCTTAAAAAGTCAACACTAGATGTTGAGTGAGAATCATAGGTTTAGGGGTTAGTGAATACAAGTTCCCTGGGTTTAATTGTTACACCCATCTGGGAAAATGTAGGTTTTGCGATAATTGTGATGCATGCACAATTATTAGGAGTGTAGTATGTTGCACTAAGCTCATGAATCACACCTTAACGATCCGGGTCATGTGGGCTGCAGACCCAACATGAGGGGATGGAAGGATAACTTGCCAAAGTTATACCTTGAGTGTATTCAAATATAGTACTTATTGGTACCACCTAGTGGGGTGTTAATACCAATGGGAGTTGTCAAACTCCAATAGATCTATCAACTATATTCGCATTCGCGTGGGTAAAATATCCCAAACGATTAGATTCATGAATTTTGGTTATGTAGTGGTGGCTATTAGTTTACTCGTGCAACAACCAAAGAAAAAGTCTTGTATTCGGTTTTAAGTAAAGCATTTTGCATGTATCCCCCTCACAGGGTTTATAAAGCATTTAAAGTAAAAGTATTTTAAAAGTATGAGGCTATGAACTCACCTAGGTTTAGAGTAATCTAAGTGATGCAAATAGTGACTCGGAAACAAGACTGCCTTACTCACGTATCCTAGTGTGTTGTTGGTTTTGTATGTATGTCAAGCTTTAGTTATCATGTTTATGTTTCTCAAGTTATTGTTTTTAGATTTGTTAATGTTTTATATATAACATAACACCGTTCAGGCCATTGTAATTTAGAAGTATATGACTCCTCACATGAAGCTCCCTACTATTGTATTATGTTATCAACATAATACCGTTCGGGCCATCATAATTCAAAAGTTAATACTCCTCACACAAAGCTCCCTATTATTGAGTTATGTTGTTATTAGGGTTTAGTTATAATCATATCACCGTTCGGGCCATCATATCTCAGAAGTATATGCAATAATCATTCGAGGAGTCAGGACACTTTAATTCGTAAACCCAACAAACTCGTCAAAACGAAATATCCACATAGTACTCCTCGCATAAAGCTCCCTAGTATTGTGTTATGCTTATAACTTTATTTAGGTTTTATACTTATATGATATTTTCACTTTTTACCCTTATAGTATTTATATTTACATTTTCTACCCTAAATTTATATTACTTATATTACTCATACTAATAACTATCTATACTTGACACAACTAGTCCCTAGACTTCTATATTTTAAGTAACTAACCTAAGACTCTTAAGTTTTCTATATTTACCATTTAGACCTTTAGCTTTATAATATTTACGTTTTTAGTCCTTTTTAGTTTATACTTATTTAAATATCTATCCTAGGGTTTTAATATTATGCAAAACTAGTCCTTACACTTATAACTTCTAGGAAATGTCAAAAATAGTCCCTAAACTTTATAAATTCAGGAATTTATGATATATACCCTTATGCATGTAAAGTTTTGCAAAACTAGTCCTAATATGCATGTAACTTATATTTTATCTAGTAACTAAGTTTTCTAGCTTATGTTTTACTTATTTTAACTTATCTAGGTTATTTATAACTAGTGTATGACTTAAAGAAGTGACTTATAGCATGCATGTAAGTATATGACTCGATCTAGGGTTTTAAAACGTAAACTAGTAAATGAAATGGTTCAAGGCTCATGCAAGGGTTCCTAGGGTATCTAAGGCATCCTAAATCTATCCTAAGACTAAACTAAAGCTAAATAGACTAATATGTAAGACTTACTTGGCTAGGGGATGGTTTACGTGGGTTAGAACTAGGGTTAGGGTTTTTCTAGGGTTTTAGCGATGGGAAATGGGACTCGATACCAT
Organism: Artemisia argyi; assembly: GCA_030686995.1. Lineage (NCBI taxonomy): Eukaryota > Viridiplantae > Streptophyta > Magnoliopsida > Asterales > Asteraceae > Artemisia > Artemisia argyi. The sequence goes on along the minus strand of CM060681.1, from coordinate 46,904,266 downwards.
TCAAGGTCCTTCTAGATCGACTCTTAGTTCTGCTATGATCTCTATACTACTACTAGGTACAGAAATTTAAGGTGGAAGAAGAAGTGTGGGATGGTTTTGAATGATGCATGGGTCGCGGGTATTTATAGGGGTCGAAGGAGTGGTGGCCAAGTTTACTTAGCATGGTTGTATTCTAACGTGTAAGGAGGAGGGAAGGGTGACAAGGACGAGCTAGAGATGACAAGGAAGAGCTAGAGAAGTAGCTAGGGGGCTGCAATGGCGGTTTGGGGAGTATGTGGTGGTGGTGAAGCCGTGGAGGCGGTTTGGTGTAAGTAGCTTACAAGGAGGTGATGTACCTCCTTACTTGGGTTCTTGGAGGTGCTTGTAAGCTGCTTAGGGTGTTTAGGGGTGGTTTAGGATGATTAGGGGTGGATTAGTGGTGGTTTAGTGGAGGTTTAGTGGTGGTTTAGGGTGGATTAGTTGTGGATTAGACAAGTAGGTGATGCACCTACTTGTGTGGGTGCTTAGAGGTGTTAGGGTGTGTACTTGGGTATGACTAAGGTGTTAGGGGTGCTAGGTTGAGGTGTTTGAGGTGCTTATGTTTAGGTTTTACTTGTTTTAGTTAAGTTTAGACCTATTTCTACTTATTAAGTGTTTAAGGTTTTACCTAAGGTTTAGTGCCTAAGTTAAGTTCCTAAGGGTGTCTAGTGACTAATCCTAAGTCCTAAAGGGTTTATTCTAAGTGAGGGTAACTTATGGGAAAGGTTTGGGAGGGTTTGACCTAGTTTTGTAACCTAAGTGTGTCTAGTGAGAGACTAGGGTTTATCCTATGGTTTAGTTCCTAGACTAGTGTCCCATGAGATTCTAATAACTATTCCTAAGTTCTAAGAGGCTTATACTAAGTGGTAGTGACCTATGGGGAAGTTTTGGGATGGTTTAGACCTAATTCTAGTTAATTATGACCTAGTTATGGTTTTGGGCTTATGGGGTTTGTATCAAAGTTTTAAATGGTTTATTCTATAGCCTAATGGTTCTAAGATATCCTAATATTCCTAAGGAAACTCATATTTAAGCCTTGGACACATTTATACTAGTTAAACTAAGCATATAGGTTCAAATAAGCACATAATCCTACTTTAGTTTTAGTTAGTATTTATTAGGGTTTTGTGTTATGTTTAGTGTTTTAGATTGGTGAATTACTTATTATGGTGTTGTTATGATTTTATGCTTGACATACCTGGGGTTTATAGGATATGAGTGTTGAGTTATTTGGCTTGTGTAGATACGTGAGCAGGTCTAGTGAGTCATGCAAGTAATAATGTGTATAAAAAGCAAAAATTTACCTGTGAAACACCTACTATAGGTATTTGTAATGGGAATGATAGTAATGGGTGTTTGTGGGTTGTTATAAAACACTTACTACACTATCGCATATCGTTAATTGTCTGCCACTAGGAATTTCCGTTGTTATGCACGGGTACTCGCCTAGTTTTTATAAAGGGTGATTCTTAACATGGAAGATATTGTTTTACATAGAAATTAAATTTAGTGCTTATAATGTGTGTCTTTATGATTAAGGTATGCTTAAACATAGTTCTAAGGCTGTGTTTGGCGGTTATTATTTTTTTTCTCTGAAAGGCAATTATTATATAAAAATAAATATTAGCAAGATGCTAAGAAGATTTACAACGACTCTGAACACCAATCTTGACCCACACGAGTCACGATCCCCAAACTACAAAAAAACGGCCATAAACAATAATCATATATTATAAGCTGGAAGTTGGAGTTAGTTGGAGCTAAAGTTGGAACTAGAGCTAGAGTTACAGCTGGAGCTGGAACTGAAACTGGAACTGGAACTGGAACCGAAGCTTATATTATAAGTTGGAAATTATAGTTTTTATTTTAATGTTATATGTCGTTGGTGATGAGGCGAAAAATGAACCATTTTTAGGGGGTCATTTTAGCCCGGATTCGAATTTATTTGATCAAATATTGCCCTAAATCGTTCCTTTTGTCATTTTAGGTACTTTTGGAGTGAATTCTGGAAAAGGAAGCATTTTGGACGTTTTTGGAGCATAAAAGTGAAGAAAACGGCAAAGTCTTAATTTTCCTTGCTGGGAACAGTACCTGACGGCGTCAAGAGTCTTCATGTGACGGCGTCAAGAGTAATACAAGAGGTGGAAGTGGATAAAGTCCGTGCCGATCCAGAAGAGTTTTACACTATGGGCATGACGGCGTCACCATAGGCAATCATGGTCCAAATACATGTGACGGCCCAGAGTAGAAGTGCACATGATGGCGTCAAATCTGGATCTAGGCAATCCGATCTCATTATAGGTGGCGAGTTGACGACGTCAGAAATTCCTTCTTGACGCCGTCACCCTGTAAAATCTATATATAGTTTTGCAATTTTCATTCATTAGAGAGGGACAAGTAGGGTGTAACTTTGGAGAGAAACCCTAGTACGAATATTACAGCTTTTTCAAGGGTTTTTACCCTTTGAAACCTTTCATGTCAATTTGAGATAAGTACTCTTTCAATTCAATCAATATGTCTATGTGTTGCTTGAATATATCTTACACTTGTCTTGAATTCAACATGCTTGGCAAGATCTCTTGTGTGTTTGCTTAGATGTAGTGAAACCTAGATGTTAATTATGGGTTGATTGTTTGTTTATAGTTGTTACGGATGATTGTATTCGATGTTAGGCTTAAGAAAACTGGCAGACTTCCATTGGTGACATGCTTGAACGTCTTAAGAAACATGATCAGAGGTGTACTATGATTTTTGGTTGTATTTAATGCATAGGAGAATTCTAATGATCCCATGTTAGGAGCTTCTAACGGCATAGGAGTGAAGTAGGATCCTATAGAGTTAGGGAATATTGTACACGGCCCTACGACTGGTATTAAGGAATATAACCCGTCATCCATGCAATTGTAACAAACTATCAACCTGTAAAAGATATCTAGGGAGTAATGAAACCTAAGTAAACACAACTCTCCCTATTATTGTTCACACCACTAGTTTAATTAGCTTTATTTTCATTTCTGTTATTTTATTTTGATTGCATCTTAGTTATTGGGTTAGTTGACTAGCAACTAATTCCGCCCACTCTTTCAAAAACTGAGATTTTTAATTGCTTTTATAAAAATATTAAAATACAAAAAGAATCATCCCTCACCTCTAGACCTAGTTTTTAGGCTTTCTAATCCTAGCGACACTATTTCTGAGTTGAACGATCAATCCCCCGGTACTTGTCACTATACTATACTACAACGATCAGGTACCCTACCTAGTGGGGGTTGTAAGCTTCTCGAGACCCTCGAGAGGTAAAGCCTGATGCGATTCCCACGTATCAGTTGGGTGGGCGAAAGGTTGTCACAAGTAAGTCAGTTTAGGGGACCAAAGACATTTCTCCGTAGATCGGACACATTGCTTACCGAATCAATTGCGACACGAATGGGAATGGATGCTACCAAAGATAATGTTGAGTCTCTTATAGCAACTATCTACTCAATATCCTTGTATGAGTAGACAATTACTAGACGAGATGAACCTTGGCTCGGTAAATTGAATTTGGCCTAATGGCCTTAGGTGTATAGAACTCCCGGTTATTGTACGCGATTGTATACTAAGGTGCTCCCTGCCGGTTGCTGGAAGGACACAACGGACCGGGTCTCGGGTGTTTGATGAAGTAATTGTAGCTAAAGCTTATTATTGTAACATTACATAAAGATACATCCAATTAAATCACATATATTCCATGCTTTTGTATATTAATTCATAATATTCTTAGGTGTATACACATAATCTAAGTATATATAAGCTCTAATAATTTATATTAGCTCATTTCATTAGCTTGAGCTTATGGCTTATATAAGTTTTCATAGCTTGTATGACAAACAAAGCTTATTTTATAGAACAAATTCCACATTATACCTATATACTAAAAGCCATGGATTCCCCCCTCTCTTTACTGTAGCACCTTTTGGGCCCATTTGCCCAAACCCACTCCCGTTATTACCACCTGGATCTGAAGATCCGTTATGTCCTCTCACAAGCTTCCCGGTTAACCGGCGATCCGTCGGAGCTAAAAAAACCGAAGCACAAAACGAATCGGGGCATCTATAGTGAATTATGTGTGTGTGGCTACAATAGGATCTACAGGAAACTGATTATTTTAAAGGGGTACATTCTCTATGTGAGAAGATTCATTGTTTGTGGTTGTATTTTAGCCATCTGTGCCATTTTTTTTTCATAGCCACAGGTTTATGGCTATTGTTTTTGGTTTTTGGATTCTTCATAAACGCCGACTAACACACACATAGTAAACTCACTCACTTAGATCTAGGGTTCATAATTTTTTTTGTGTTCCACCTATTTTTTTTTGTATAAAAAGTTTTTTTTTCACATGTTTATGTTTATTGCAGGTTTCAAGTATTTTGAGTGGGACCCATGAATTGCCAAAAAGGATGGAGTCCCACTGCCACGAATTATTTTGGGAAGGTACGTGATTCTTTATCTTTTTTACTGATCTATGCTTATTTTGTCTTTAGTTTTTGTTTTTGATAATGGGTTTAGGTAAAATTAGTTTATCTAAGAGGCTGATGAGTCTGTGGTTATATAAGCTGCCGATGGTAATGATTCTAAGAGGTTGTGATGATTGTGGATCTATTATTTTCTTTTCCCTCGATTGGCTGATATGTGGTTATATGTTTGTTATTTGCAGTGTTATGGTTTACAGGTCTAGAATTTTTTGTTTTAGGGCTTTTAATAAATTTACCCTCTTTGTGAATGTGTAATTTTTATTACCTTTTCTGATGTTTGGATTAGATTCTTGGTATCTATAACAGTTGAAATTGTAGATTAGGGTTTTCGCTTAATTTGTGGCTTGACTGAAATTCTGGTGTTTTTTTTTAATAAGCCATGTTTTTAGTTTCTTCTTAAGCTGGTAAGTTTCAGGGACCGTCTTAGGTAATGAATAGTGTAAGAGCTAATTTTAGAGTGTTTGTTAATTTTCTGTTTCCTTTATAAATTTGACGTTTATGTGTTTTTTGGGATGGAACATTATTCGCTTAGTATTGAGGCAGGGGAGTATGTTTGTGGTTTAAGGGTAGTTAAGACTGATTTTGAAAAGTTCTGAACTTTCTCACCTAAGAATTGTTGTGGTTGCAGCCGTGTCAAGTGTGTGGTGACGGGAAGTGATGATATAGATGGTTTGGTTGTTGGTTGCGTGATTCACTTGGGTATGTTGTCTTGGTGCAGAACGCGGAAGGATGGTAGAGCGCAACAAACAGTTGCTCAGCAACCTCCACATTTCCAGCAAATGGCGACTTTTTTTTTCCGATTTGATACACGGATACACTAGGCAATGATGAGTCTAGGGGTGGGGAGGACTAATGATGAGGTTGTTTGCATCTTGGCACGACAACTTACTTAAGTTGCAGCCATGGAAAATGTTCTATCTCATTGTTTTGTTCTCCTGTTTATGGTATGGATAATGTTGTGAAGAATCTCTGCATATTTGACTAGAGTTGTGAACATGCGCAAGTTGGCGGGTCAAATCACTAGATTTGCAGCCATCGTGGCCATTTACGCTTTTCCAAATTGCCACCCTGTCTGAGCCGAAATTATGTGTCTTCAAATACGATTCATGAGTCTACGACAACTTTTATAAGCTGACGATGGTGATGATTCTAAGAGGGTGTGATGATAAGTTGAGGTGACAACCGTTTTGATGGGACGAGCTTACTAAGTTTGCAACCATGGCGGTCGTATTCTCTTTTTCTGATCATCTACTTATCTGAGTCTTTGATGAACCAGTGATGGTTAAAGGAATTACGAGAAATCCTAGAAGCGATCAGAAGAGTTGAAGTGATTAAAAAAAATGACGGACTGGTGAGAAAATAAATTGAGATATCTGGTACGTGTCACCACTCACCAAACAGATCACCACATCATTTTTCCAGTTGCCTTTAGAAGGTGGCGCATCTAATGATGATACATGTGGTTTGTGTAGGAATAGTAATGGTTCTATATTAATGATGGATGACTATCTACTTTTCGCCTCATGTTCTTATACAGGTACCATAGACAGTATGAAACATCTTTACATCAGTTTGTATTTCCGCAATTAGTTTTTGTATTTAACTTTTAGTTTTGACTTTATAAAACATCGGATGCAGGTGTGTCGCTTGCTTGCATTAATTTGAGTGACTGCAACCGGTCATGTGAACATTTCAAGGCATAATTCGGCCACATAATAGGAGGTGAGTGGTTGCTTTAGAATGTTTTGTTGTTTTATGATGTATATAGTTGAAATTCTGATTTTGATGAGTTAAAGAAATTATAAATGGAACATGAGTAAAAAAAAAAAAAAAAAAAAAACATTATTGCTGTCAAAATTAACACATGCTTATTATCTGTCATATTTTAAGTATTTGTTTTGATATGATTTTTAATTAATTTTACATGTCTTATGAAAATACTTATTGGGCTTGTTTTTTTTTTACCATATGATGAGTTTCATGTGTAGGGAAGTGGAGGAATTTGCTCGAAGACTGCACTCTGTTTGGCCAGAAAGAGTGCAGGGGATCATCCCGTTTGGCCAGAGTAGGAGCATTGCATTAGCATCTAGGAATGAGAAACCGAAATGTATTCTTCTTTACACTCCTTACATGTTTGAAGATTCGGAAAGAACCTAAAATTTTGTGCTCTTCTTTCCATTCCTGTTTTTCAATCTCACGCACAGAGGAATAATCATACTTCATATACAGTAACAAATGTTATGTTGTAATAGGCATGGAGCGCACATGATTCTGATCGTTTCTCATATGCAGCATGATGTCGATGGCGGGCATAACCTTATAGATTCTCAAGTCATGTTTACATAGCAAGAAAAGTAGTTTTATTTTTTAGCCATGTTAGCAAAAATATTTGCTATGCTTATTTGATCGGTTAGTACATAAATTACTAAAGTTTGCTGCAATAATTAGCAGCTAATTATGCAATTTTCTTATTTTCCAGAACAACCTGAGTCGGAAGGATATGCTAACTTAGATGGTTCTATTGGTTAACGTCTTACCAACCCCGGACCTGTTGTGGTAAGATGATTAGTAGGGTGATAGTACTATATTTGACAATTTACGATTGTTTTGTTTTGGATCTATTATACCTTTTTGGTTGAAAATTACAGGGTTCGCTACGAACCAGTCAAAACGTGAGTTTCATTGTATTGGGTCGGGTCGTCTATGTTACTTCGTTAGGTATGGTTAATGAAACTACGTCGAAGTTTAGATCTTTTGTTTAAGTTCACTAATAATACATTATTTGCAACTGGTTTTGAATTCAGGATGTGATGAGAACCTGGGATTGTTGTGCGTTGATTTAAACGAGCACATATATGCAAAGGTTGGAAGGCAGCATCTGAAGTTGATATGTCTCTATAAGCTAAATCTGTACGGTCTTGAGTAATGAATTAACAATCTTTAAAGACTTGCAGAAATAACAATTTACTCTTATATGTAAAAATGTTTAAAGAACTGTCTGTGTGAACAGTTTAAAATCTATTGTCAAATTAGCGGTTGTTTATAACTACTTATTTAAAAGTGTTCATTTTAGAGTAAATAGAGCATTCAAACAGTTTTATCAAACATCTTTCAGGTGTCTATGTGGCGTTGGACTCATTAACTTGAAGGAGCATGTAAAAAAATAACCCACTCGATGCAGGTCGACTTATCAGTTTTTATATGACTACATTACTGCATACAGGATATAGATGATGGTTTGGGTTACACTAATTTTTTCTGACCTGCTGTTGTTACAGGTCGTACTAGCAGTTCGGTTGGAAACAACGAACGCAGAACCTTTGTGCCCTAAGGCAAAAAAATCTATTAGTACCTGTGTGGGTTCCCGCATTATCACATTTTTTTTATACTGATTGAATCTGGTCGGGGTTATGTAGGTTGATTTTATTTTGCCTTACGAGTTTTTGTCAGAGTACCAAGAAAACGCCATTCTACAGGTAACTATCCAAGTTAGCTTTTGTGTTTATATACTGTCTATTATACACTTTGGCTAACGAATGAAAGTCACCTTTAGGTTCTTTGTCACTTGCCAATACATGAAGCTCTTCTAGCAACACGTGTCAGCCATATTTCAGAATGTCAATAAGCTTCGATTTAACCATAGGTCAGCTATATTCTCTTTTCTTGCTGTCATCAAATAATTGTCTTTTTTTTTCCTCCATACGCATCAAGGTACGAGGAAATAGGATAGAGCGACATTAAACAAAAGTTTTCTTTTAGTTTTGAAGGATTATAAACATGACCACGTTTAGGTTAACAGTTTGTGTTATAGGTAGCTCCTGTAATGTACTCGCGTGATAATGAGCCGATTTGGGTTATGCTCAATCTTAAACTGGCCAATAAATAGTTTTAGCTAAAATTGGAACGAGACAACTGGGTTAATTGTGTTGGTTTCAGTTTTATGTACTCAAGTGTATAATTTTAAGGTTCAGAATTTTTTGGATGGATTAGAGATCTTTTACAAGTTCAAAACCCACCACCAGTAACTTAGTGGCATAATGCTCATACGATAAACTTTTCGTGCAGTTTCTATGGATGCACTCAGGATTATGCTTTACTTTCTCACAGTGATCACAAGAACCCATACATAAGTTATTTTAAATGTTCCTTATTTTAAGTTATCTCTTAAACGTGTTTAACCCATTACAGGAAAAAAAGGTTCCTGAATTAAAAGATATATTGGTAGAAATTTTCATTTATATTCTTACGTATTCAAAATACCGGTAACACTTTTTGTGCCATACATATTTCAGGCATGTTTCCCCGTTACCCTGATCCATACTATCATGAACAACTTACTGTGGAGCTGCCTTCTGTTATGAAGAAAGGCTTAAAGGGAGCTCCAGCAGCAAACGGGAATGACAGCGAGAAATGCAACTTCATATACAGATAGATGAACTCTATGGGTTATATCCCTGATGTAGGTTTCCGTTTACCAGATCATGTATTTATTCTTTTGTTTCTAATGTAAATGAAGCTGGCAACGTATTAGCTAAATGTAATTTCGAACCTCTTTTTTTGCCAAACTTTTATATGCAAACATCCCGCGGCAACGCGCGGGCTAAAAACCTTGTATAGCCTAAAATGTGTATAGTAGTCCAACATCTAGCCCAAAATATCAACTTCTCAAAAGAAACTTGTGCGACTGGACGACTTCACTAGAATTTTGACACATGTCGCAATGTTTAATAATAAAGTATAGGTGGTGTAAGTAGTATGTAAGTAATGTGTAAGCTACTAGTGCATTTAATTTCTTAGGCTTCTGACGGCTAATTTTGTGAGGCTTGTTTTTTGTCTTTTAGTGAAAAAAGTCAAACCAAATAAAATACTTATATAACCAAATGACAGCTGCAAACTTGGGCGACTGACGGCTAATAATAGTGCGACCGGTAGTTTAAAAAGTTTTTTTTTGCTTTTTTCTTAGTTTTACGTCTAATCAGTCTTGAAACTCGTGTAATTTACCTCATTTAGTGTGCAATTATATATTAAACAAGATAAAACACACACGCTTACAACACATGTTAAATACACATGAATCTCGTTAAACATGCATTGATCTCGTCTTCAATAAAACACGCACACTGTAACTATTACACATGCATATTGTAACCCTTACACACCCTAAACAAACATCGATATGATTAACCATCACACACCCTAAACAAAGCCCTCACCCTAACCCTAACAGTGGTGTGCGGTGATGGTCAATGGCGTGTGGTTTTTGGTGGTGATCAAAGGTTGAAAATGTGTAATGCAAACGAGTTATATGATGCCAAGGTCACTGTGAGGTCTTTGTTATATTTGCTTCCAAAGATTAAAGATAAGTTGCAAACCAATGAAAATCGTAATAGATTGTTTAGAAATAATGTTTTCGGCCACTAGTCGGGTATTCCCCCGCACTCAAATGATAACCATGTACTAAATTATGTTTTGCAACATCAAGTATATGTCCTAGAGATGAGTCCTGATTGCCCGCCAATTTTTTACAACATTGGTCATCATCAATTACACTTTGGGCGTGTTAAATTTTGTTTAATTACTGGATTTTGATGTGGGAAAGTGTCTTTTGAGCATAGTGCTCAGCGTCCTTTTTGCGACCGTGTCTTTCTGACCAAAATGGGAAAAAGGTCAAAGAACGTAAAGGGCCATGAACTTTTGAAAGTTCTTACTGATGAAAAACTGTGGTCTGAAATATCTGATGAGGATATTGTTGGGTTTGTTTCTTGATGGTAGCTGAGAATGTATTTATGGTCGTGAACTTAGGTTCAACATAACTAAACATATATTGAGCTTAACGGAGGATTTTTGTACATGTAATGCCTATCCATGGGATGAGTATATTTGGAACGAGCTGTATAAAAGGACGATAAATGTGGTTCGTAAGCATAGTAAGAGGCATTTGAAGGAGAAGAAGAAAGACCCGAAGTTCAATGCCATATATAATCTGCATAGGTTTGTTTAGGATCTCAAGGTTAGTGTGGTTTATATTACAAATGTGCCCATTTATTAGAATACTTTGCAGTATATAATTTATATAGCTTATATCACTTGTTTAATAGATTTTGAGTTGTTATGACATGGTGTTTTGATACCTTTTATGAGTATAATCAAGTTTTCATAGATTATGATAATGTCATTTATTGTGATAGTTGTAAATTTCATGTCTTGAATTGGCTAGTGTTTCATTTTTCCTAATTTACACAAATACATATGCAAAGGTGCAATGGAACTATGTTCAGGTTTGGATTGTAGAATCGAGTGGTTCATTTTTCCTAATTCACATACCAAACAAAGATGATCCTTATTAAAGTTAATATGAGGTAATCCAGTAACAAGGTTGTGATGAGCAAGATCATTTAACGTTTTGAAATTCAGATGAGAGAAACGACGATGCCATAGACAAGATTGTGAAGATGTTGCTTTTGCGAACAAACAAATTGGAATTGGTGAGGTGATTTTTTAAGAGCAATTTGGTAAAGATTTGAACCACGAGAGCCTTGGATAATATCAACGCCATCAAGAGTACGAACAATACAAGAGTGCTGTCGAAAAGCAATATCTAACCTACTATCACAAAATTGACCAATGCTGAACATATTATGTCCCAACCCTTCGAAAAAGTAGACATTTTTTATTGTCAATTTCAAGTATAAAAAAGCACATACATAAATAATCATGTAATTAGGCTAGGAAAATGTAAGTCTATAATCTCAAGTGTAATAGGGAGCTCCAGATGATTTGTAAGTCCGTAGGTGATTGCGTAGATTAGGACGGTGTGTACGTCCGTAGGTGATTGTGTATAGATTAGGACTTTGTGTAAGTTCGTGTGTCGGTGTGTGAAGACTTGGACTTGGTGTGAGTCCGTGGATGAAGACTAGGACCGGGTGAAGGTCCGTGAAGACTTGGATCAGGTGAAGATTCAAGTGGACGAGAGTGCTCATTCGTGTAGCCACGTGGGCTTTGTGTAGATTGGTCCTAGCTAGGATTAGAACTCGACATTCTGCTTAGTGTCGTTAAACTTGGTGTAAGCTTTGGTGAAGACTTGGATCGGGTGAAGATTCAAGTGGATGAGAGTGCTCATTCGTGTGGCCACGTGGGCCTTTATATAGATTAGTTCTAGCTAGGATTAGGACTCGACATTCCTCTTAGTGTCGTTAAACCTGGTGTAAGCTTTGGTGTACTGTTTGTTCTACCATAATGGAGCTTGTTGACTAGTGAAGTAACTCTCGAGTGTGGTACTCGGGGAGTAGAGTAGGGCAAAGAGGTGCTTCGTGCCGAACCACTATAAATCATCGTGTCGGGTTTGCATTTTCTATTCTCATCTCTTTACTCTTTATTCTTGCATTTATCTTTTTGCATTTACGTTGTGTTTGTGTGGTTTGTTGCTTAGCTTGTAATTGTGCCTAAAATATAAACTAGAAAAACTTAAAAAATGCAAATACATATTTAATCACGTGTCTCGGAAACAAAACTGGTCACGGTTCTATAAATCAACAGGCGGTCCCACATATATATGAGACCATCCATATATTTAAGGGACCATCCATAGTTTAATCTGAAATAGCTTAATTCTTTTAACCTTGTGTTGTACTTATGTGATTAGTTGTATTGATGATACGTGAGTCTTGTTTTGGTAAACATACTTGTGATTACGTAACATATATATTTGTTATGAGTGACATACCCACTATTCATATTTTGTCACACTTGATCGAGAATTTGATGCGAAGCATTTAAGATTTTAAACAGGAATGTATTCACCCGCTCTACGTTTCTACAAGAAACATTATTATGCATATAAACATTATAAGAAGAAACATTTAGCACGTAATATTTCTTTTGTTTGTTTTTCTTACGTTTCTCTGACTTATTATTGGAATTCACGGTAGGAAGAGAAGTCAAAGAACATGTAGTTGCATTTTGAGGTAAATCCTGACTAAGTACAGCCTCATTCCTAGATTTTTCTAAATTGTAATTATGAATCATATCATTTGAAATGTTAATACAAATAAACTGTAAAAACGTTTATTTATATCTTATGATCTTCTTATGTTTTGTCGATAACAATTGTAAAATTATTTTAACGGGATAAATAAAATACCCAAGTTTTTGAGCCAATAGTTTACTAACTTATTTTACTAAACAAATAAAGCATCAAACATGTCTAGTTAAATAATTTATATAAAATCAAAAGCACTTTTATAAAACACTTATAAGTAACATTTGTTTCTTACACTTTTGTAAAAATACACAGTTAAATAAACATGTAAGTAAATAGTTTGGACTATCCATATCCCATAACCCATAACCCATAACCCATAACCCATGGACCATGTGCATTACATCATGCATGACATCAAAATGGGTAAAATCCATGACCAATGACCCATGACCAAAGTACATAACCCATAACCCAAAGTATGCTTTGCATCATGTATGACATCATGTTGGGTACCCATGACCCGTAACCCAAAACTCGAAATTATAACCCAAAATCCGGACTGAATAGACCCAGTTGCTGGATCCCTTAGATTACACTGGCTGGATCCCTCTGGGAAGGGATCCGGCGGATCCAACTGATCAGAGACCATATTTATCTTTAAATAGTGAGCCATCTCTTCATTTCTCCTTACCACTTTCATATACATATTCTCTCTGCATTATTGGTTCTCTAACCTCAGATCTTAGGATCATCCATGTAGCTTTTTCTTTAGTGATTCTGTAGGTTCCTCTTAAAGGAGAGATCACGATGTTTTGCATAGAAGACTCGCAAGCTTGAAGACAAGAGTTGCTAGGCTTCATCATCATCTCAAGACCACTGAATTGACTCTT